>JACDIV010000102.1:5000-321362 GCA_022244645.1 Thraustochytrium striatum | reverse complement strand
CCCCTAAACCTACCTAACCCTAACCTAACCTAACCTAAACCTAACCTAACCTAACCTAACCTAACCTAACTAACCTAACCTAACCTAACCTAACCTAACCTAACCTAACCTAACTAACCTAACCTAACCTAACCTAACCTAACCTAACCTAACCTAAACCTAACTAACCTAACCTACTAACCTAACCTAACCTAACCTAACCTAACCTAACCTAACCTACCTAACCTAACCTAACCTAACCTAACTAACCTGTTTTTTTTTTTTTTTGAAGCTCCAATCTTGCTTTAGCTGTTAACTGGTTCTATCTACTATTCTGCAAGACTGCAGGAGGGGAATCCCCCATCACAACCTTATCGGTGACCACCTTGCACCTTTGGGCGACCACCTTTTCAGTCCGCCACGCGCCACCTCCGCCTAGGCTCACACGCGCGCGCTCACACTGGTGAACAGATCCCCGAATGGCCTCAAAGAGGCCAAACTGAGTATGCCAGAATTCAACTGGCTAAACCCCTCCTGTTGACTGTGCGCTGACTAGTTGCGTCTCAAAAGAGGCCGCGACCGCAAAGCGCTGCCGTGCACGTCTGGGCTTCGGCTCTCACAGGCTGCGCAATGCCTGCGCCGGCCACGAATGGCCGAATTGGTAGGGTGGGGGCATAATCTGCTGCCCCCGGGCAGTATGGTAGTTGGCCTCACTCCCCGCCACGTACTCCCAAAAAGCCGCTCTAGTCGCACGGTCATCGCCCATGAAAGTACTCCTCCAAGGGCTACGCCCGCGCGCCGAGCCTGTGCGCGTCTGTCCTCACTCCCGAGGCTGGCTCTCCGCGTCCAGCATCGACTCAGACATCTCAGCTCCTGGTCCTTGACGACGCCGTGGCCATCGCCGTCGTAGACCCTTGGTGGCGCATCCTGCGTCCACCAGCGCACCGAGCCTTAGTGCGTCTTGTCCTCAGTATCAAGGCTGCTCTCCAAGTCCAGCATCACCACGTTGCCCTCACTCCCTGCTCGTAGTCGACGCCTCGGTCGCGTCGCCCGAGTCCTCGTCCTTGTCCTCGTCCACATCCTGGGCGGCTGGCTCTCCAAGTCCAGCACCGCCACATTGGCCTCACTCCCTGCTCATAGTCGACGCCTCGGTCGCGTCGCCCGAGTCCTCGTCCTCGTCCTCGTCCACATCCTCGGCGGCTGGCTCTCCAAGTCCAGCACCGCCACGTTGGCCTCACTCCCTGCTCGTAGTCGACGCTTCGGTCGCGTCGCCCGAGTCCTCGTCCTCGTCCATCTCCTCGGCGGCCGCCAGCGCGCGTCGTCGCAGCGCTTGAGCACGAACGCGCCAAGCGTCGCGCAGGAACATCCCCACGCGAGTCGCCGGCGACGCACGCACCGCGCGCTCCGCCTCTGCGCGTGTGGCCGCGCGGCTAGCCGCCGTGTCGGCTGCCGCGCTCTCATCTTCATCTGCAACCTCGATCTCGCCCTCAACCGCGTCCTCGTTCTCGCTCTCGTCCGCATCCTTGTCCGCGTCACTCGAGTACTCGTCGGAGTCGGGTGGCGCAGCGTCCTCCACGACGTCATTGCCGACAAGCTCGGCGAGCCCGTCCGCGTCGTCCACGTTGAGCTCCAGGGCGTCCTCCGGCGTGGTCACCATCCACTCGGCCATGCGCTTGCCGTCGACCGCGCCCCCAGCAGGAGAATCGCCCGCTCCCGTGGACTGCTCGCGCGCAGAGTCTGCCGTGCCGCCGCGATCGCTGGCTGCAGCAACCGCGCCCGCATCTCCTTGTAGGCCTCGCAGTGCAGCAACACGTGCGCCAGAGTCTCTCGCGCGTCACGATCGCAGACCTGGCAGATGCCCTCGTAGCAATCGGGCCGTCGCCGTCGATGCAGCTCGGCAAAGGTCCACAGGCCCTCGAGGCGCGCCTGGATGATCCGCGTGTAACAGCGCGCTGCGCCGCGGAAGCTCGGCACGCCCACCGTCGTCAGCCGCGTCTCCTCATAGTCGGCCTGGACGTAGCGCCCGGCGCTGTCTGCAGGTCGCACGCACTCCCCTCGGGCCGCCAAGTGGCCCTGGACCACCTCGCGTAGCGCCGTCGGCGCCGTGCAAGCCGTAATGGCCCAGCAGTCGCCGCGGCGGTCCTCGTCCGGGTATAGGGCCTCCAAAGCCTCGCGGCGCACGCCGGCGAGCGCAAGTCCCGCGTCAGTGTGCGTCACGCGCCCCAGAGCACCCGCCTCATCCAAAGTACCGTCCCAGCCGCCCAGTGCCAGTCGCGCAACACCCGAGTCTCGATCGTCTCCGTGGCCAAGTCCCCCACGAGCGCCGTCCCTGCCAAGGATACCGCCTTGACAAAGCCGCGCGCTTTGGCGTACGCAGCCCGCGCAGCCAGTGGCGTGTGGGCAAACTCGCGCCACAGCGCCACCGTCGAGACGCTCGCGTTGGGGCGCAACCCCGCGCAGAGCTTGTAGCAGTTGTTGATGAGCGTCTGGGCCCTGTCGAGCAGCATGGCTTTCATGCCGTATACCTCGGCACCGTACAAGATCGTCGGCTCGAGGATCACCCGCACGAGCGCCGCGCGCAGCGCAGGCGGAACCCCTGGGTTGGACAGGTAGCGATCATCATGCCAAACTTTGTCCGAGCCCGCGCCACGCGGCCGGCGATCATCTCCTCGCGCTGCAGCTCGGGCGTGAACCTCAACCCCAGGTAGACGTACGAGTCCACGATCGGCACCGCCTGGCCCTGCAGCGTGAGGGCTGGCGACGCGGCGAGAAGAGCTGCTCTGCTGTGCCGAGTCGCCGCGTCGGTGTTGGCCAGGGCGTGCACGTCCACCACGCCATAGTAGTCCATGTCCGCGTCTGCCATCGCTCCAGCTGCGCTCGTGCCGCTGGCCACGCTTGGGGACCGAAGCGCGTTGGCCCGCGCTGCTGCCCGGTCTCTGGCGCGCTCCGGCGTCTCTCCGTCCCGCTCGACCTCGACAAAGCACAGCGGGGCGCGACGCTTTCCGCCCACGGCCATGACGCCACACTTGTTGATGCCCACGACCATCTCGTTTGTCGCGAGCCACACGTCCAACGCCCCGAGCGCAGCGCGCATCCGCGTGGTGTCTGCCGCCAGCAGGGCCAGGTCGTCCGCGAAGGCCAGGCCGGGCACCTTGTGCACCGTGGTGTCGTACTTCTTGGGCCCCGGCACGTCCACCGCTGCCGCTCTGGCCGCCTCCGAGTCGAACACATCGTTGATGAAGCAGTTGAACAGCACCGGCGAGGCTGGACACCCTTGCCGCAGTCCACGCTCGAGCGCAAAGCTCTCCGAGTAGGTGTACGCGCCCGCGGCGCCCGTTCGGACCGAGATCTTGCTCTGTGCATACACGCCGCGCAGGAACTCGATCATCCGCCCCCGAAAGCCGAGCTTGTGCAGCTTGGCGAACAGGCCCTCGTGGCTGACCAAGTCATAGGCCGACTTGAGGTCGACGAACGCAACCAGCGTGTCCTGCCGCGCTGCGCGTCGGCGCTGAAGCACCCAGCAGCGCGCCGCCTGCAGCGGTGCCTCCTGGCGCCGGCGGAAGCCCGCCTGGCACCGAGAGTAGCGGCACCGTCGCGTGCCCGGCTCCAGGCCTGGCGCCTCGTCTTCCGTCTCCATGGCCTTGCCCACCCGGCTGGCCACTAGGCGCATGAGCAGCTTGAGCCCGCAGTGCATGAGCGAGATGCCTCGGTAGCTGCGGCTCTTGCCTGTCGCCCTTGTTCTTGTAGATCGACACGACCTGGGCCTCCTCCCACGCCTTGGGCAACCGACCCGCCCGCCAGACACCGTTGATCAGCTTGAGCAGGTGGCGACCCATGGGGTGGTCCTCGATCGTCTCCTCCTCGTCCAGATGCCGGCCCACCAGCTTGTACAGCTCCGTCGGGATCCCGTCGCGGCCCGGGGCCTTGTTGTTCGCCGACGTGCGCAGCATCTCACGGAGCTCGGCGGCGCTAAAGTCGGCGTTCACCGCGTCGCTGAGCTCGGGCCACTCTGGGGCGTCCACGAGTACATCGTCCCAGTGCTCCTTGTTCTGGCTGTTGCTGCCCGCGGCGCTGGCCATGCCCGCGTAATGGTCGACCCAGACCTTGGTGATGTCCTCAGGCTGAGTCTTGAGCACACCGTCCGCGTCCATCATTGGCTGTTCTGCTGTGTCCTGGCTCTTGGCCTTGTATCGTGCCACGTTGCCTGCCCATCGCCAAAAGGCCTCTGGCCGGTGGGCCAAGTCCCGCCCGGCCTGAGCCACTTGGCGCTGCCACGCTGCCTCGTGGCGCTCACGGATGAGGCGCCGCGCGGCCGCCGTCGCCCCAAGTACACGCGGTAGAGCCTGGCCGCGTCCGAGGAGGTCTTGGCCGCCCGGTAGGCCTTGTGCGCCCGCATCCGCGCCAGAACAGCGCGCCTCTCGCGGTGTGGCAGTACCATCCACTCTGCCCGGGTCGTCGGCGTCTGCCAAAACTCCATCTCGCGCGTCGCGGCCTTGGCCGCCCGCAGCCACTCGGCAGCCAGCATGTCCACGTCAATCTCGCCGTCGTTGCCCGTCGTGGTCGCGAGCGGCTCAGGTCGCCAGTGTGCCGAGTTCTGCAGCGCCCGTGTGTCCTCGATGGCCTTCTCCGTCTCCTCGGCCCTGCGGGCGGAAGAGGGGCCGTAGCTCGAGCCGTTCCGGCCTCGGCGTCTCTGCGTCCGCCTCAGCCGCCCAGCCCGTGCGGCCTGTCAGCGTCCCGTCAAGAACGACAGGCCAGTGGTCGCTCAGGTCGTAGAGCCGCTTGACCCGAGCCCGCAGGTCTCGCAGGCCACTCCCAGTCCCGCCCGCCACGATGTGGTCGATGCCGCGGTCCTTGTCCCTTGTCTTGCGGCAGGTCCGCATGTCGCCCTGCCCATCGCGGGGCCTAATGACCTGAAGTGCAGGCGACTTGTCCTCCTTTTGCAGCGCCCTCCCGCACACGGCGGGCCACTTGCTGCCTGCTCGCGTTGAAGTCGCCGAGCAGTACCGGCGTTCCAGGCCACTTGGTGTGGAGCCGCTCCAGACTCTGCTGCAGCTGCGCCAGCGCGACCCCGGTGGCCACGCTGTGCCTGCGGTAGAAGCACCCCAGGATGGCACGCCCTGTCCGCCTGCAGGTCGCCTTGACCCACAGCAGGTATGGCAGCGCCTGGGACACGAGCTGCGCCCGAAAGCGGCTAGCTCGCAGCACGATCGCCACCCCGTGCATGCCCTTGCCCTCTGCCGTAGGCGCCGAGAAGACGTGAAAGCCACGCCACTTCAGAGCCCAGTCCGTCGGGTGGGCCATCGTCTCCTGCAATGCTAGCACATCCAAGCCCTCGCGCTGTAGCAGGTGGGCCACCGTCTCGCTTGCCGCGCACGCTGTTGACATTGAGCGTCGCGGCGCGGAAGGCGGCGCTGAGCCTTGCGCCGTCCTCCGCCTCTCCCTCCTCTACATCATCCTCGTCGTCTCCAGCGTCTCTCTCGTCGTCTCCAGCGTCTCCCTCGTCGGCAGCCTCGTCTCTCTCGTCGTCGTCTCCCTCAGCCCCGGCACCTCGGGCTGTGCGATGGCGCGTCCGGTACGAGCGCGAGTATCGACACGTCCAGCCGTCCGCGCGCCCCCCCAGGCCCGCATCCTCCCCAACAGCGTGCTTGCGCGGTGCGGCGGGACCCATAGGTCAAACCTCTGGATCCCATCGCGCCTCTGCCGCACACACCGCAGGAGAAACTCGTCACCTTTGTCCAACATCGACCGGAGGCGCTGCCGAAACACTGGCGTCGGGGTCTCGTCTCTCGGCCACACACACAGCCATTTCCAGCCCGCTATGCGACCCGCCATGGCCGCTGGGACCAGAGGGTTGGGTCCCAAGCACCATCCCCCTCTTGCCTCTCTCCCTGCTTCCCCTTCTTCTTCTTCTTCTTCCTCTGCTTCTCTCCCTCTCCCACAGTCGAGCCGTCCGTGCTCTCCGACTCGCTCTCACAGTTGGACCCGCTAAGGGAGGTCCCCCTTGTTGCCGCTTCCACAGACATCACACAGTCCGAGTCTCCACAGACAGATGTCACACCGCCCTCCACACAGTCCAAAGTCCCCGTGGCTGCAGACTCCTCCACACAGTCAGACCACCTCTCTGAGCCCGAGGGCGCACAGTTGTAGTTCTCCCGTGCCAAAGTCCTGCTCCCGAAAGGCACACAGTCAGATTGCTCAGAGGCCTCACGAGGGTTGGGCCCAAGCACCCATCCCCTCTTCCCTCTCTCCCTGCTTCCCCTTCTTCTTCTTCTTCCTCTTCCTCTGCTTCTCTCCCTCTCCCACAGTCGAGCCGTCCGTGCTCTCCGACTCGCTCGCACAGTTGGACCGCTAAGGGAGGTCCCCTGCTCGTTGCCGCTCCCTCAGACATCACACAGTCCGAGTCTCCACAGACAGATGTCACATCGCCCTCCACACAGTCCAAAGTCCCCGTGCCCACAGACTCCTCCACACAGTCAGACCACCTCTCTGAGCCCAAGGGCACACAGTTGTAGTTCTCCCGTGCCAAAGTCCTGCTCCCCAAAGGCACACAGTCAGATTGCTCAGAGGCCTCACATCCCGAATCTTCGGTGTCCTCAGAAAGCGTTCCGCAACGTTTCGCGAACTCGCCCGAGCGTGATCGGCTCTGGCGAAGGGCGCTAGGGGCTGGCGCCGGCGCGGCTCCCCGAGCTCGAAGCCCGGTCTCGCCGCCTCGCCGCCCCCTCCCCTGGCCCGACTGGCCCACCACTGCCAGTCTCCTGCCCGATAGCGCCCGCCACGGCGCCACCGCTCGATCTGCTGGTTGATGCGATCGGTGCGGGCTCGGCGCCGCCTCGCGCCCACGGGCCGACGCGCTGGGTAGCGCGCCCGCCCCGTGGGGTTGTGGCGACCCCATGGGGTGATCTTAGTCCGGATCCCCGGCGCCCTCGCGCCAGTTCACCACAAAGCCCTCCCGGCGCGCCAAGCCGTCACCCCGTCGGAAGGGACCTAACCTAACCTAACCTAACCTGGAGAACGCATTTCTGCAAACCCGTTTCTGGAGAACCCAATTCTGGAGAACCCATTTTGCAAACCTATTTCTGAAGAACCCATTTCCACACGAACCCATTTCTGAAGAACCCATTTTCTCGCACAAGAACCCATTTCCATCCACGAACCCATTCCAATCAACGTCCCATTCTCATCATCACAACAAATCAACGTCTCATTCCCAACCCACCACACCCTCCTGAATCCGTGCTCTCTTCCACTTCAAAGCAACCCAGCAGCAACAACACCAAAACGAGAGAAAAAAAAGAGAAAAAAATAAACAAAAAGACAAGAGGCAGAATCTCAGATCGTACGACAGAGCATACTCTCATGCTTACAATACCTCGTCCCAATCAAAGTCGTCTACAATGGATTACACACGCTGGGACACTAAAGAGCTTTCATTCACAGCAAGAGGATTACAACACCCTCTTACACAAAAAGAATAAATATAGATCATCACTTTCTCCCCAACACACAATGACCCATGAAAAGCACGGTTTCGGACTTAGAGGCGTTCAGCCCTAAACCAACAGATGCTAGCTTTGCGGCATTGCCTTGTCAGGCAACCGCGTTACCAATTATCTGGATGAGGGGTTCCTCTCGTACTAACCTCAACTACTTGCAAGATCACACATTCATCAGTAGGATAAAACTAACCTGTCTCACGACGGTCTAAACCCAGCTCCCCTGTTAGTGGGTGAACAATCCAACCATTGCGCCCTTCTGCAAGCGCAGGATAGGAAGAGCCGACATCGAAGGATCAAAAAGCAACGTCGCTATGAACGCTTGGCTGCCACAAGCCAGTTATCCCTGTGGTAACTTTTCTGACACCTCTAGCTTGAAATTCGAAACAACTAAAGGATCGATAGGCCATGCTTTCACAGTTTGTATTCACACTGAAAATCGAAATCAAGAGAGCTTTTACCCTTTTGTTCTACATGAGATTTCAGGAAGCTTTCAAAGCTTCCTCTACAGCAGGGCCCCAGTCCTAGTGAGTCTTAGGCGTTCTTCCTATCTGTATGCTTAAATCCCTATGTATTAAATCGCAAGAAATGAATCAGAACCATTGCGGAACCGGTGCTGGGCGGAGGAGAAGATTGATTGATCAAGATGAGCAGTTGCTTTAGTGCGGTTGAGTTGGTGAAGAAGCACAGCACGCTGGTGATGCCCTGCATGGATTCGCTTGAGGTTGATGGACAGGTTGTTCATGCGCGCGAGCTCGGCGGCCTTGTCTTTGCTGTGTGCCACGGCCTTGCGGATCTTGGCCTCGTTCTGACGATCAATCTTGCGAATCAGGCCGATCTGGTTGATGTCTTGCACTCGCGAGAGCATGACCAACATGGATTCACTCTTGATGCTCGCGCCGCTCGGCGGGTTGAGATCCATCAGGACCTTGGCCGGGGACTTGATGGTGACGCACTGGCAGTTGTAGTCTGTCTTGACGCAAGCTGGCCAGATCTGGGTGAAGCCGACGCGGGTCACGGAGAAAGGTCTGCCATTGTCGGGATTGACGTTGAAGCTGGTGGAGGACTTGAAGAGCATGAGCTCGTTGTAGCCGAGCTCGTCGTGGATGCGAAACCTGATGGGCGGCTTGGTCTTGACCTTGATGGCGAGGGGCTGATGAGAGACGCACGACTCCACCCGAGTCCAAGAGATGCTCGTCGTCTGGATGCAGCTCAATTGCTAGTCCATGAGCCTCCCCTTGATTGATCCAGCCGAGCATGGGCAGCTTGTTCTCGTGGAAGACGTACGGGATACCTGTAAAAGACACTCGTTGGGAACGTCTTGGTGTCCTTGAAGTGAAGCTTGGCCGCCTTGATGCTCCAAGTGCGTCAGCAGCTCGAGGCCCTTGGTGTTGAGGTCGAGCGAAGGCCACACGTACACGGTCTTGCCACTGGCCAGCCCAGACACTTGCATGGAAACCGCCGCCTGGTCGAGTACGTGGTTGCGCGTGCTGAGCAGGGTGGCTTGCCGCCACGAGCTGTCCACATCACACTGTTGCAGATGACTCGCTCGTTGAGGGACTTGATCATCTCCACATCCATCCTGCCAGCGCGTAGCTTTTGCACGATGGAGGCCAACTTGCGGCCCCCATCTGTCAGCAAAGCGCCGCACTTCTTTGAGTTGGCAAACCTCAAAGCTTGTCCAGAGCTTGCGAGCAGTCACAATGGTGGTCTCTGTGCTGTTGGCACGCTCGGGCAAGTTCACGGCCCCTGCTTCGCAGAGTTCGTCTCTTGTTCTGGTGTAGAGCGGCATGCCAAGCGCAAAGCTGGCTCTGGTCGCCAAAGAAGAGGACACAGCGCCCGCAAAGGGAATGTCGCACCTTCGCGCGCTCGACAGCTGTTGCATCTGCTTGTCCATCTTGACCAGAAAGTCCGCTGGGATGAGAGAACACTCGTCCACGAAGAGAAACAAGGCAGACGAGAGGTTGCGGACGACATCCTCCCGGTGCTTGCTCTCGTTGGCACTCCGAGTCCTTGACGCCACGGGAACCGAGAACAGGTTGTGGTTGGTGCGCCCGACGAGCACCGGCGTGGACATGTTTGCAGCCGCCCGGGCCGTCTGCGCCGAGGCGCGCGCAAACTGAATCAGGCCATGCTGGAAGAGCCAAAACTGCATGGCCTTGAGCACTCTGGACTTGCCCGCTCCAGGTGGCCCATCGATGACGAGACGCAGAGGGTCCGGGGCCAGCGATGCCAAGTCTTCGCTCCCGCTCGCGAGGAAGGCCTTCATCTTGGCGGCGTAGCTGGCAAAGATGAAGAACGGGAAAGCCTGCTCGACTGTGAGAGTGAACGCTCGTGCGATGGCCTCGTCTGTTGGGACCTGGTCCAGTCGCCCCCAGCGGTCTGCATCCGGCATCTCCTCGAGTGTCGGCGGAGCTAGGCCTGTTGCGAGTTGCTCCCCGTCACCGCCAGCAGCCGCGCGAGACGCAAGCTCTGCTAACGCCTCCCACGTCAGGCCGTCGATGGCCTTTGCGCTCTCGTTCGTGTGCCACTTCAAGTCGGACACGAAACTCTCTCCTGGCCGAGCGATGCCAAACATGCTCGCCTCCTTGAGCCGAGCGTTCTCGGAGTTGCAGAGCTCTGTAAATTCTGCGGCGGAGCTGCTGACCGGTGAAACGTCTCGTGCACAGCCAATGGCCAGCCCTTGCGTTGGGGTCTCCTTTCTAGCCGTCTCGCCCAGCGTCTGGCACAGCGCCGGACAAAAGGACGCGAGCAGCGTGGATTGGGTCCCTGACAGGAGAGTGCACAGCCGAGCAAGACTTGGGCGCGCCCAGTCCCAGAGCTGTCCACAGTAGACACTGTCTGTGCACAGCGCAGCTTCAGCCTCAGCATCAAAGTGGCGATGGAAACTTGAGACGTCTCCATCTGCCATCTCAAACATCTGTTGCATGGCTGTCTGGCTCGCACGGCCAGAGCGCTGTTCACCAGAGACAAAGTACTCGGAACGCTCAAAGACCGTGGGCTCCACGCCGTCCTCATCATCTTCGCTGTCCTCCTCGTCCGTGTTTCGTGGTTGTTGGGCGGCCTCCTCAGCAGCGTTTGCCCAAAGCTCCATCCGGCGAAGTGCAGCGCATACCCACTTCCGTGATGTCGCTTGCTGCCTGTAGGCCTCCACGAGCTCCGGCGTCACCTTCCGAGGGCGTGTTCGCACGTCTGCGACAAGCGTCGAGAACACACTTGCAACAAAGACGCTGTACGCCGGATCTGACGGTCGTGGAAGCACGAACCTCCGCTCAGAACAGGAACGACGGGCTCAGCCCCTTGCACAGGAAGCCTTGCTTGCCCCTGCGCATGCAGGGTGCGCAGGGTCGAGCAGGATCCTTTCTTCGGCCTTTTTCGGTCGCCGTCGTTCGTAGAGCATGACAAGCTCATAAGGCGAGAGCTTCGACTTGGCCAAGGTCTGGTCGTCCACCCGAGAGTACGAGCCCGTTGAAGTGACCTTGAAGCGCCGCTGGCCCAGGTCATCAAGACCGTGTTGTGCTGGCCAGAATGCCTGCTCGTCTCGCTGGTCCCGGATCTCAGTGAGGACCCTCGCGAGATCTCGCCAGTCCAGGTACTCCCACTGGTGGCTACAATGAAGTCCTTGAGACCCAGCATAAACTGTGCGATCTCTGTGCCCGCAAAGCTCCGCGCCCCAACCAACGCGTTCAGGACGGACGAGAACACGGAGGGCATTCTCTCGTTTTCGCCATCGATCCGCAGCAGTACGCCACTGACCTTGTTCTTGAGCTTGGCGATCGTGTGCTGGTCGCGGAACTCGTTGTCGGTTTTATGCAGGTACTTCATCGTGTAATAATGAGCACGAAAGCAGCCACCACAGTGGAGGAATTGCACGTTGCAATTGGAGGCGCAGGCCAAAAGCAGCGGTAGAGACGTCTGCACGAGGCGGCGGTGGTTCCTCCTCAGAAGCACCACGCCCTTCTTGCTGATGCTCGTACGCAGCCGCAGGCGCTTGCGATCCATCCGAAATCTGCAGCGCCGCTCCTCGCCCTTCTGCACTTTTTGAAGCACGTCGCCATGCAGCGATGCATGAGGTAGCCTCGTCGAAGTAGAGCAAGAAAACGTCGAGCCCTCTTGCTGCTCAGGCCCTTGGACACGGACAGCGCTGGGGGAATGCCCATCAGAGGCGGTTCATCGTCTGGCATTGGCTTGCACAGCCGCTGCTTGCCCGGCTTGCGTCGCTTGAAACCAGCGCTGCATCGGTGCCTTTCTTCGTCCTGGAACCGCTCGGTCAGCAAGTCCTGGCCCCGGTCGCTGACGTCGTACTTGTCGTCCATGCTCGCACTGACGCACGAGTCGAGGAACGCGCACAGCTGCTCCTGAAAGCCCGTTGTTGCCAGGTGCTTGGAGATCAGACTCTCATCGTAGTTCTCGATGCGCATGAGCGAATGCAGATGAAGCGACGCACGTCCATTGAGCTCTGTCTGGCTGCAATAGTATGCAAGGCGACCGAGGATACCGCCTTGCTTGCTCCCGAACGGAGCAGGTGCTTGTGGAAGTTGCGGACGAAAAAGTCAAAGCATGACGCATTCGCGACAGCGTCGGAGCATGCGAGCTGTCGGCGCTGCCTTTCTGTCGTGTTGTGCTCGACTGCCCTCCACCCAAAGCGCTTGAAGTTGTGCCCTTCATCGAACCCAGGCCGGTCGAATCGAACATTGACGCCCGCAAAGCTACAGAAGACGACAGACCGAGCCATCTCCCAGTTCACAGTCACAAAGCAGTTTTGGTGGGCCCTTGTGGATCACCAGGCCATTGCTTATGATGTGTCGCCGACTTCGCATCGTTGCAGGCGACCTCGGCATCGGCGTTGCGGCTTGCCTGACCACGCGCTCGAGTTGTCGAACACGCTGGGACACGACCGTCGCTCGGGCGGATTTCTTGCGCCAGAACCTTGGTCAGTAGTTCCCGCTCGTTCGCGCTGAGGAGCCTCAGCCGCTCAATCTTCTCCTTGTCGAGACTAAAGTGCACCTTGCGGGCGACACGGCTCCGTAACGAATGGTTGAAGGCAAAGTAGATGAATGTTGGATCCCGCGCAAACCTTCTGTCCCTTCTTCGAAAAAGGAGGCTCAGCCAGCGGTCCACAGAGAGAGCACGCTTGCCATTTGATTGCCTTGCTGGCTCGCCACGACCGTACGGAAACAGGTGTGTGAAAGCACAGATCCAAAAGCGATCGGCGTGAGCGTTGGCCGGTCGCATCCCGGTAAAGACCACTCGCCGCGAAAGAACGGACGCAGCAGGGCCTACACCATGTCCGCTGGTGTCCACAGTGTACGCCATGGTTGCAGCAGCCTGCCCATCGTGAAAAGCCTCGTCGCCAGCTGCTGCATCCACAGGAGACTCGTATGCCTCCCCAGTGTACGAACTGTGGGAAACTCTCTGCGCAAACTCGTCCGCTGATTCGAGAGACTCGAGCTTGCCGCTGTTGGCGCTCGCAACGAGAACCTCGGGAACTCCGTTCTCGTGTGGCAGAGCACTGCTTGCAGAAGTCATCATAGCGGCCGAGTAGTCTGGACAATCGGGCCAGAAGCGCTTGATGAAGTCGAGCCAAGCCTTGATGGTTCTTGCGCAGACTTGAAGGTCGCGCGATGCTCGAATGTATCGTTTCACTGCGCTTTCGTCTTGCATTGGACCGAGAAACGTGACACGAATGACTGTTGTCACAGCGTCGATCCCATGGCAAATTAGAGGCGTTCCTGACTCGCCTGCTTCCGAGAAGAGCACGTCAACCGAGCCTCGCGTGAATGCAATCACGTTGCCTTTGATCCTCGGCATTCTCTCGTCAGCCCTGACGCCGCCAACAGTGACGTTGTACACGAAAAGACTGCAGCGTAGACGACTGATGAGTACCGCCTCCGCAAATGTCAGTTTCGGTAGATGCTCTGGCCGTGGTCCTGGGTCGATCATCAGCAGGGACAGCTCTGGGACTACTTTCCGCTCGAGAGCCTCGTTGCAGTCTCGGCACACCTGTGCTCGTGAACCGCAGGCATCCATTTGGACTCCATGCTCATCGAGGTGCCAGAAACGCCCGCCGATGACAACCAACGTCCTACTTTCCCGAGGTCCCGCCCTCACGACCCGGCGCGTATGCCAAGACCAGACGGTTCATGCCTACCCACAGCAACTCATCAGCTGTGCAGAGCTGTGAGCAGCATGCGCAGGCGTGTACAGGGTGGTTCTGTTGACTGTACACCTCCTCTCTGAACGCGTTGACGCAGTCAGCTTGCACTTCCTTCGGGATGGGCTTGAGGTCTTGCATCTTCTCCTCCTCGGTTCGATCCGCGCACATCAAAGCGCCAACAAGAGCATCGGACTCTTGAGCAGCCTGCTCAGTTCGATGTGCTGTCTCTCGCTCACACGTTCGCTTCGGTCGACCACAGCGTGACAGACCCACGTAGTGCAAGCACAATCACGACCCCTTGGGCGGCCCCGGTGCCTTTTCGCTCGGGCACAATGAGAAGGCGGCTTGTCACACCGCTCCTCGCATAGACAAGCTTGTGCTCGCTTGCGGCCTGGTGACATTGTGGTTCTGCTTTTGGATTCTGCAAGTGCAAGAATGGGTGGCTGTGACGTGCTAAGCAAGAATGGGTTCGATTGGTTGATGGATTGATTGATTTACTTGATTGATTGATCGATCTCGCTGTCAAGGCACTCTGCTCCGGTGCCTTCCAGCTCAGTGACGAGCGCGTCACAGTCGCAGCTCTTGGTAGCGAGGACCGTTTGTTGGCAGGTAGAAGCGCATCCCTGTCGGAACAAGACGGTAGATGCGAGCCTCCTGGCTCTGGTACTTCTCGACAATGGTGAGGCGCTCAATGACATCCTTGCCTGCCAGCATTTTGTTGAGGATGAGCTTAACCGGGCCTTTGACCTCGCTCACGTTGGAATCACTCTTGACCGAGCACAGCACTCCAGCTAGCTCACGACGCGCGATGATGTAGTTGTTGACGACCGCGTCGTCTGTGGTCTGGCCCTGCTCAGCATCGTCCGGGTTGTGAAAGGTCACATACTTCAAATAGCTGTTCAAGTAGCCCTTGTCAAGCTGCGGGATCTCAAAGCAGGTCGTCGAGACCTTCTCGGCAGGCACTTTGTCCAGGAATTGACAAGGCCTTGGCTCACAATGGTTGGCATTGCACATTGCAGGACCAGAGCCAGTATCATCATCAGCGCACGCTTCTTGTCCATGGGACTCTTGAGGATCAGCCGCCGATGAGCCCGAAGATCCACGGTTGGCGTCGCGGTTGCCTGCTTCCCGTGTCGGCACGTCTGGGCGCACGAACTGCCACGCCTCCAGCTCCAAGTTCCGTAACTGGTAAGAGCTGTGAAGCTCGACCCGTGCGGGATCTTCCAGAGTCGCTGGAACGAACCAGAGCGTCAAAGGTGAGCGCTGAGCCGAACCGTCGCCAGGGACCCAACAGCCTTGGATCGAGCTCCAGGAGCGCCTCTCGGGCTGCTTGGCGGTCTTTGAATTGACCTGAAAACCTTCGGCGGCTTGTTGTCCTGTTGCAGGGTCGAGATCATGTCCTCCAGATCGGGCAGGCCATCGCTTGGCTTAGCATCAGCTTTGCCTTGACTGGATGGCGGCGGCGCGCTCGTCGAAAGCTCGAACTCGACCTCGCTCTCGGCCTCAGCCTCGACCGCGAGTGGCTTGGCGGCGGCGGCGACGGCGGTTGGCTCGCTCGGAGTGCTACCTTTGCTGCTTGGAACGCTTGCCCTTCCTCAGGCGCTTGCTCTTGCGACGCTTGTTCTTGCGACGCTTGCTCGACCGCTTGGCCTTTTTCTTTTTGCTCTTGCCGCTGCCACCGCCTCGGCTGGTGCCATGGCCGTCGCTGTCACTGTCGCTGTCGCTGCTGTCGCTGCTGCTGCTGCTGTCGCTGCTGCTGCTGCTGCTGCTGCTGCTGCTGCTGCTGCTGCGACGGCTATCCTCCACCTCCTCCGCCTCACTTCGATCACCTTCACTGGCATTGCTCTCTGGATTGCCTGTGAGCGCGCCGCTGCCACCAAAAAGGCTTCGAATTGCGCTGATTCCGAACTGCTCGAGTTTGTCGCGGACGCTGGCTGGGCAAGATAGAACTTGCGCTGCTTAACGATACGTCGCCCTGCCTCTCGGCGAACAAAACTGGGTTGGACACGATCAGAAGTCCACATTTCGGCACTAAGGTTGTGCAAAAAGCGTCGTTGATTCTTTCTTTCTGTTCAATTCACACGTCAAGTCGTTAAAAACAAAACAGTTGAGCTGACGCGACTTTTTCGCTCTTTTGTCCGGGACAAGCTCGATTCAGTGTAAATTCAACTGAATCTTTTGGTGCGCGTTGTCCGACAGCCAAGAGTGGCACAGAAAGGTGCCGTGGCTCTCAGGCACGGCAATGAAATAGGCAGCAAGCAGGGCAAGGCTCGATTTCCACGGCAAAGTGATTGTTCTGGCTGCTTGGGGCGATGTTTCAGCCCCTGGGTGCCGCACGGAGCTCGCTACTCATCGGCTCGACCAACATTCCACCCGATCTGCTCGTCTGGGGCCTCGTGCTGGCTTTTCAGCCGCGATCTCGGCTCGAAAGCCGCTCCTTTTGTCCGGGACAGCGACTTTTGTCCGGGACAAGCTCGTTCAGTGTGAATTCAAGTGAATCTTTTGGTGCGCGTTGTCCGAGAGCCGAGAGTGGCACAGAAAGGTGCCGTGGCTAGACGCCACGGCAATCAAAGAGGCAGCAAGCAGGGCGAGGCTCGATTTTCACGGCAAAGTGATTGTTCTGGCTGCTTGGGGCGATGTTTCAGCCCCTGGGTGCCGCACGGAGCTCGCTACTCATCGGCTCGACCAACATTCCACCCAATCTGCTCGTCTGGGGCCTCGTGCTGGCTTTTCAGCCGCGATCTCGGCTCAAAAGTCGCTCCTTTTGTCCGGGACAGCGACTTTTGTCCGGGACAAGCTCGATTCAGTGTAAATTCAAGTGAATCTTTTGGTGCGCGTTGTCCGACAGCCAAGAGTGGCACAGAAAGGTGCCGTGGCTCTCAGGCACGGCAATGAAATAGGCAGCAAGCAGGGCAAGGCTCGATTTCCACGGCAAAGTGATTGTTCTGGCTGCTTGGGGCGATGTTTCAGCCCCTGGGTGCCGCACGGAGCTCGCTACTCATCGGCTCGACCAACATTCCACCCGATCTGCTCGTCTGGGCCTCGTGCTGGCTTTTCAGCCGCGATCTCGGCTCGAAAGCCGCTCCTTTTGTCCGGGACAGCGACTTTTGTCCGGGACAAGCTCGGTTCAGTGTGAATTCAAGTGAATCTTTTGGTGCGCGTTGTCCGACAGCCAAGAGTGGCACAGAAAGGTGCCGTGGCTAGACGCCACGGCAATCAAAGAGGCAGCAAGCAGGGCGAGGCTCGATTTTCACGGCAAAGTGATTGTTCTGGCTGCTTGGGGCGATGTTTCAGTCCCTGGGTGCCGCACGGAGCTCGCTACTCATCGGCTCGACCAACATTCCACCCAATCTGCTCGTCTGGGGCCTCGTGCTGGCTTTTCAGCCGCGATCTCGGCTCAAAGTCGCTCCTTTTGTCCGGGACAGCGACTTTTGTCCGGGACAAGCTCGATTCAGTGTAAATTCAAGTGAATCTTTTGGTGCGCGTTGTCCGACAGCCAAGAGTGGCACAGAAAGGTGCCGTGGCTCTCAGGCACGGCAATGAAATAGGCAGCAAGCAGGGCAAGGCTCGATTTCCACGGCAAAGTGATTGTTCTGGCTGCTTGGGGCGATGTTTCAGCCCCTGGGTGCCGCACGGAGCTCGCTACTCATCGGCTCGACCAACATTCCACCCGATCTGCTCGTCTGGGGCCTCGTGCTGGCTTTTCAGCCGATCTCGGCTCAAAAGTCGCTCCTTTTGTCCGGGACAGCGACTTTTGTCCGGGACAAGCTCGATTCAGTGTGAATTCAACTGAATCTTTTTGTCCCGACAAAGGTTGGATCGAATCACAAACCGGAGTTGCACAGAAGGTTGTGACAAAACCCCAACCTCAGCAAATGAGTGAATCAAGCGAAGTGGCTGCAATCTGTGCGCAAGCTGAGCAGCACAACAATGCTGCTGCTGCTGCTGCCGCTGTTCCTGCTAACGACAACAGCTCATGTGCGTCCTCTTCCTCCTCGACCGCTGGGCGGCCTGCAGGTCCATCTCGCGTCGGCAAATGCGCAAGCAAGGTCGACTTGCTCCGCACAGCATCAACCAGCAAGGGCAGCAACCAAGCCGAGAGCGCCGACGAAAGTGAGGGTAGTAGCGACAGCGACTGTGACACAGAAAGCCCCGTCGGCGCCAAGCGGCCGAGACCACCCCGCACAACAACTTTTGCGACGACCGTAACGGACTTTGGCTCTGTGCTCTCGGCAGGTCTTGGCGAGCTCTCCGATCTTATGACTGCGTACAACGATCGAGTTCGGCCCGCCGCTGAATTGCTTCGCTCCTCGCTGGCTCCTCATGCTGACCTCATTCAAGCCTTCGAGACTGCTTCGTCCGTCGATGCAAAGCGTGCACATGGACTCATCGCAATCGACCGTCTTTCAGTGGCCATGGCTCGTGCGTGTGCTGACGCCAAAGAGCGTGGGGAGCAGTTAGCACTAGCTGACAAAAACGCCCTGGAGTCTGTCGTCGCCCAGGCCGCTGCGAGGAGAGCGACACTCGACCAGCTGCTCCCCAACATGACTGCTCTCGCCAACCGTGACGCCAAGCCGTTCACCGTGCCCCAGCTTGAGAGCGCTTTTTCCCGAGCGACCACGACTATTGCGCAGGTCAACATCTGTCGCGTCGCCCTGGTCCATCATCTGCTTATTGACGATAGAGGCGTATATACAGCTCTGTATCGTCTCCTCGGAGACAAACGCGACCGTTCGACGAGAGCCCGATCTGTGCTTGAACTGACTCTGAATGCAACCGTTGATAGTACCTTGTGGCGTGAGATTCAGAAACGCATTCGCCATCCTGCTCCAAAGCGAGCTCGTGCTATTGATTCAGACGGACAAGAAACTTAATTTCATCTTCAAACCGCCCCCCCCCCCGCCAAGCGCGAGCAACACTGAACACCGCAGAGCCCGGCTCTTGAGAGCGCCAAAGCCAGCTGTGTAAATGCTGGCCGCAGACTTGCGGCGGAGCTCGGCTCTCAAGAGCCGGACTCAACACCGCGGCTTGGCCACGCGAGACATTTAGACCGAAACCCGCTCTAACGGACGGCAACGGCAATCCCATTGCGTTTCTCCGCGCTGAGCATGAGACGGCGCGGACCTGCGGCGGAGCCAGGGCCAGCTCTCAAGAGCCGGACTGAACACCGCGGCTTCAGTGCCAGGGCCAGCTGTACGGTACTCTCAAGAGCCAGACTGAACACCGCGGCTTGGCCACGCGAGACATTTAGACCGAAACCCGCTCTAACGGACGGCAACGGCAATCCCATTGCGTTTCTCCGCGTTGAGCATGAGACAGCGCGGACCTGCGGCGGAGCCAGGGCCAGCTCTCAAGAGCCGGACTGAACACCGCGGCTTCAGTGCCAGGGCCAGCTGTACTCTCAAGAGCCAGACTGAACACCGCGGCTTGGCCACGCGAGACATTTAGACCGAATCCCGCTCTAACGGACGGCAACGGCAATCCATTGCGTTTGTCCGTGCCGTCCGTTGAATCTCACTGCGCTGGTATGCAGATTCGAACCTGGTCCCTCTCCTTGCCCAGCGTCACTCTGTGAGCTTCGGAAGACAGAAAAAAAAAAATCGTTTTCACGAACATGCAGCCTCGAGCCTGGTCCCACGGGAAGACTTCTCATCCAGCGCCACCCTCTGAACGAGCCGCTTGAGACGGCAGCGGCCAAGGCGCGCGCGATGGAGCAAGTCCGAGCGCTGCACGAGCGTGGGCGGGGACACGTTAGAGGCGATGACGCGGCTCTCGGAGACCAAGAGCGAGGCCGCGGGAGTGCGCGCCGCGTCTCCTCATTCAGCGCCGGCCAGCAAGACTGTCAACACGACTGCATAGCTGCTGGCCGGCGTTCAGCGCCAGCGCCGGCCAGCAAGACTGTCCACAAGACTGTGTAGCTGCTGGCCGCCAAGGGTCACAAGACTGTGTAGCTGCTGGCCGCCAAGGGTCACAAGACTGCATAGCTGCTGGCCGGCGTTCAGCGTCAGCGCCGGCCAGCAAGACTGTCCACAAGACTGTGTAGCTGCTGGCCGCCAAGGGTCACAAGACTGCGTAGCTGCTGGCCAGCGTTCAGCGTCAGCGCCGGCCAGCAAGACTGTCCACGAGACTGTGTAACTGCTGGCCGCCAAAGGTCACAAGACTGCGTAGCTGCTGGCCGGCGTTCAGCGTCAGCGCTGGCCAGCAAGACTGTCAACACGACTGCATAGCTGCTGGCCGGCGTTCAGCGTCAGCGCCGGCCAGCAAGACTGTCAACACGACTGCATAGCTGCTGGCCCGCGTTCAGCGCCAGCGCCGGCCAGCAAGACTGTCCACAAGACTGTGTAGCTGCTGGCCGCAGACTCGCGGCGGAGCTGTTCAGTCCGGCTCTCAAGACCGCGGCTTGAGCGCCAAAGCCAGCTGTGTAGATGCGGGCCGCAGACTCGGCCGGACTGAACACCGCGGCTTCAGTGCCAGAGCCACAGCTGTGCTCTCAAGAGCCGGACTGAACACCGCGGCTTGGCCACGCGAGACATTTAGACCGAATCCCGCTCTAACGGACGGCAACGGCCATCCCATTGCGTTTGTCCGTGCCTTCCGCTGAATCTCACTGCACTGGTTGACTGCGAAAATGACAGTACCGGTACTGGTACCGTATTCAAGTACCGTGCCAGAATGGAACCGGCACTGTGAGCACGCAAGGTCCAACACTGAACACCGCGAATTCACGAGCCGCCAGCGCCAGGCTCGCGAGCGGGCAGCCGCTGCCAGCGCGCGCGCGCGTCGACGGCGACGTCGTGTTGCGCTTCGTCAGCGCCCCGCTGTTCCTGCCGCGCGGGCTACGCGTTCTGGGCAATCTCATCCTCTACCGCTGCACCGGCCTCGCCGCGCTGCCGGGGGCCTCGACGTCGCCGGCGACCTGCAGCTGCGCGGCTGCTCGTCCCTCACCGCGCTGCCCGCCGGCCTCCGCGTCGGCGGCGACCTGGACCTCAGCTCGCTCGCCCTCGACGCGCAGGACGGGCCCGCGCACCTCCATGCCGACGGGAACTCGCCGCCGCTGACCGCGCTGCCGGAAAACCTGCAGGTTGGCGGCCGGCTGGACCTGCGCGGCTGCGCGTCCCTGGCCGCCTTCCCTCGCGAGGTCGTCCTCGGCGGCGACCTGCTGCTCGGGCACTGCCACGCCCTGCGGCATCTGCCGCTGACCGAGACGCCGGGCACGCTCGACATGGCGCACTGCACGGCGCTCGAGACGCTGCCAGCGCCCTGGGCTCTAGATTCACTGAAAGCTTCCGTTCTCCTACAGGGGTGCAACAGTTCTTGCCAAGTAACGTACTGTACGTACCGACCTAGCCCCGTCTACTATGGCGAGCGATGCCGTTTGACCGTGCACTGGGCGTCTCCATCTGTCTCGGCTCCGGGCCACGCACGCGACCGAGGCGCTTGCCGCAATCGGCACTGATCTCTGGAAGAACGCCGCGCTCATGCGCATCTTGTTGCGCGACGTCCGCCCAGCACCCACGCTCACTCGCCCTACCCAGACCTACCGCCTCGTTCGTTGCCACTGACGCAAGCGGCATGGCCTTGGCGCGGTCCGCCTGTCCTCGACCGGGCGGGGTCCCAGTGTGGACGGCCGTCCGTCTCTCTGTACCGAAGCTGGCCCTGGCCCTGGCCGGCCAGGACGCGGGTGACGTCCACATCGAGCAGGGCAAAATGGTGGGTAGCCTTCTCGCGACGCAGCTGTGGTGCCCCCGGCGGAGCCACCATGAGCTCATGATCGACAACGAGGCCCAGCCGAGCATCAAGTTCCAGCGTGCACGGCGCGACACGGCGTCGGGCCGCATCGTGCCAACCAGAATGTCTAGCGTATCTCGCCAGTCGACTAACATGTAACACCGTAGCAGTTCGCAGACTCCCTGTACAAGGACGTCAGCCCGTTCCACCACAAGCAGTCCCCTTCGCCCGTCGTTCCCACGGAGCTGGCAGCAGCCTTGCGCCTTGGAGTAGCGCACGGGACCCTGGCTACTCATTTGCGGAGCTAGCTGGCACTGGCGCTGCCATTCGCCCCAGGACGACGTGAAGGCCGCCCGGGCGCTCACCCCGTCGGCCTTAACGCCGACCCCGCGCAAGTACGGCGCAGTCTTTGCGCGCTAGCGTGCCTACGCGGCCAAGCATGGATTCTCGGCTCTAGCTAGAATAGGCCCCGTTGCAAACTCAGCACCATCACGGTCTTAATCGAATGGCTGTACCGCATCGGCTCCGCCTTGGTCCGGTCGAAGGCCGGTATGCGTGGTATCCGCGCGACCCTCGCGCGACCCCACCGTAAGGCTGGCATCCGCTCGCCCGCACGCCCTCCTCCCTGCTTCGGTAGCTGGCGAAAGGGCATCGCCGCCGACGGCGCACGCAGCGAACACCGTATAGATACTGCGCACTCGACTGCACGCGGGCATCCCAAGATCTGTCTTCAGCGCGTGCGTTGTCAAGTCCCTCACCTGCAATTGCTGCAACGAGACCGCTTTGCCGTCTCGTGCGGCGCTTACGCCCCAGCGGCACCTCACAATACAGTGCCTTCATTAGCTCCGTGCGACCCAGGACGCCACCCCGAACGTGGTGCTCGTCCTGCTGTCTCAGAGGCACCCTCAGAGAGTAGACCTCTCGCCCCGCCAGGCCCGGGCGAGGAATCACGCCGCACAGAAGGTGCACTCCTCCAAGCTCAACCCAGCGAGGCCCTTTGCCCCGCCAAGTGGCTCTGGGCAGCCACCCGCGACCCGCAGGGTCTGGCCCTCGACGCGCCAGAGCTTCGCCTCGACGGGCAGCCCGTGACGTTTGCCACGATCCGCGACGCTCGTCGCACCGTGGCGTCGCGTGCGAGCCTCTGCAAGGAGAACGTACGCCGCGACACGCCCCATGGGCACAGCTATGTGCTGCCGCCAGGCTCTGCCGACATGACCCAAACGCTCCCCAGTCCCGACACGCCGTAGAGACCGCCTGCCAGGGCAGGGCTGCCGCGAACTCCGCAGCGACCTGCGGATGGCCCACAGCTCGACGGTTCACACGTGCTACCGGCCCCGCGACCAGTGAGCGGCGACCGCCAGCACCGTCGCGCGTGCCGGCGCCGCCCACCTCGGGCCCACCCTCGCCCGGCACGGGTGCGCCCCTTTTGGGGCTGCAGCCGCGCGTGGGCACCACACCAACACGCACAGCCACCACTAGCACAGCGCAGGCCCGGCCGGCCGGCCGGCCCGCTCGCACGCTCGCCGCGCCGCGCCGAGCTCTGCCAGCTCACGGACGAGGGTGAGCAACGGCGGGAATAGGAAGGCGCCACGAGCGACCAGACCGCTGACACGGACACGAGGAAGCGCGAGGCGGCGGCCGAGTCAGCCTCTTTGCCATTCAACCCAAGCCTGCACCAGCAAGTGCCCCGATGGGCACTCGTCATGGGTGGACCCACTCGCGAACAAGGAGCGTCATTGCCACGAGCTCAAGGGAAACAGCAGCGCAAGATCTTCGGCAGGCACGAGCACGGTTATTTTCAAACCGCCCCTTGTCAACAGCAAAGCACAACGCCGCAACGAGCAACGTTCGGCGCATTGCAACGTCGTAACAGCAA
Source organism: Thraustochytrium striatum (assembly GCA_022244645.1). NCBI lineage: Eukaryota > Bigyra > Thraustochytrida > Thraustochytriidae > Thraustochytrium > Thraustochytrium striatum. The sequence goes on along the minus strand of JACDIV010000102.1, from coordinate 298,129 downwards.
CGCGCCAAGCCAGATTCTGCCAAACAGCAACGCCCGAAGCCACACAGTTGCTAAACAGCAACGCACGAAGCAACTACAGCAACGTACAAGGCCAAAATTTGCTAAACGCCAACGCCAAAGGCCAAATTTTGCTAAACCCCAACGCCGAAAATGCACGTGCATTCAAGGGGGGTATGGCGGGAAACACCCAAAAAATCTCATAACAACAAAGGAGGAGTGTGCATGATTTACACACTTTCTTTCCTCCCCTACCCCCCTGGCTGTGGGGGCGTTGGTGATGGGCGTTGGTGAAGAGGCGTTGGTGTGCAGAAAAGGCCCGAGCTGTTTGGGCTTTCTCTCTTTCTGGCGCACGGACGAGGCGGTGGCGGCGGTGGTGGCAGGCTGCGCTGGGCTGGGTCTGGGCGTAGTGCTGTGTTGACCGCTCGGTCCTATGTCGTCGGCGGTCCCTGGGAGACCGTCGAGTTGGCTGTTGAGGGGCTGGTGTTCTGGAGCTCGAGCGGGTAGTGGGTAGTAGATCGGTATGTCGAGGTTGAGGTGGGTGTGCGAGTCGTGCGTGTGCGATGCTGCGGTGTCGCGGCGTGTGGCTGCGTCGGCGTCGGCGTGACCGGGTCACGTCGGCGTCAAGCGGGCCTTGCCAGTCGTGGCGCGCGCGGCGTGGCTGGCGTGTGTCGTGTCCTCTCGTCGGTTTTTTTTGTTTTTTTTTGGGTGTTACGCCTACCGCAGAGTGTTCACTCCAGTGGGCCTCTACACAGCGTTCGGCTCGACGCACGGCGTCAGCCTTACCCTCGTCCCGCGCTCCGCGCTACTCCGCAAGGCTAAGTCTGAGGGAAGATGGCTTGCTTGGCGCTTATCACTCTCGCTCCGCACTCCCAAGTGAAAAGGCACTGCTAATCACTCCTGTCTCTGTCCGACCAAGCTGCTCCGGCTGGCTCCCTTGTCCACGAGCCAGCCAGCACCTGGCCACGGGCCCGTCAACTTCTGGTCACGAGCCGGCCAACTTCTGGCCACACGCCAGCCAACTGTCACTCCGATCTTCCCGTTTATCCCCGCTTCCGAATCTCTCTGTCAAGATAGCGGGTCATCGCGCGGCCGAATCTCTTTGTCGGCCTGCCGCGGCATGCGGAACGGCTCCCGACCGTTCCGCGCTCGCGAGGGACTTGGACGTGGGCTGCCCTGCATGACACTGCCCCCGAGGCTCGGCCCTCGCCGCCGAGCCGGGACAGAAAGCCTACGTCCTGTCTCCCGCGTTCTTCCCAGAAGCATACGCCTTCATCTCCCGGGCACTCGCCTTTCTCAGCCACTCGGGGTCGATCCCGAGCCGGCGGGCCATCGCTGGTGCATGCTGCCTGTGGTACTTCTCCCGGACCATCAGTCGGTGCAGGTACCTGAGCACCTGGTACGGGAACCGCTCGTAGGCATCCTGGATGGGCCGCTTCTCGCGGAGTGCCCCCGCGTGAGGGTCGCCTTTGAAGACGATCGTGAGGTAGTAGTCCGCGCCCACCAGGGACCAGCTCTCGATGGTCTCGATCTGCACGTTGTACTTGCCGTGCGCGACATGGCGCCGGACCGCGTCCGACGGCTGCCAGCCCGCGTCCTCGTACTTGACGATGCGGTTGGCGTGCGCCTCCTGCCGCTTCCCGGTGACGCAGTCCGCGACCACGTATGTCGCGTCGCTTCGCCGCTGGACGACCTGATGCGGCCCTGTCCAGTCGGCCATGAGCTGAGACGGTGGCGCGGTCGCCAGTCGTAGCATGACGTAGTCGCCGACCCCGAAGTCGACCTGCTGCGCCCTCCGTCTTGTGTCCGCCCGCGTGCGGGCGGCTCCGTTCTGCTCGCGGTCCTGCCGCCGAACATCCTCCCAAGTCGCCTCCAGCTCTTTCTTGAGCGCCTCGAAGTACGCCTCGAAGTCCTGGCCCTCCATCCGCAGCTCGCGAACGATAGGCCTTCCATGTCCACCGCTCTCGAGGACGACATGTAGGGGCACCCTCGGCGGCACGCCCGTTTCGACCTCGAACGGGGAGCGATTCCCCAGGACGCCCAGCGTCTTGGAGTTGGCCGCGTACTGGACGGCCCCGCGCGTTCGGACCCAGTCGACCACCGGTAGTTGTAGCTCACTGACGGCGCTTTCCAGCAGACCTCGTACCGAGCCCACCATGCGCTCGACTCGTCCGTTCGTGAACGCCGCGTTGGGGACCGAGAACATCCGCTCGGCCCCAAAGGCGGTCGCCAACTTGGTGACCGTCTCGTCCACAAAGTGACGTCCCTTGTCGCTCACCAGCCGTCGTGGCACCCCATGCTCAGCCGCGAACGCCAGCAACCCGTCTGCGGCGCTCGCCGCGTCGGCCCTCGCCGTCGGGTGGATGTACAGACGTCGCGAGAACAAGTCGACCACGACCAGCGCGTACGTGAACAGGACCGGTCGATGGACGTCGTGCTTTTCCTTGGCCAATCGGGCCTTGTCGAACATCTGGGCAAAGTCGAACCCGACGATGTCCCTCGGGTGGCGCGGCTCCGCCGTCGCCTGCAGCGGCCGCTCCACCTCCGCCTTGCCCATCGCGTGTGGGCGGCAGTGTAGGCAGCTCTTCACGAACCGTCGCACCGCGTCGTCCATGTTGAGCCAGTAGAAGTATCGGCGCAGCTCTCCGGCTGTCGCCTTGTATCCCTGGTGCCCTCGTGTCGCGCAGTGCGCGATGACGCACAGCCTGGCCTGCAGTGGTTCGGCCTCGCTCGGGATCCAGACCCGAGTCTCTCCGTTGACGACCAGCGCGATCGCCGCCTCCGTCGTCAGCGCAAGGTGGCCGTTGATCTGGACGACCTCTCCCTCCTGGCTACGCCCGACGCGGTCCCGGGGCTTCATGGGTCCGTCGTCGTCGGCGTCGCCCCTCTCGCGGCGCTCCAGCGCCTGCTTCTGGACGCGCACAATCTCGTCCATGCTCGGGAACGTGAACGCCTCGTGCAGCATGGGAGTTGCGCGCGCGTCGTCATACGTAAACCCCTTCGTCGTACGACTCACGCGCGGCGTCTCGTCCTGGTCGCCGGCGCTCTCCTGGCAGTCGACGCCCTCGGCGCCCTCCTCCTGTGGCGCGCCTTCGCTCGCTGTCGGTGGCTTGCTTCCGCGCCCGCCACCTCGTCGAGCGTTCTCCTTCTCCTTCTTCTTCGGCTTCTTCGGCCTCCGCGCGCCGCTCGCGGCCGTCCCGTCCGCTGCCCCCAGAGTCGGCTTCCGCGCGCCGCTCCTGGCCGTTCCGCCCGCTGCCCCCAGAGTCGCGCCCCGGGTCGGGCGTGGCTCGATGGGAGCGGCGTCCGTGGAAGCCACCGAGGTCGCTGCGCGTTGCTGCGCGCGCGTGACGGCCTTGATCCGGACGACGTCCGGGCGGCCAGGCTCCAGCGACCGTGCCCCCTCCTCAGGGCCGGGTCGCATCCGCGAACCCAAGTCCGCGGCGAGATTCGCCTCGCCGGGGATGTGGTGCACCCACGCCCTGTACCTCGAGAGCGCGAGAGCCCAACGCCCGATCCGCGTGGTCTCGATGCGCGACGTGTCCGCGCTGTTGCGTCGGGCCCAGACATGCACCAGGTTGGCATGGTCTGTACAGAGATGGTACCCGTCTTCGCGTATCAGCCAGTGGAGGAACGCCTTGGTGCCGAGCATGGCGGCCAGGGCCTCCTTGCTGGGGATGTCGTACCGGCTATGCGGGCCCTTGAACGTCCCTCCGACCCAGCCGATGAAGCCCTTGGGCTCCCACTCGGCGGGCGGCTTGGCTAGCTCTGGCGGGTCCAAGGCCACCGCCACGGCGGCCCAGTGATGTTGCGATGCGTCACTGAAGACGGCTATCTCGTCGCCTTCCTGCGGAGCGTACAACGTGACCGCGTTTGCCACGCACTCCTGCACGCGCCTGAAACTGTCGGTGTGCACGTCGGACCACTCGTTTTTGAGGTCCACCCGTGCCGCCGCCTGCTTGGTCCTCCTGCGCAGGCGCGACAGGACCTTCGTCTTCAGGTCCTGCAATGGTTGAACCAGCTCGGCCACGTGCGGTAGAGCCGGCGCCAGCCACGTTATGGCGCCGATGAACGTCATGAGCTCCGCTGCCGTACGCGGCGGGCGCATGCCCGTGATACCGTTGACCTTCTCCGGGTCCGGCTTGATCTTCTGGAAGCTGACCACGCGGCCCAAGAACACACTCTCGGTCGCGTAGGCCTCCAGCTTGCCGGGGTGGACACGCAGGTTGTACTGGACGCAGCGCCGCAGTGTCGCGGCGAGGTTGTCGATGACCTCGCGCTGCGTCGCTCCACCGCCCACCGCGTCATCCGCATATCTACTCAGGAACGTGAGTCCCTGGAAGACCTCCGTGAGGGCGACGTCCAACGCAGCCATCGAATTAGAGGAACCCATGATCAGGGCCTTGCTCAAAAACAGGCTGTCGTGGGTCGCCAATATGAAGAGCAACCGCGACTCCTCCGACAGGGGAATCTGGTGGAAAGCGTGTCGGAAGTCCATGGCAAAGTGCCCCCCCTCCCAGCTGCTCAGCTTGGCGAGGTGGGCCTCGGCCCGCTGCGTGGGATACCCCACGTACCGCACGAGCTCGTTGCCGTCCCTCAGGTCAAAAGCGAGGCGGAACTTGTCCGGCCCCGACTTCGCGGCGATCACGGCGGGCGCGTATGCGAACGCCGCGTGCTTGTCGCCGATGCGCCCGTCGAAGGGGATGAGGACGCCGGCGTCCACCAGCTCCTTCGTCTTGCGCGTCATGAACTCCTCCTGCGCAGGCTGTACCTGCGCTGGCCGAACTTCCTCGATCGGCCATGCTCCAGGGCGTCCGCGATGATCGGGTCGCCCAGGGCGTAACTGGTACTGTCTTCTCGCCGCTGTGGAACCGAATTCTCATGATCGGCTCGGCCTCCCGCAGCACGTCCTGCAGGTACGGGACCAGGCTCTCGTCCAGGCCGTTGTGCCGCGCGCGTGCTACCACCTCATCGAGGGCCGCGCGCACGTCCCGGAGATCCTCCTCCGGCATGGAGGTGAGCTGCGAGCCCGCTACTGGCCGGATCCGTATATCCGGATCGTTCCAGGAGTACATCAGGTCCAGCTCGTCCTCCGTTTCGTCGGGCTCGATGAAGGGCAGCGACCCGGCGGGCCCCGCGGTCGAGGGTTCCAGCAACTCGACCCGGCACGCTCGCCGGTCCGCTCCTCCGGCCCCGGCGCCCACGCTCTCCTTGGAGCGGGCGTTCATGTCGACCACCGCCGGGCCGCCCTCAGTCCCTTGCCCGTGCAGCTCGGCGGCGGTCTGCCACACCGACGGCACGGTCGACGAAGAAGGTGTAGCCGATGAGAACCACCGTCCCTGGCCAACGCTCTTCCGGGACCAGGAAGGTGACATTATGCAACATCAAGCCGTTCGACATCACATTGGTGTCGAGGCTCATGTCCAAGGTAACCTCTGCCACGAGGGTGTACCCTCCGATCTGCTCCGACTCGGGCCTGAGCCGGCCCGCGTGGTCGGCCAGGCCCACCGGGATGGGCTTGTCGAGGGGCTTGCTGCGTACCGAGGGAATCGCCCTCTGTATCATCGCCAGCACCGCTGGCGGCATCACGTTCGTGTCGGCCCCGGAGTCGGCCCACGCGGTCGTTTTGAAGCCCGCGCGCCGACTGATCGGGACCGCTCGCTCCCCCGGGTCCGTGCTCGTGAAGACTACGCTCGTGTCCCACGAGTGCCGTCCTTGCTGCATGCCTGCGAGCCCCGAGCTGTGCAGCCCCACAGCCTGCTCCGGGGCGTGGATCATCTCGTTCCACTGTCGCACACTGGCGACCATCCTAGGTCTGTGCGACTCGGCCGGCGCCTCCTCGTGCTTCTCGCGGCAGGCGCGCATCTCGGCGCTGTACTTCTCCGTGTCGTCGCACCACTTGTCGCAGTTCCGCACGGGGCGCTTGCTCTCTTTGTCCCACCTGACCCACTCGTGGCCCTGGGGGCTGGGACACTGCGGGTTGCGGCACATCGCACCCGTCTTCCTCACCAGCCGGTGATCCTGGCGCGCCGCCCTTGCCTCGGGTCGGCCGCGCCCCGGCCTCTGAGCGTGATCGGCCCCTGAGCCGGCCACGCCTCGTCCTCCTCCGCCGCTGCGGGGAGGACCCTGGCTCGGCCCTCCTCGGGCCCTGCCACCTCGACCCCCTCGCCCGCTCTCGCTGCGTGCGGGGTGCTGCGGGCGCCCGCTTCCTGCCTGCGGTCATGCCCTGCTCTGACGAGGGAACCTTCGATGATCCCTGTCTCGTTCATCCAGTCATCCGTCTGCAGCGCCTCGAAGTAGAGCAGCGGCGTCCTCCGCACCGTGCTGCTCTCCCCCGCCTGAGCTCCTCCCTGGCCCAGGCCCAGGCCTCGCAGCCTCGCGGCTTCATCCACCGCGCGCTCGAGCACATCATGCAGACTCGCTGGTATGGCGCGTCGCAGCGCCTGCTGTATCTGGTCTTGTTCTCGTGGAGTACAGGCTCTCGAGAACACGGCGACCTCGCTCTCGGTCCCCGCGCCCTCCTCGCTGACGCCTGCTGCCTCCGTCCATCTGATCCCTGCCTCGAAACAGGCTCGTCAACTGCCATCGTACAGTCCGACCACTCGCCGATTCGCCGCGGTGTGGGGCTCCACCGGGTCGCGGAGATCCGATGAAGTAGTCCGGTCACCAGGTTCGTCCGGAGCCCCGCCAGGTCGGCCTGCGGTCGTACCGACCCGCGATTGTGCTCGATCTCGGCGAGCCTCCCCAGGATGAAGTCCGACATCGGCAGGTCGTCTTCCACCGCCTTGAGATCCTTCTTGAACCTCGCATCGTCCTGCGGGCGTCCCTGCTGCAGCGCGAACCGGAATGAGATCCTCTCCTCGTTCGTCAGGCTGCGGTACGCGCCTCCCCACGTCGCCGGCAGGTTCATGCTGGCACACTGCTCAAGCCATGTGCGTACATCCCGGGTCCACTGGTACAGGTCGTTGGGGCGAGTCCCCACCAGCCGCGGCGCCCGCGGGGGGTTCCTCACAACCAGGCTCTCCCGCGTGGCCGCGGGGGCCTCAGTCCCCGTCCCTCCGACTACCACGTCGAAGAACTCCTGCACCTTTCCTCCCGGGCCTGCACGACCCTCTTGACGCGGGACGTCGGCGTCTGGGCGTGTCGGCGTCTGCCGCCGGGGTCTGGTGTCTGAAAGGCGTACTCTAGACCTTGGCGCGGTCTGTCGCCCCCCACCGTCGGCCCCCGTCCTGGTTGTCGAGATCCGTGCCAGAGCTCCCCGGGACCTCGTCTCTCGTGGCCTCCGTCTTCGCGCCCGCGGCCCCCTGGCCGCCGGCCCGCATGTCGTTCATCATCCGCTCCAACAGCGGGCGCATCTGCTGTTCAAACAGCGGGCGCATCTGCTGCTCCAACAGCGGGCGCATCTGCTCCACAACCGCTTTCACAGTATCGTCGTCCAGGACCCTCTTGCCGGTCCTTTCCTCCTGCTGTTCGCCCCCCGAGGCGAGCAGCTTCTCCCGATCCGGGTCGTCCGGACCGTCGGGTTGGCCGGTGCCGCCGGCCTCAGTTGCCATCTGGCGTCTTCCACGTCAAACCTCGTCGCTGCTGAGGCTACGTATTGCTAGCAATGTTACGCCTACCGCAGAGTGTTCACTCCAGTGGGCCTCTACACAGCGTTCGGCTCGACGCACGGCGTCAGCCTTACCCTCGTCCCGCGCTCCGCGCTACTCCGCAAGGCTAAGTCTGAGGGGTAAGATGGCTTGCTTGGCGCTTATCACTCTCGCTCCGCACTCCCAAGTGAAAAGGCACTGCTAATCACTCCTGTCTCTGTCCGACCAAGCTGCTCCGGCTGGCTCCCTTGTCCACGAGCCAGCCAGCACCTGGCCACGGGCCCGTCAACTTCTGGTCACGAGCCGGCCAACTTCTGGCCACACGCCAGCCAACTGTCACTCCGATCTTCCCGTTTATCCCCGCTTCCGAATCTCTCTGTCAAGATAGCGGGTCATCGCGCGGCCGAATCTCTTTGTCGGCCTGCCGCGGCATGCGGAACGGCTCCCGACCGTTCCGCGCTCGCGAGGGACTTGGACGTGGGCTGCCCTGCATGACACCTAGCAAGCTAGCGTGAGCACGGAGCAAGGTAGCGCAGGCCCAAGGGCCCCTCCAGCAGGGTGATGGTCACCTCGAACTCCCAGCAAGGGCCGCCGGGTGGTGCGACACCGCCCGCAGTCCAAGCGTCCCCGCCTGCGGTGCCTGGTCCGCCCGATGGTCAACACCAGGATCTGCATCAGGCGCCGCAGCCGCAGCTGCCCCCGCAGCAGCACGAGGACCCGCCCCAGCCGGCGCAACCGGCTCACCAGGAGCCCGCCCCGCCAACTGCGCACGATACCCCGGCGATCCTCATGCAGCTGGTCCAGAGGCTGGACCAGGTGCAGCAGCAGCAGCAGCAGATGCAGCAGCAACAGCAGCAGATTCAGCAGCAGGTGCAGCAAATCCAGCAGCCGCAGCAGCTGCTGCAGCAGCAGCAGCCGCAGCCGCAGCCGCAGCCGCAGCAGCAGCAGCAGCAACATCAGCAGCAGCAGCAGCTACAGCAGCAGCAGCCGCTGCAGCCGCTGCAGCTGCAGCACCAGCACAACGTACAGGTGCAACACAACCAGCAGCCGCTTCAACCGCTGGCGCAGCAGCAGCCGCTGCAGCCCCAGCCGCCGCAACAGCAGCCACAGCCCCCATTGCAGCAACCGCAGCAGCCAGTTGGCCCTCTGCAGCAGCCGAACCAGCTACAGCACCAACCGGGTCACCACCAGCAGCACCTGGTGCCGCCTCAGCAGCAGCAGCAGCAGCAACCACAGCAGGACCCGCAGCAGCAGCAACCACCGGGCCCCCCGGCGTGGGCAGTACAGGCCTTTCTTGCCCCAGGTACTCCCACGACGGGGCCCCCGATGCAACTCGACCAGGCGGCCCCGCCGCAACCCCCCGACACCAAGTTGGTCCGGACGTACCGGGATGCTGCGGCGGCGCTGGCGCATCCCACACGGTTCTCCCTGGCTGAGAGCAGCGCCGTGTTTGCCCACTTCTTTGAGCTGGCGTCGGACGAGATCATCCTGCCCCAACCCGTTGGCATGCCGGACATTCAGGACCGAGTCCTTCGCGCCGTGGAGCATCCCCAGGAGCTCCTCGGTGCCACGCCGGTAGCTACGTGGCAGACGCTGGCCATGGTCGGTCCGTCGCTCTTTATGCACCCTGCGGCGTTCGCCCCGTCGGCGCAGGAAATTGCGGTAGCCCTCGCAGCGTGTGGCTACCGTACGGCGGAGCAGGCCAAGCAGGCCGTAGCGCAGCGCCTCAGCCTCTCGCAGTCGGGCGCCCTGCCCCTGGCACCGCCCGCTCCACCCCAAACACACCGCATCGATGTCGATGCATCCGCCCGCGTCCGCGCGCAACCGCGTGCCCTACCCGCAGGGCCGCCGGCAACCCTCGGCCTGAGCTGGAACACGACCGCCGACTTCGCCAACGCCTACCTCGACGCGGCCCGCGAGCACGTGGAGACGGCACCGCGCGGTCCGCACCCACGGCTCGCCCAGATCAACTCCGCGGCCAAGACCCTCCTCGCCACGCCACGCGGCCAGGCGATCCTCGCTGAGCGTAAGTTGCTGGCGGAGGTTGGTGCGCGCGTAAGACAAAGTCTGGTTGGCACGTCCCGGAACCCCGACCGCATCTGGTTCCCCGACGAGGCCCACTGCAATCCGGTGCTGTCCATCCTGGCCCTCACCGCAGCGGCGCTCACCACCGACACCCTCCGCTCGCACAAGATCTCGGTCGACGCGTCCGTCTGGCACAAGGCGTTTCGCGGCGACACTGCCCTTCTGGCCCGAGCACTGATTGGCCCCCGCACGACGGACCTGGCGTCCCCGGCGGCTGCAGCCAGTGCTGGGCTCGCCTCAGCGTGCGCCCTCCAGGCCCTCTTCTGGTGCCCGGAGGACCCCACCTGACAACTTCCCGGTGGCCGCCCAGTACCAGGAGATTTCGTCCCGCGTCAGGGAGTCCGGCGCGACCATTGTCGCGGTCTCCCGCGACCTCCGAGATGCTCATGAACAATCGGACATCTACCCTGGCCTCGCGGACTCAAGGCCCTCGGTAAATGCCAGGCTGGCACTCGCTGCGCTCCTGGCCATCTTTGACGCGGTCTCGGGAGCGGCAGCCCGCGGACCCAAGGCCGACTTCACCATTGCGACTCAGACCACGGCGTTCCACGACAAGTGCCAGCTGATGCTCCAGACGCGGACGGACACTGCGCCCGGCGGCAACAAGCGCCGAGCTGGTGGCCAACCCCGCGGCGGTGGCGCGGCCCCCGCGCGCGGCGGCGCAACCACGACTGGGACCGGGCGCCAGTCCGCTCGCAACCGGTCCAAGCGCCCCCGCACCGACACGCCACAGGCACCCGCGCAGCCGGCGGAGGACAAACCGGACTCGTCCTAGGGACACGTGGCCGGTGCAGGCAGCGGCCTCACCGGCCACCAGGCGGATCACGCCGGCACCGGCGCCGCCCCCGGTTCGACCCCCCTGCCGCCTGTGCGTAGCACTGTGCGCACCTCGGGTAGCCCGCCAGCTCCAGCTGGTCCGGGCACTCGCTCTACGTCCCCTTTGGGCGCCCCCAGCGCGACGCTTGCGTCGCCTGCGGGTGGGCCTCAGCGCCCCCAGGGTAGCCCGCCAGCTATCGCAGCTGGTGCGTGCACTCGCTCCAAGTCCCCTTTGGGCGCCCACAGTGTGACGCTTGCGTCGCCTGCGGGTGGGCCTCAGCGCCCCCAGGGTAGCCCGCCAGCTATCGCGGCTGGTGCGTGCACTCGCTCCAAGTCCCCTTTGGGCGCCCACAGTGTGACGCTTGCGTCGCCTGCGGGTGGGCCTCAGCGCCCTCAGGGTAGCCCGCCAGCTATAGCAGCTGGTGCGTGCACTCGCTCCAAGTCCCCTTCGGGCACCTCCAGCGCGACACCCGTGTCGCCTGCAGGCGGGCCTCCGCGCCCCTCGGGTAGCCCGCCAGCTATTGCAGCCGGTGCGTGCACTCGCCTTCAGTCCCATTCGGGCACCACCGCGGCGCCCGCACCATCGGTTGCGGGCGCCGGCCCTGGTCCTTGCCCTGGTGCCAGCGCGGGCTCTCCTCGTCCTTGCACCCGGCGGTACCGCAACCTTACGTGGCACCGCGGCTCGAGCCAGCGCGACGCCCTGCACGAGCGCGCGCAGATACTCCGGTCCACCGCGGCCCGGGACCGGGCCGACCGTGTCCGGCTCTTGCACATCACTGACCCGCAGCTGGCTGCAGCAACTGACTGGCTCCAGCCTGGGTACTGCACCCCGGACGCGGAGCTCCGATACTTTGATCCAGAGCGCTGTGCTGCCCCGCGCCAGTTCCCGCCCCCGCTCAACTCGCCCGCGCTCGCAGATCCCCGCTTTCCGCAGCGCGGCCGGGCCGTGGGCGACCACAAGAACTACGAGCTACGCGGGACCGCGGACGACCTGGCGTGGTATCATGCCACTATGCCCGGTATGGTTACGGATGTGGACGGCCGTCGCCTGTCGGTTCCCATCCTGACCAGTGACCTCTGGTCGCATCCGAAGCAGTCCCCTGTGCCGCGCACGCCGCTGGTGCCCACCGCGGAAGCGACCGCAGGTGGCTCGCTCTTCGCCTACGATGCGATTGCCGCTGACCTCGCCGGGTCGCGTGACCGTGCTGCCTGGCCGGATCGCACCCTCCTGCACGTGCTCCACGACGGCGTCCGGGTCGGCCACCGGCACCCCGTGGGCGCGGCCAACGTCATCTTCCACGGGAACCATGCGTCGGCCACCGACCCGATCGTCCAGCAACCCGTCCAGGCCATCCTCATGGAGGCCGTCGCGTCGGGTGCACTCCGCCCCATGGGCCGTGTGCGCAACCAGGCGGACCTTGAAGCCGCCGCCGCCCGGGCTGGCGTCCCGGAGGCCATCGTTGCGCCGCTGGCGGTGGTCCCGAAGTCGACACCCGGGAAGTACCGCATCATCGAGGACCTCAGCTTCGAGACCGACGCTGATGCCCCGAGCAGCAACACCCGCATCCGCGCCATCCCTAAGATGCGCAGTGCGGATGTCGCCACGGCGCTCCGCGTTGTGCGCCGCGCCCGGCTGATCTACCGCAATCAGCCCCTCGGTGCCTTCAGTGCTGACGTCCAGGCCGCGTACAAGAACTTTCTCAAGGCTCGCTCCGAGCGCCACTCGTCCTGGCTCTGCTGGGCCGGGGAGGCCTTCGCGGACTCCACCATGCAGTTCGGCAGCCGCTGGAGCGCGTCGATCTTCACCCGCTTCCAGGCTGCCCTCCAGGCCACCATCCACCGTGAGGTACTGCGCCTTGCCGCTCGGGAGCCCCATGGTGCCGCCCGCGCAGCCATCGACTACCAGCTCGTCGGCATCATCGACGACGCATGCTACATCGCTAGCTTGGAGGCTCTCCCGGTGGTGCAGCGGGCCGTCCGCACGGTGATGTCCCGCTGGGCCGTCCCCTTACAACAGGCTAAGTGGGCCTCTGACGGCGCGATCCAGGAGGTGTTCACCTTCGGCGGCATCCAGATCAACCTGCGCGCGACGACGAACTCTCGGTGCCCGAGCCCAAGCGCGACAAGATTTCGCCCGGATCCAGCGCCTCCTCGACCACCCGACCGCCACGAAGCGCGACTGATGCAGACGTTCGGCCTGCTCGCCTTCGTGTCCGCGGCAATGCCGTTCGGCCGTGCCCTGGGCGTGTCCCTGTGCCGCGCGCTCCGCGTCGCGTACTCGACCGGGGCGCCTGCCCCGGTCGGCCCGGACCTCAAGGACGACCTCGCCGTCATGCGCATCGTGCTCCGGGACGCTCGCCCGGCGCCCGCCCTCACGCGCCCCTCGCACAAGCGTCGCGTCGTCCGCGCGGCTAGTGATGCCAGCGGCGTCGGAATCGGGGCGGTCCGCATGTCCTCGTCCGGCGTCCTCGAGTGGTCGGCCGTCCGTTACTCCGCGCCCGAACTGGCCTTGGTTGGCCAGGGTGCGGACGATGTCCACATCCAGCAGGGCGAGATGACGGCGGCCCTCCTCGCCACGCTCTGGTGCCCCCGTGGGGGCCACCTCGAGCTCTTGATTGACAACAAGGCGGCCCAGGCGACCGTCAAGCACCAGCGTGCACGACGGGATGCGGTGTCGGCCCGCATCATGGTCCTGATCGCCCGCGTCGCCCGGGAGCGCGGCAGCACGGTGACGGCCAACTACATCTCGACCAACCAGAATGTCTACGCTGACCTCGCCAGTCGACTAACATCGCAGCAGTTCGCCGACTACCTGCACGGGACCATCAGCGCGCTCCAGCACAAGCAGATCACGCCGACCCTGGTCCACTGGAGTCTGGCAGCAGGCGCGGGCACTTGTCTAGTGCCCGGCCAGGGCCCGCCCTCGTTGCCCACCGTCGCTGCGCGTCCCCCGGCAGTGCCCCAGGACGACGTCGCGGCGGCCCGGGCGTGCCTCACCGCTGTCCAGACCCCGACCCAGCGCAAGTACCACGCCATCTTCGCACGCTGGCAGGCATACGCGCTCACCCACGGCTTCTCGGCCATCCTCGACCCGCCGCGACCACGGCGCACCGCGACTGCCTGCTCGGCTGGCTTCACCGCGTCGGCACGACCTCCGTCCGGTCCAAGACCGGCATGCGCGGGCGTCCGCCGCGCGCCATCACGGCGGCGCACCACCGTGCGGGTGTTCGTGACTCGCCCATGTCCCACCCTCACGCTGTACTACTGCTGCAGCGCTTGGCCGAGCGTGCCCCGCCGCCCCGCGCGCGGGCGGCGGTCACGGTGCGGATGCTGCGTACGGGCCTACGTCCCGGCATCCACCCCCTCGGTCTTCACGGCGTGCGTGGTCACGTTCCTCACCGGCAGTCGGTGCAACGAGATCGCCCCGCCCGTCCCGCGCGGCCTTCACGCCGGAGCGCCACCTCACGCTGCGCCGCCTGCACTGGCTCCGCGAGCCCGGCGGTGCGCTCCCACACGCCGTACTTATTCCGCCGCCTACGCGGACGAAGACCCGTCACTGCGCCCACGGCCCCCCCCCGCTCCGGGGGAGGCCCTCAGCACGACCGAGGGCGTCCTCCTCCAGGCCCAGGCCCGGTGACGCCCTCTGCCCCGTCAAGTGGCTCTGGGACGCCACCCGCGACTCGGCCGAGCTCGGCCTTGATGCGCCGGCGCTCCGCGTGGACGGGCAGCCCGTCACGGTTCCCATGATCCGCGACGCGCTGCGCATCATGGCGTCGCGTGCTGGCCTTACCCACGAGCAGGTCCTCAGCGTCACGCCCCACGGCCTGCGCCGCGGGTTTGCGACAACAGCGACGGCATGCGGATACTCGCGCGACACCATTCAGGACGTCGTCGTTGGCAGTGCGCCTCGACGGCCCGCGGCTACCAGATGGGCTCCCTGTCCGTGCTCCAGTCGCACGGCCGGGTGCCCCCGCCCGGGACTGCCAACATGACTCAGGTGCTCCTCAGCCTCGACACGCCCTACGACGCGCCGACGCGGATCCAGCATCAGACGTCGCCCCTGCAATCTGGCGGCGCTGCCCCGCCTGCAGGGGTGCCAGCAGTGGACGCCGCGCCCCGCCCGGCGCCGGTCCCGGCGCCGTCCAGTCCCGCCCCGGCCCTCTCCGAGCCCATCTTCGAGGTGCCGGCGCACGCCCTGCCTGGGCCGCCGCTGCCTGTGGCGGCCCCACCATCGCGCACGTCCACTTCTTGTGCTGCGCGGGCCCCGCGGCCCGCGCGCACTCTAGCCGCATCGAGCCCAGCCAGCTCGACGACGCGGTGAACAACGGGGGAAGGAAGACGCCACGAGCGACCAGACCTCTGACACGGCCAGCAAACGGGGAAGCGCGAGGCGGCGGCCGAGCCAAACCTCTTTGCCGTTCATCATGTCTTCCTTCTCCCAAGCCTGCACCCGCAGGCACCCCATTGCGTAAGCGGCGACGCCTCGTCACGAGTGACACCACCCGCGACCAGGGAGGAGCGCCGTAGACGACGGGCTCTAAACCACGAGCCAAAGGGAAACGCGCTGTTTCACGACCCAGGGTCTCCGGCGTGCTGCGCAGAAGCCATAGGAGACCCGGGGAGGGAAACTTCGGTTTCCCGTAGCGAGTGGTTCGCACGACGGCGAGAGCAGCCAGGCAGGTCGCACAGACCTGCAACTCGAGCTGCCGTGCACAAGGTTATTTGGATCCCGCCCACCGTCCCGGCCTCCGTAAGGCCGGGCGGTACAGTAGTCCGACCGCCCTTACGTAGGCACCAGGCCCGCCCGCCAAGCGCGAGGCGCGGCCGAGCCAAACCTCTTTGCCGTTCATCATGTCTTCCTTCTCCCAAGCCTGCACCCGCAGGCACCCCATTGCGTAAGCGGCGACGCCTCGTCACGAGTGACACCACCCGCGACCAGGGAGGAGCGCCGTAGACGACGGGCGTCTAAACCACGAGCCAAAGGGAAACAATGGTGATTGCAACGACCATGACCGCCGACTCGCTTAGATGAGCGAGACGATGCCCCAGGTTGCGGAGTCAACCGGGAAGAACTTCGATGAGAGCAGCTGCTGTTGAGCCCACGGCCAGCTACGTTCCGCCAAGGCGGCGTGTCGTAATCCAGGCCCACATCGGCCTGGTCTGAATGGTGGCGGATCGACCTGACCGTGGACTACCCCGGGTTCCGCAAGCCGAGTTGCTCAAACGCGTTGCGCAGGTGCGTTGTTCAAGCGCGTTGCCACGCGGGTTTCTCAACTCGGCGGTCTTTGGTCAGCATAACCCAACTCCACCGCGATTGCAATAAGCAAAGGCAAGCTGCTCTATCGATCAGTTTTGTACTGATTAGATGGAGACGCGGCTGGCCTCAGCATTGTCGCGCTGCTGTCTGTGCCCAGGCGACGTCGCGTGGTCGTGGTTGGGCCACGAGGCGCGTAGATCCAAAGAAAGAAGGCTCGTGACTGGCTGGTTCAGCGTCGCCGCCGTATGAACCAGTCTGCTACGAGAGCGAGCTGCTCGCGCAGATGCTGATGCCGCACGTAGCATTCAGCGCTAGCGCTTCTCGCCTGGCCGCCGCCCGCTTTTCCGCCGCTGGGCCAGTGCCGGTCGAGCTCGTAAAAGGAAGAGCTGTTCGAGTACCGACAAGCCACTGCGCTGGTTGCCGATCTCCGCGCTCAACTCCAGCAACGGCCAGCGCTTCGCCTTGGGTCAAGACCAAGATTGAGAAAATCATCGTCTACTTATTGGCAGCAGCAGCAGAACGCGCTGCTGGCGCTGGCGTCGGCCTGACGTGTAGCTCCGCGTCAAAGCCGCCCAGCGCCTTCTCTAGCGCACGACCCACAAACTCGTGCAGGCCCGGCCGCTGGTTGAACACAAAGCTGCGCAGCGTCCACTCGCCGTCGACTGCAGGACGCCGCACCTCGCCCGCCAGGATGGGCGGCTCGTGGTTGAGGAGGTCCCAAAGCCCGTCCACGTCGCGGTCCATCTGCTCGTACCGCTTGAGCTCTGTGTCGCCCACGCGCAGCGATAGCGGTCGCCCGAGGCTGCGTAGCACCTCGAGTAGTGTCCACTTGTCTACGTCCTGCCGACCAGCTGCTCCCGTAGAAACGCACGCAGTGGCGCGCCAGAGCTGCCGAGCGCGTCCAGCTTGACGTTCTCCTCTTCGCTCTGCATGTGGCCCAGCCGACGCTTGAGCGCGTCCACGCGGTCCACGAGGGCCATGAGCCAGGCCATGCGGTACGGCCACTGCTCGATCGCGATGGTGAGCTTGAGCAGCTGGCGCAGCGTCACTTGTCGGCCGTGGGAGAGCTTTGGCGCGAGCAGCAGGCGCACCACAAAGCGCTGCACGTTGTACACGTTGACCACGCGCTTGACGTGCCGCGGGTTGCCGTCCAGCACGCGCGAGAACTGCCCGATCGCGGCGGCCTCGTCCAACGAGAACATGGTCGCCGTCGCGTGCGCCTGCTCCTTGCGTGCCACTGTCACAGCTTTGGCAGCACGCAGCTCCTCCTCCTCTTTCTCCTTGCCTTGCCGAGCCCTGTCGCGCTCGTCGCTCTTCGGCGCCTCCAGCGACGTCACGTCCTTGCTGGCCTCGGTCTGCTCTTGCTGCGCCTGCTCTTCGCTGGGGTCGGCGAGGGCGGATCAGTCGCGGCGGCGGCTCTTCAACTGGCGGTGGCACGTATGGCGGCGCGAGCTTGTCCAGGCCTGCGTCGGACACCACGTCGAGACAATCTCCTTGATGCTGCTCTCCGTCCTGGCGTCGCGCTCGATGATAGCGCGGTCGAGGAGGGCCTTGACGTCGCGCAGCACGTCCGGTCAGTCGCCTCCATGAGCGCATGCACGAGCTTGGCCAGCTTGAGCAGCGGCGTCGTCGGTGGGCCCTCCTTCTCGCCCTCGTACAGTTGCGCTTGCGCCTTGGCGATCTTGGCGTCGTCCCAGTCGAGCGCTCTGGCCACGCTCTCCATGTGCGCCAAGGCGTGCGAGAGCGTCGACGTGCGGCACACGAGGTTGTACACAAAGGGCTGCTTCTTGTCCTCGTGCAGGTCTGGCAAGCAGAACGGGATCTGGATGATCTTGTCCAGGTACTCTTGCCCCGAGACGCCCGGCGCGAGCAAAGGTCTCGCCGTGCGCGTCCTCGATGCTCGTGCAGACCATGCGCGCGTCGATGGCCAGAAAGCAGGTGATGGGCGCGTCAACGAGAAGCAGGATGATGGCCTCCAGCACCGTCACGATGGTCTTCTTGTCGCAGCGGTCAATGTCGTCCACAAAGACCACCAGCCGCACCTTGACGCAAAGCCTGCTGGCCTCCGAGTCGCCCTCGTCTCGTACAGCGGCTCGGTGCGCAGAAACTCGAAGAGAAAGTCCAGCTCGCTCTTGATGCGTTCATAAAGCCCAGGCGGTCCTTGACCTCGGCCGCCTTTTGCGCCTCCGCGAACAGCACGTCGCCCTGCGAGCGCCACAGAAAGCGCCTCGTAAACCTTAGATTGGACCGCAGCACCACGATGCCCTCCGCGGCGAGCGTGGGCAGCGTGACGAGCGCCGCCACGACCGACCCGACAGCGCCGTCGCGGAAGAGCGGCTCAGCGCACGCTACGCCCGTCACCAACGAGTACGCGGCCGAGCAAGAGCACAGGTCGCCAAGAGCACCGTCAAGCTTGACGTCAAAGATGGTGCACGTCACGAGCGTGCCTAGCCAGGAGAGCACAAAGTAGCCCACCGCGACGCAGACCGCCATGATGACCCAGCGTCGCTTCTCGCGAGCCGCCTCCGCGACCTTGAAGCGCTCGAGCTCCCGTTTGCGCTCGTCGGGCGAGTCCAGCTCGTGCGGCCAGCCGCCGCCGTGCTCGGCCATGTAGCGCGCGATCCAAGCCCGTGCTCCCGAACGCGCGAGGCCCGTAAACGACCTCCACCTTGGTGTACAGCTCCTTGACCAGCCCCGCCCAGAGCACGTCGCTGCCGTACACCCAGGCGTTGAACTCCACGAACACGGGCATGGTGACCTCCACTGGCTCGCGCAGCTTGACCTTGTCGTCGTCGTCGTCGCCGTCGTCGTCGTGGTCATCAGCCTTGGCAGCACCATTCTCGTGCTGCTTGTCGTCCACGACCTCGCCGAAGGAGCTGCTGAACGGAATGGCTTGGGCAGCACGGGCATCGGCGCTTCGCGCCTCGCTGCGCCGACGCGACCCCAACGCGCAAGAGCAGCACCAAGTCGTGCCTTGACCGCCAAGACCCAGCCGGCAACGCAGGCGAATGTCCTCCTCAAAGCGAACAAGCTGGCGGCGGTTGAGGTGTCGTGGTTGGCCGCTACGCGTCAGGTCCGGCTGTTCGTGCTTGTGCGGTGCCACGCGCCTTCCTGCCGGCCGCGCCCCGGCGGGTCGTGCACGCGACCTGACGAGGTGGCCAGCCAGGAGCACCAAGGGCAGCACCTGGAGGACGCCGAGCACCACAAACCAAACAACAGCAGCCCGGACTTGAGAGTCGTACGCTTCGCGGCTGAAAGGCGTCGGGATGCGCCACCATAGCCACGCCCAGACGCGGACGATCTCGCGCAGGCGCCGCCAAGACGCCCCAGGCCCGGCTTGCGGCTCACCAAGCGCCACAGCGCCGTAACGCGAAAGGCGCTTGTCGCCCCGCATGGCGCGCACAATGTCGCGCGCGCGGCGGCGGGCATCGGTTTGGCGGCAGCCGAAAAGGCCGCGCAGCGCGTCCACCGTCGCCGTCGACCTGGTGCCGGCCAGTGCGTCTGCGAGAACGTTGCACAGGGCCTCCGAGTCGTCGTCGTCCTGCGTCGTGTTCTTGTCTTGGGCGCGGCTACCGCTGTCGCCCTCAGCCCTGATCGTCGCCTTGTTGTCAGTGACGAGGTACGTGGTCGCCGAGGCGGTGGCCGCCGGGAGCAGTGCGGTGGCGGCGGAGCTCGAGCTTCTCCATGAGAAAGGACTTGCCGCTGCCCAGCGCGCAAAGAGGCCGATGGAGACGCTCTGGCCGGGACTGGGCGCTCGTGGCGGCATCGGCAAGCGCTTGCGCGTAGGGCACGTAGCCGAGGCGGTCCTGGCCGAAGCGCGAGTCGTCCAGTGCCCGCGTGGCGCCCTGCGCGACGCGCGTGGGGCCGGCTGCCTCGGCATCGTAGCGAGCCTGGTTGACGGCCAAGATGGCCTTGGACTCGGCGTCGAGCTGGTCATTCGGGATAAAGTTGCCAGTTAGCTTGGCGAGCCCTGTCTTGCCGAGGTGGATGACTTGGTTGAGCGCCGCCACGACGTCGACGGAATATCATCGGCTCCCGTCCAAAGCCTGCAAATTACGGTGGCGGGATGCCAGCACGTCCCAACGCACGCCTCGCCCGTGTCCGTCCGTCACGATGCCTGGCACTTGCCTCAGGTTCGGAGGGTTGCGTTGCTTCGCAAGGCATCGACGAAGAACGTCACTGATTCTGCCTCGCACATTAAGGTAAGCGCAGTGAGCGTCTTGTTGGTCTCGAGTGCCTTGGCCACAGCTTGGGCGCCCTCAGGGCCGATCTTGTTGTTGAGAAGGCTGTTACGAACCAAGTGATGTCAGCACAAGCTCCCCATCGCCACCGCAAGCTACTCCTGTCGCACTTACTTGATGCTCGTGAGCGTCTTGTTGGTCTCGAGGGCCTTGGCCACAGCTTGAGCGCCCTCAGGACCGACCTGGTTGCCGACAAGGCTATTACGAACCAAGTGATGTCAGCACAAGCTTCCCACCGTGACCCGCTAGCGGCTCCTGCCGCACTTACTGGATGTTCGTGAGCGTCTTGTAATCTCGAGTGCCTTGGCCAAAGCTTGAGCCCCCTCAGGGCCGATCTGGTTGTTGTGGAGGCTGTTACGAACCAAGTGATGTCAGCATGAGCTCCCCGTCGTGACCCGCAAGCGGCTCCTGCTGTACTTACTCGATGCTTGTGAGCGTGCTGTTGGTCTCGAGCGCCTTTGCAAGGGCTTGAGCGCCCTCAGGGCCGATCTTGTTCTCTTCAAGGCTGTCACGAACCAGGTTATGTCAGCATGAGCTCCCCGTCATGACCCGCAAGTGGCTCCCGTCGCACTTACTCGATTCTCGTGAGTGTTGTTTTTCGCCAACCTGCCAGCGAGTGCAATCCTAGCCTCTTCCTTCTGCAGGCATCCAGGGGCAAAACTCAGCTCGCTCGTGCCCTGTCGCAGCGCGTCGAATAGCTTGTGGATGTCCGCCGCGGATGGGTTGCACCTTTCCACTGCGTCAGAGCTAGAGCAGAGCCACCGCGCGAGAGAACCCACCCAACTTACCTCTCCTCGACAAAAACATCCTCCGCGCCCTCGCGCGCCTTTTGCAGCGCGACCTCCATCGCCCTCGCCTCTCCGTCGCCGTCTGCGCGCCTGCGCGTAAGCGCGCGCCCGTTCCGTCGTTTCGTTTCGTCCTGGAACAGAACGGCCGCCACCCAACGGAAACAAGATCATCAAACCTGGCCGCAACCCAACGGACGTTAACGGACACCAGAGCGAGCTGCTCCTTGCGAGCCGCTTGCCTCGGCGGCACATGCGCAAGACCTCGAGCTACACCGCTGGCTGGCAGCCTGTGCTTCCTGCGGCCCCGCTCGCATCAAAGTGGGATGGGTTACACTCTCTCTTTTTCGCTCGTTCTGGATTCTCAAGACGACACAAGCGCAAGCGCAGCTCGTGATCCCTGCGAGCTGCGCCCGTCGTGCCGCACCTGTCGGTGCACCGCAGTGGACGTGTAGGAGAGCGGCTGCTTCGCCTACTGCGAACCCTCCGTAAAAGGAATGCGAGGCGGAACTGGGCCGCTTTCGCCAAGCAGCCGCCTTCGCCTGCACTCTCTAAGCTGCCGCGCAGATCCATACCACCTGAGACTCGTGCTCCGCCGCGTGCACCGGCCGAGGAGGAAGGCTTGCCGTCCTGACGGTAACCAACGTGAACGTTCCCCTCGCCGGGTCTCCAATGGCTTCTCCGCAGCACACCAGAGACCCAGGTCGTCTGTTCAGACGCGATCTAGTCCACGTCCTTTGCGCCGCTGGCACATCCAGCGCAGGCAGGCAGGCAGGCAGGCAGGCAGCAGGCAGGCAGGCAGGCAGCAGGCAGGCAGGCAGGCAGCAGGCAGGCAGGCAGCAGGCAGGCAGGCAGGCAGGCAGGCAGGCAGGCAGGCAAAATTTTGGAAACGATTGTTGGTTGCGGTCTCTGCGACTAGCTCTAGCTCTCACGAGCTGGTCCGGTACCATTGACGTTGCTGCACTGTGAATCGTGTGTCTGCGACCTTCCTCGTCCTCGGCGCGCCATCGCATTTGTCACAGACACACGCCCGCTGCGATGGCTGCGCCTGCTGCTGGTGCGCAGGCTGCGTCGACGGCTGGTGCGCACTGGCGGTTGAAGCCGTGGGCAGCCGGCGCAGCCCCCCCAAAAGGTCCTCCGCGGCGACCTGCCTGTTCTCCAGGTCCAGTCCTGTCGCCTCCCAATGCCGCAGCAGATCGCCGAGGCTCCAGACGCTGCCGCCATCAACAACCACGATGGGGTCTGTCATCTCCTCGCCCACGAGGTCCAGGTCCAGCGCCAGCCCGGCCCCAGGGCGTTCCGCCACCACTGGGAGCCGATGCCACGCAGCGAGCTGCATCGCGACCTCGTGGCGCAGCTGTCGCTGCCACGGCGGCCAGGTTGCCAGCCACGCCTCAAACTGCTCGTCGGTGATGGCGAGCGCGTCGGCCTTGGCGGCCTCCAGCTCCGCCTCGGTGACGTTGATGTAGCTCGGGAAGATCATCGAGGTGGCGCCCACGGGGAGATCGAGCGCCTCGCGCAGGTCGATCTCGAAGCGCAAGTAGACGCAGACGTCGTCCGCCCAGGAAAGCCTGTCCACCTTGCGCTTGGCGTGGTCGTGCACCACCATGAGCCGCATCACCCTGCGCCCGAGGCTCCGCAGCCGTTCGCGGTCGCCGCGGGCCCTGGCCACCTCCACGACGAGGTGCAGCTGGTTGAGCGCCCATCGGCTTGTCGTCGCAGGCGTCCAGCGCGTCGTCCATTCGCTGCAGCACCGCGACGCGCGCCACTGGGTCGCTGCCGAGCAGCCGCACGGCCTCCATGACTCGAGCGGCGAGGCCGGCTCGCGTCTCGTCCACCAAGGCCTCTCTGGCGCCGCGGAGCCGCCCCAGAAACCGCCGCAGGACGTCCTGCTGCTGCGCGTCCAGCACCTTTAGCTCCTCGATCAGCGCCTGCTCCTGCTGCTCCTGCAGCAACAGCAGCAACTGCTCGTCCTGCTCTTCTTCGGGCGATCCCTCGGCTTCCTGCCGAGCCCAATAGGTCACGGCGGGTGCAACGCCATCAAAATCCGCAGGCTTGCCCGCGTACGGCAGGCGGTACACGTCTTGCCCGTCCTCGTCCACGTCGAGCTGCGCGTCTGCGTCGAGCTCCACGTCCACATGGACGTCCACATGCACGTCCTCGCCCACGCGGTGCGCGCTTCCTCGCTGCGGGCGCAGGTGAACCGTCACGTTCTGCGCACGTGCGGTGGCGTTCCAGGCGGCCTGCAGCGCCGGCCCAGAGGCCAGGCCGGCGCCGGCCAAGAATAGCGCCCGCGGCGCCTCGCCCGCGGCCGCGAGCAGCGCCGCCGGCAGCGCCTCGAGGCTCGCGCAGCCCTCGAGGTTCACGTCGCCGGCCACGCGCAGCGCCGGCGGCAGCGCGGCCAGGCCGCCGCAGCCCGACAGGTCCAAAGACCCGCCCACCGCGCGCAGCGACGCCGGCAGCGACGCCAGCTTGCCGCACCGCGCCGCGCGCAGCGTGCCGCGCACCTGCTCCAGCGACGCCGGCAGCGACGCCAGCTCTGGCAGGTCGGACAAGTCCAGCTCGCCCAGCGCCTGCAGCGTCGCCGGCGACGCCAGCTTGCAGCACCGGGCCACGCGCAGCGCGCCCTGCACCTGCAGCGTCGCCGGGAGTGACACCAGCTCGGGTAGGTCGGACAAGTCGAGCTCGTGCAGCGTGAGGCGCGGCGCCGGCAGGTGCGAGAGGGCGACGCAGCGCGCGAGGGCGAGGCGGTGGCGCACGGCGAGCTGGCTAGCAGGCGTTGCGTCCAGGCCGCTGCAGTTGACCACCTCCAGCACGCCGCCTACCTGCAGGTCGGCCGGCAGCGAGAGCAGGCCCTGGCAGGCCTCCAGCTGCACGTCGCCGCCAACCTGCATGCGCACCGGCAGCGACTGCAGCGACCGGCACCAGCGGATCGACACGCTGCCGCTCACCACGATGCTCTCCGGCAGCCGCCTGATGTGGGAGCAGCCGTACAGGTCCAGGTCGCCGCGGACCGCGATCTTGTCCAAGGGCAGCGACTCGAGTCTGCACCAGTGCAGCGCGAGGTTGCCGCCGACGTCCAGGAGGCTCTTGCCGCCACCTGCACCGGCGCTGCCACTTGCCTCTGTTGCCACTGCTGCTTGACCATCACCGTCACGATCTCCTGCTGCTCCTGCTGCTGCTGCTGCTGTTGATGGTGGTGATGGTGGTGGTCGTGGTGGTGCTTGCTGCTTGTCGTCATCTGCTGCTGCTGCCGCTGCCGCTGCCGCTGCTGTCGCCGCTGCCGCTGCTGGCACTGCTGCTGGCACTGCTGCTGCTGCTGGCCCTGTCGCCGCCGCCGCCGCTGCTACTGCTGCTGGCACTGCTGCCGCTACTGCTGCTGCCGCCGCTGCTGCCGCCGCTGCTGCTACTGCTGCCGGCAACGGTGGTGGCGACGGCAATGAAGACGACGACGATGAACGACAGCGTGAGGAGCTGACCGAGTTGATGTGTGAGAGATAGACAACGCCACCGACCTCTAGTCGCTCAGGCAAGCTGACTTGCGCAGAGCTGCCATCCGCAGCCCCTAGCAGCGCGAGTGACCCTGCGATGCGCGTCCCGTCCGGCACGAGCCGCTCCAGCGCCTCAATCTCCGCCCCGCGCAGGATCACGTGAGCCTCGACGACCAGCGCCGGCTGCTGCCTTTGCTGCTGCCTTTGCTGCTGCCTTTGCTGCTGCATTTGCTGCTGCTGCTTTCGCACCTGTTGCCTCTCGCGCGCTATTCTCGCCTCTAGTTCTGCCGCGCCGGCGATAACCTCGGCAACGTCACACTCGCCGTGGTCCTCCCGGATGGCTCTGAGCACCCGTTCAGGAAATGGGCAGTGCACGGCAGCCAGGTCGCTCGGGTCGACGTCCTGCCAGGCCTCTGGCGCCTCGCCCCTGCCGGCCGCCAGCACTCTCACGAACGCCAGCGCCTGCGCCAGGCCGTGCTTCACGAGCCGCTCCTCCATGATGACTGAAAGGTTGACTGACTGCTTGCCTGTCTGCTTGTGCCCCACCTCTTCTCCGCGCCAATGAATACGGCTCCCCCAAAACGCGATTAGCGGATCGGTTAGGCGAAATGGTACGAGTTCGAGCACAAGCAGACGCATTCTTGAAAGCTTTCGAAAAGGAGGGCGCACTGTGTTCCAAGTTTTCAAAGGGGAACAGAGCACATGACTCTAGGGCCTTCCCCCTTTCGAAAGCGGGGGAGAGGGACATCCGCAGAATTGGGACAAGCACATTCAAGCCAGGAGTAAGGAAGAGCTCAGCAACGTGCAGAGAGGACGAGCGGCGTGGTAGAACTTTTCTAGCAGAAACGGTAGTGAAGTGGGCCTCTTGTTAGCCAAGAATTGACGCTTTTTCACCTCCTCTCTAGTTAAAAAGATAAGACACAGAATTCCGCCCGAGAATAGCCCCGAGAGAGTAGCAGCGCACTCTCGGCACAACACACCTCTCCCTGCATTGGCCCGATACAGAAGAAACAAAGAGAGGACTGCGACCAGGATCGGAAGTGAGTTACGGTACGGTACCTACTGTAAGCCTCTCCGTTCCTTCCTTCCCATGTGTTTCAGCTGTTGGGGCTTTGTTCGATTGAAGATTACTTACGCCGAGTTAAGACTGGTCGCAAGAGGACCTGGTCGCAGCGTCGAAACTGGTCGCGATCGCAGACGCAGAGGTGGTTGGCGCCGGAGGACCCGTGGCAATGCTCGTTGAGCTAGTAGTATCACGGAAAGTCACAGCGGCGATGACCGTTTCGGCGTAGGCGGGCGAACGGGTCGAGACGTCGTGGCGGCAGGCAGCATGGTCGTCACGCCATGGGCGGTGTAGCAGCCCATCCTGTCGGCACGGAGCAGAGGCCAAGCGACGGCGCAGTCAGCTCGGTGGCGCATGTCGGTCAGCGGCGGGTACGTTGGGGGGTGGTTGAATTCCCGGCGGCCGTTGAACGTGGTAGCGCTGACCGAAGTGTTCGGTGCGCTGCGCGAGAGGGCGCGCCCGCGTCGATGGGCGGGCGCTGGCGCGCCCGCGCCGCTAGCACGGAGTGTCGCAGCCACTCGCGTCGTCCTCGGTGTCGTCGCCCGCGCTCTGGCCTTCCGTCGTTTTTTTTTTTTTTTCAAGGTCAACTTGAGGTTGCCAAGATCAATTGAGAATTGACAGAAGAAACTGACAACGGCTCCAAGCGGGGAAAACTTTTGATTTGCGGAGTGTTCCGATTGACATGTGAACTGCGTGCGGTACGGTACCGTACGTACCTGGTACGTACCATACTGTTGTGGTCCAAAGCAAAAGTGGAATTCGCACTCGACATTGTGCATTTGAACCTTAAATAGACAGCGGCCAGTCCAGGGTCGACCCTTTCTCTCTGAGTGTTGCGTAACACGGAGGTATACATTACCGCAGCAGCAGCAGCAGCAGCAGCAGCAGCAGCAGCAGCAGCAGTGAAAGCGCTGCTTGCAGATAAGGGCACCGAAATCTTCAAGGTAAAGGGGAAGAGCGAAGATGTCAGTGAATGGGCTGCCATGCCCACCAGAAGCCGCGAAAAGGGATCCAGGAGCAAGCTGTCGGGACCTGATTGACATGACACGTGAGGCCAAGCCGAGTCGGGCTTCTTGACAGTTCAAGTGCGACGCGATCGCGAGCTTGAGCTGGTAAGTTGGGCGCGACTCGAGCGATCGAGAAGGAGAAAAGCAACGAGGACAGTGCGGGAGGAAAGTAGAGTACAATCTCGTTTGGTGCTTGGTTGCGTGTAGTCGGCTGCGCCGGAGTTAGACGCAGACAGTCCTCTTGATCTCGCCCAGCACTGCGTCGAGACGCTCCTCGTAGTCGGTGGCGAGGATGCGCTCGTAGTTGGCCGCGCTCGGGTTGATGCCCGTGTTGTCGTTCTCAAGCGGCTCCGTGTTCCGCAGCAGCAGGCCCTCCATCTCCTCGTCGCTGGCGGCGCTCCCAAGGCCGCCGCCAAAGGGCAGCTGCACGTAAATCACGCTCGTGGACGCCTTGTTCGCAATGCGCTGCGCCCAGTACCGCGTGCAGTGGAAGAGCCGCTCGTCGCCGCCGTTGTACCCGCCCTTCTCGTTGTTCGACGTGCACCCGTTGGCGTACTGGCTGTTCCCATACGACTTGGTCGGCGTGCCGTCCGAGAACACGATCACGTAGCGCTTCACCGTGTTGCCACCCTGCACGCGCGGCGCACCGTCCACCTCGTTGAACGCCGCGCTCAGCCCAGCCCAAGTGTTGGTGTACTGAATTCCGCCTGGCCGGCTGCGGTGGCCAGCGCCTGGATCTGGCCCTGGCTCTTGTTGTCCGTCAGCGAGGCCAGCGTGTCGAAGCCAGACCCGAACGTGATCAGCGAGAACCGCGACTGGCCCGACCCGGGCGCGTTGCCGCCAGTCGGCAGCGTGAACTCGCTCGCGATGGCGCTCACCAGGTTCTGGATCAGCTGCCAGTTGCTGTTGCTGATGGACGAGGCGGTCCACCACAGTCACCACGTCCACCTCGGCCGTCGTGCACACCGGTTCCATCGGGCTCATGCTCGGGCTCGGGCTCGGGCTCGCAGTGGGCCTGGCGCTTGGGCTCATGCTCGGGCTCGCGCTCGGGCTGGTGCTTGGGCTCGCAGTCGGGCTCGCAGTCGGGCTTGCGCTCGGGCTTGCGCTCGGGCTTGCGCTCGGGCTCGCGCTCGGGCTCGCGCTCGGGCTCACGCTCGGGCTCACGCTCGGGCTTGCAGTCGGGCTGGCGCTTGGGCTCGCACTCGGGCTAGTACTCGGGCTCGCAGTGGGGCTTGCGCTCGGGCTCGCGCTCGGGCTCGCGCTCGGGCTCGCGCTCGGGCTCGCGCTTGGGCTGGCGCTCGGGCTCGCGCTCGGGCTCGCGCTCGGGCTCGCACTCGGGCTCACGCTCGGGCTGGTGCTCGGGCTTGCAGTCGGGCTGGCGCTTGGGCTCGCGCTCGGGCTGGTGCTTGGGCTCGCAGTCGGGCTCGCGCTTGGGCTCATGCTCGGGCTGGCGCTCGGGCTCGCGCTTGGGCTCATGCTCGGGCTGGCGCTCGGGCTCGCAGTCGGGCTGGTGCTCGGGCTGGCGCTCGGGCTCGCGCTCGGGCTCGCGCTCGGGCTCGCGCTCGGGCTCGCGCTCGGGCTCGCGCTCGGGCTCGCGCTCGGGCTCGCGCTCGGGCTCGCGCTTGGGCTCATGCTCGGGCTCGCGCTCGGGCTGGCGCTCGGGCTGGCGCTCGGGCTCACGCTCGGGCTGGTGCTTGGGCTCGCGCTCGGGCTTGCGCTCGGGCTCGCAGTCGGGCTGGTGCTTGGGCTGGTGCTCGGGCTGGCGCTCGGGCTGGCGCTCGGGCTGGCGCTCGGGCTGGCGCTTGGGCTGGTGCTCGGGCTGGCGCTCGGGCTCGCACTCGGGCTCACGCTCGGGCTGGTGCTCGGGCTTGCAGTCGGGCTCGCGCTCGGGCTCGCGCTCGGGCTGGTGCTCGGGCTGGCGCTCGGGCTCGCACTCGGGCTCACGCTCGGGCTCGCGCTTGGGCTGGCGCTCGGGCTGGCGCTCGGGCTGGCGCTCGGGCTGGCGCTCGGGCTCGGGCTCGGGCTCGGCTCGGGCTCGCGCTTGGGCTCGCGCTCGGGCTCGCGCTCGGGCTCATGCTCGGGCTTGCAGTCGGGCTGGCGCTTGGGCTCGCGCTCGGGCTCGCGCTGGGGCTCGCGCTGGGGCTGGCGCTGGGGCTGGCGCTCGGGCTGGTGCTCGGACTGGCGCTGGGGCTAGTGCTCGGGCTTGCAGTGGGGCTCGCGCTGGGGCTAGTGCTCGGGCTCGCAGTGGGCGAGACGCTGGGGCTCGCCGTGGGGCTCACAGTGGGAGTCAAACTGGGACTCGCCGTGGGCGCCTGCGTGTCGCAGTCCACCGTGTCCGTGTTGAGCGCGCCAAGGCCGCCAGGGTTGCCGAGCGGGTCGGCAAAGTTCACGTTGATGCGCTGCGCGCAGTCGGTGGCGTCCTCGGGCGAGGAGCCACACTGGCCGCCGCGCAGCACGCAGTTCGCGAGCGCGAGCACCTCCTCCGCCGTGGCGCCCTGGCAGGGCCCCGTGGGCACGATCGCGGCGCGCAGGCCCGGCTCGTTGACGCAGCGGTCGCAAAACTTGTTGCAGACGCCAGCGCGAGAGCAGGCGTCCAGGCCGAGGTTGAGCGCGAGCGCGAGCGTCTCCGAGAGCAGCGGTTAGCCGGCAGCCCTGTGAGGCAGTTGGGGTTGCCAGAGCAGGAGAGCGGCAGCACGGTGGGCGTATCGCCCGGCGTGGTGGACACTGGCACGGTTGAGAGCGCGGCCAGGTCGTAGGTGACCCTGGCGCCAGACCCGCCAGCAGTGAGGCCCTGCGGAAAGGCCGCGTCAAAGTTGGCAGCCAGGTAGCACTGCGGGTCGTCCAGGTCGCACCCCTCCGAGGCGAGAGAAGCCAAACCAGTCGTCCTGGTCGTGCGTGCGCAGCTCGCAGACGGACTGGGAGCCCACGGGAGGGCCGCCCAGGTTGCACACGTCCGCGACGAGCGTGTCGCGGATGCTGTCCAGGTCCGAGTAGCGAATGGGAAAGTAGTAGTCCTCGGCGCCCTCGAAGAGCGGCGTGGTCTTGCCGCCCGTCTGGACAAAGACCACGGTGACCTCCTCGTCCTCCTGCAGCTTGGGCAACACCTCGCGCGAGCACTCGTACGGGTCGCCCGAGAAGCCGCTGCTCTCGCACTTCTTGGTGGACGTCGGCTCGCCGTCGGTGACGAGGATGAGGATGCGCTGCACGCCCGAGGCCTTCGGGCGCTTCTTCCAGGTCTTCCAGGCCTTGATGAGCGCGTCGCCCGTGGCGGTGCTCTTGCGGCGGCGCCTGACGTCATTGAGCATGAAGAGCTGGAACTGCTCCAGGTCCTTGCCCTCGTCGTCGTCAAAGTCGATAAAGTCGTAGATGCGGTCCGAGTAGCTGATGAGCCCGAGACGGCCGTCGTTCGCGCCCACCGGCGCAAACGCGGGGGCTAGCTTGACGATAAAGTCCACCAGGTTTTCCCACTCGCCGCGGCCCACGCTGTTGGACCCGTCCGCCACAAACATGACCTCCACCCGCTGGTTGCACACGTTCATGGGCACGGGCGGCGGCGTGGCCAGCGACCCGACGTCCACGGTGGGCGTGGCCGTGGGCACGCTCTCGGGCAGCTCGTGGCCCTCGCACAGGATCTGCCCCGCGTTGGTCGTGCCGTCGGCAAAGTTCTTGTTCACGTCCGAGAGGCACGAGATGGCGCGGTTCACGCCCAGTCCGCAGCGCCCGCCGCCGCTCAGAATGCAGTTGGCCTTGTTGAGCACCTGCTGCACGGTGAGCCCAAA
The DNA here is from genome assembly GCA_022244645.1 of Thraustochytrium striatum. Lineage (NCBI taxonomy): Eukaryota > Bigyra > Thraustochytrida > Thraustochytriidae > Thraustochytrium > Thraustochytrium striatum. The sequence continues at coordinate 268,022 of JACDIV010000102.1, read as the reverse complement.
GCAGTAGCTGGTCGGCTCGGTGATGCGCCTCCAGGAGGCCCGGCCCGGCCGCGTCGCATTCGTCGCAGAACGATTCGCAGGCGCCCGTGCGCGAGCAGGCGTCAAAGCCGGCGTTCAGGTTGAGCGCGATGGCCTTGGTCACCAGGTTGTTGGACAGACCGCCGTCAAGGCACGCCACGTCACCGTCCGTGCACCCGTCCGGCAGGTCGTCCTTGCCGCCGTCCCGCACCACCTGCCGCAGCTCCTCCACGGTGTTGAGCTGCACAAACTTGCTGCCGGCCTTGTCCTTGCCCACCACCAGGCCGGCCGGGAACGCCGCCGCAAAGTTGCGCTCCACGTAGCAGGCCAGGCTGTCGGGGTTGCGGTTGCGGCACCGCGTGTCGTCCAGCCAGTCTTGGTGCGTCTGGGTGCGCAGCTGGCACGTCTCTGCCGCCGCCGCGGTGGCCACGAAGGCCATGAGCACGATCATGCGTAGAGTGGACATCTTGTCTTTCGCTCCCTTTCTGGGTTGCTGCTGCGTTTCTTGCTGCTGCTGTTGCGGTTCTGCCCGAGTTGATCGATGGACCGTCCGTGAGCAATCAACAAGTGCGTTGGCCGACCGGTTCTTGAGCAACTACTAGCTAGGCAGAAGGCCCGTGGGTCGAGGCCCGCAAGTGACTGGCCGTGGCGTCGACGCGCACTGGCTCGTCAGCTCTGTTAGGGCAAAAGGGAGAGAAAGAAGCCGTGACGCTTCGTGATGGCGCTTGTCGTGCCTTGTTAGCGCAGTTGCTATTGACAAGGACAACGCCAACGCAGGAAGGCTGCCGGCCGACTCTTCCTCTTCTCTTGCGCTGTCAAACACGCGACCTTTCCTTCACATTATCAAACAGCTTTCAGCAGCACCCAAATCTCCCATTGGAACGATCACCTGTTGTCTCATAACATTGTGCCGTCAACGGTTTTCCCAGTAATATCCAACAGCTACCCGAAATCATAGCACCGTGGTTTCGGAAATATTTTTCTATGCCCACCAGAATACGCGTGCGTGTGTCGGAACGGCTTGGACCAGTGGAATGGATACGTTGCGCAACGGTCACGAACGGGCGCTGGCTTCTCGGCGCGCCACGAAAACGAGATGGCGGTGGACCGTCTCGCTTCGTTTTTGCACACCGAACATACGGCACGAGCACGAGCACGCGCGCGCCAGGCAGGCAGGCTCTGTCCATTCCATCACCACCTTGATTTCAAGGGCGACGACAAGCGTCTCGCCAGCTAGCAAGTCACGGACGAGACCCCAAAACACAGCCACGAAAGCAGGCGGCACGCAAGGAACATGCAAGCGCTGTTCGGTTCAGTACCCGACCTGCTGTCCGGGCCACGCACTGTTTCCATCGTTGATGACAACAAGCTGACACACCAACAAGCGAGAAAAAAAAATGATCTCGATGCAGGGGCTCGAACCCTGGACCATTAGGTTAAGAGCCTAACGCTCTACCAACTGAGCTACATCGAGGCACATGAACGAGAATGCGCTTGGACGATATATAGGTATGCAACTCGAGCGGCAACGGACACGGAAGTTCAGCGACGTAAGCTTCTCGTTCAATCAAAAACAAAGCTGCGTATATATTACGCAGAGACCCGTACTATGGGTATCCCGTGAGGTTCAATCGGGAGTTCTCTGATCGTATAGTGGTTAGTATACCCGCCTGTCACGCGGGTGACCCGGGTTCAATTCCCGGTCAGAGAATTTTTTTCCACCTTTTTTTTTTTCTCCGTTCTTGATCAAAGCATGGTCAACTAACTCAACATGGGGTTGCTGTGGTTTTTGCTATTGCTGCCACAATGCCAGCATTGACACCGGCGTACGTACTAAGCTGGTTCCTGCGCAGCGAGCGGCTGTCGTGCTGCACACAGACACCGGCCCTCGCCTCAACTTTCTTCCCCAGCGCCCATGGTCGTCTTCCGCGAGTTTTGATTGACATGTGAACTTGCCCCTGTCCAAACAAACCAAGGCATTAAGAGCGCGGGCCTTCTCCTTCATGATGTGCTTGTGTAGCTCAGCTGGTTAGAGCGTGGAGCTAATAACTCCAAGGTCATGGGTTCGATCCCCATCTCGAGTACTTGCTTTTTTTTTTTTCGCCACTCCTCAGTCAGTCCAACGGGCAAGCGAGCCTCTTTTGCTCTTCTTTCTCTCGAGAAAGATCACAAAGGCCGAACCTCCTGCGCATGCGGGCCCATGCGCGACTTGCGTCGAAGACCACCGAGCAACACAAGGCTGCCTTGCCCAAAAGAAAAGAAATGCGAACGTGGGCCCGCTTGCCGAAAAGAAAAAACAAAAAGAATGCTCGTGGGCCCCTTCGGGAATCGAACCCGAGACCTCAACTACCCTAAAAGTTGAATCATACCACTAGACCAAGGGGCCGACGGAAGTCACGTTGGCCCAAATCTATATAATGGTTTGTTGCGACGGAACCCGCGCGGTAAGAGGTAAGAGGTTGGTGGAAAAGGTGACGACGACGTGACATTGGGATTACTTGTCACGTCAAAACGACATGACAGCAGGGCCAGGCCCAAAATCAAAAAAACACGAGTCGGGCCCAATGGGGAATCGAACCCCAGACCTCTACTACCCGAAAGTAGAATCATACACTAGACCATTGGGCCGACGTGGACACCAGTAGGCAAAGACACACAAAAGCAACAAGCAAGCTCTGCGAAACATGTTTGTTTGACACGTCCACGTGTCATGTCTGTCAGCAGACAACAAAAAAGATCAGGCAACGCACCATCCACCATCACCATCATTATCGCCGTCGAGTCACAAGAGGCAAAGGCCCAAAAAAAGGAAACGCCAATGCTTCAGTCTTGCGCTCTCCCAACTGAGCTATCGAAGCGAAGGAACAGTGCTTCGAGCCGGGATCGAACCAGCGACCTCAAGATTTCGAAATTGGCAGAACCGATTGCGCTCGAGTTCATGTTTGTTGTGGGAAGGCTGTCATTGGAGAACGCTGCGGGCCACTCGCCAAGCAGACTTTGCGCAGAGCAAGCACTTGCCTGGATGCTGCTTGCTCCCTGAGCTGCTTGCCCGCCAGCGCCCATGGTCGACCCTTCTTCTTGCGGATCTCGATCGAGGTCGGCAAGGTCGGCGAGTAGTCCATTGCAGAGAGCACGCTCGGCGCACCATTGAGCATCTCTTCCGCCTGTGACGCGAGTGCGGCAAAGCCCTGGTCGCAGCCAAGAGGAAGGCGCGAGCGCCGCCACGAGCAAGAACGAGATGGATTGCGCCAGTGCGTGGTCTTCGGCAAGACTTTCATGAAAGCTTGCAACCTCCGCAGGCACGCGAAGGCCCGTGCTCTAATAACTGCTGCGCGAGCACTGGTCCGAGCTGTGCGGCACCGCCTTGGCGGAGGCGATCTTCGGGTCCAGATTCGCTCGATGCACGAAGCGCGGCACGAACCTTGCAGCAGACCTCGGCGGAAGCTTGCCACCTCCGCAAGCACATCAAGGCTGTGCATGAAGGGGTTGTACCATCCCTATGGCAAGGGCTTTTGCGCCCTTCAAGGCCCATCGCAAGCCGGGTTTGCGTTCATCTGGGTCGCCAAGCGACCTGCGAGACGCGCCCACCGCTTAAGGCAAGAAGAGCCCGAAGCGCAATCGCCCGAGCTCGGACCCAAGCGCTGCCGTCGCGGACGCGGGCGGCCATCGACGGCGAGTCATTGGACACCGTTGCCCATTTGCGGCCCACGAGACACGAGTTGGTCAGTCTGTTTCCTCCTCTTCGAGCACGCACGCACGCACGCACGCACGCACGCACGCACGCACGCACGCACGCACGCACGCACGCACGCACGACCTGGATTCTGTGCCGCAGAGGTCGCTCCTCTCCCCTGGCCTTGAGAAGCGGGCAGATGTCGACCTTGGCTGCCAGACGCATCCAGCCACAAGGCCAGGCTAAATTCGAGCTGGTTGACGACAAAGCGTGCAAATCGGTTGAATAATGGCATCACTTGCGGCTTCTTCCATGAGCAGCTCTCGTAGCTCAGTTGGTAGTAGCACTTGATTCGTAATCAAGAGGTCTGTGGTTCGAATCCGCACGGGAGCTTTTCTTTTTCTTCTTTTTTTGGCTAGTTGGACTTGCGCCGCCAGCGAAGCCGAAGCGGCCGAAGCCGGAGCGGCGGTCGCCATAGCATGATGATGAGAGGCGTCAACGCAGCGACAGCGCTGGTTTGGGGCCTCGCGTGGCAAGTGGAGCTGAAGCTTATTTTTTCTGCTTATCGGTGCGTGGCCCAACCGGCTGTTGTTGCAGTGAAGGCGCTGTTTGTGAAACCCAGTCAAAGCCGAGGCTCTCTGCACTTCTCTCTGCGGACGTGGAGGCCTTCCATCAACATCGCAAAACGGTTCTATGTGTTGCAACTTTGAAGAATTATGTTCGTCAATCTGGATCGTGGTTCCAGCTCTCGTAGCTCAGTTGGTAGTAGCACTTGATTCGTAATCAAGAGGTCTGTGGTTCGAATCCGCACGGGAGCTTCCTTTTTTTTTTTTTTTTTTTTTGTCCTGACGTCGATCTTGGAGCTGCAAGAGGCAAGTTGCATGCTGCAGCTTGGCAGGGACGACTTTGACTTATGCTTTTGCCTTCCTCGCCTTTGTCGCTTATGCCTTTGTCGCTTATGCCTTTGTCGCTTATGCCTCGCTTATGCCTTTGTCGCTTATGCCTTTGCGGTTCATGACGGTTTGCAAAGAACCTGCGCCTGGTGGTGGCCTGCCTGTCTTAAATCGATGCAACTCTACATCTCGCAAAAGCTACCAATGCAACCCGCCCGCCGCAGCCGCCAATTCAACTTGGCACGGCCGCACGGCGGCCACGAGGGGCCGCAGCACGGCGTCAGCGGGCATGGCGATGAGTAACCCATTGCTTGACTCAACCGCGTCGGGATTTGACATGTCGCCAGCCGCAAATGTGTCGCCGCCAGCCTCAACAGCGTGTCGCCGCCAGCCTCAAGCACGAGGCGATTACGTTCTGACCGAGTCAGACAATATAGGTAATCTTTATCGTCACCAGACAATATAGGCGCATGTGGTGGAAGCGATCTCAACCAGGCACGGTGGCCGAGTGGTTAAGGCGTGTGATTCGAATGGCGGTTTCCGTCACAGAATCATCTCATGGGTTATCCCTCAGGAGTTCGAATCTCCTCCGTGTCGCTCAACTCTTTTTTTTTTTTTTTCCCTCTTGATGTCGCGCAGTCGCAGTCTGCTGTGGCGTTGTCACATGTCAGTCTCCATTGCCTCTCGCGGAGGCAAGGACACGTACTCCGCGTGCATTTCCTTGCTCACATGTCAGTCAGTCGTTGATCAAGATCAAGAGCTTGCTTGGCGTCAGGGTCGAGCTTTCCCACAAAGGAGGCAGAGGCGAAAAGATCCAACGTTGGATTGAGGCGAGCGCCGTGCGGGAAGGCAGCCTGCCGACGGCGCAGCAGTCGAGACGGCGAGCTGCGAGGCGGGACCTCTTAGGCCAGTCTTGCAAGCGGCGGCGATGGTCGGCATTCGCTCGCTCTCGCGGCTGAATCTAGAATGCGTTGTGTGCGGAAAGACGCTCGCAACGGCGGGAACACTCAAGCGGCACCTGAAGACCATGCACGACGGGCTGCGCGAGCACTCGTGCGAGCTCTGTGGCAAGACCTTTGCAGAGGCGGGCAGCCTTCACACGCACATCAAGGCGGTGCACGAAGGGCTGCGCGAGCACTCGTGCGAGCTTTGCGGCAAGGCCTTCACGGCTGCGGACAGTCTTCGCAGGCACATCAAGGCTGTGCACGAAGGGCTGCGCGAGCACTCGTGCGAGCTCTGTGGCAAGACCTTCTCGCGAGCCGGCACTCTCCGCAGGCACATCAAGGCGGTGCACGAAGGGCTGCGCGAGCTCTCGTGCGAGCTCTGTGGCAAGGCTTTCGCGACAGCTGGCCACCGCCGGACGCACATCAAGGCCGTGCATGAAGGGCTGCGTGAGCACTCGTGCGAGCTCTGTGGCAAGGCCTTCTCGCGAGCTGAACATCTCCGCAAGCACATCACGGCGGTGCACGAAGGGCTTCGTGAGCATTCGTGCGAGCTCTGTGGCAAGACCTTTGCAGAGGCGGGCACTCTCCGCAAACACGTCAAGGCTGTGCACGAAGGGCTGCGCGAGCACTCGTGTGAGCTCTGTGGCAAGGCCTTCTCGCGAGCTGGCACTCTCCGCAGGCACATCAAGACCCTGCACGAAGGGCTGCGCGAGCACTCGTGCGAGCTCTGTGGCAAGGCTTTCACGACAGCTGGCCACCGCCGGACGCACATCAAGGCGGTGCACGAAGGGCTGCGCGAGCACTCGTGCGAGCTCTGTGGCAAGGCTTTCGCGACAGCTGGCCACCGCCGGACGCACATCAAGGCCTTGCACGAAGGGCTGCGTGGGCACTCGTGCGAGCTCTGTGGCAAGGCCTTCTCGCAAGCTGGGAAACTCCGCAGGCACATCAAGGCCGTTCACGAAGGGCTGCGCGAGCACTCGTGCGAGCTCTGTGGCAAGACCTTTGCAGAGGCGGGCACTCTCCGCAAACACGTCAAGGCTGTGCACGAAGGGCTGCGCGAGCACTCGTGTGAGCTCTGTGGCAAGGCTTTCACGACAGCTGGCAATCTCCGCAGGCACATCAAGACCCTGCACGAAGGGCTGCGCGAGCACTCGTGCGAGCTCTGTGGCAAGGCTTTCACGACAGCTGGCCACCGCCGGACGCACATCAAGGCCTTGCACGAAGGGCTGCGTGGGCACTCGTGCGAGCTCTGTGGCAAGGCCTTCTCGCAAGCTGGGAAACTCCGCAGGCACATCAAGGCCGTTCACGAAGGGCTGCGCGAGCACTCGTGCGAGCTCTGTGGCAAGGCCTTCACAGAGGCGGGCACTCTCCGCAAACACGTCAAGGCTGTGCACGAAGGGTTGCGCGAGCACTCGTGTGAGCTCTGTGGCAAGGCCTTCACAACAGCTGGCAATCTCCGCAAGCACGTCAAGGCTGTGCACGAAGGGCTGCGTGAGCACTCGTGCGAGCTCTGTGGCAAGGCCTTCGCGACAGCTGATAACCGCCGCAGGCACATCAAGGCCGTGCACGAAGGGCTGCGCGAGCACTCGTGCGAGCTCTGTGGCAAGGCCTTCTTGCGAGCTGGTACCCTGAAGAGTCACCTCGCGACCTGCAAGCACGCGTCGCATACAAGCCCGATCGCTGTCACAAAGCGGGTACGCAGCGCTTGCGACGACGGCGAGATGAGCAACAAGCGCCGCCGCGCACGCAAGTGATAGACACGACGAGCCTAATGACATTGCGTTTGCGATTATGGCCATGCTGCCTCCCACCACGGGCGCCAAAGAACTCGTCGGCGCAGCCACGTTGGCGCCCGACTCGAGCGAAAAGCTGCCCGCGGACGCAACACTGCTGCTTCTCGGGATGCACTGCGCGTACCACTTGCTCTGCACGTTGCACCGCGCACCCGAGGGACAGCACGCCGGCCCTGTAAAGCCCTGCCCGCCGCACTTGCTCCACAGCTTGGGGCACTGCTGGCTCGGGACCTCGGGCAAGGTCGCTGGCACTTGCGCTTCGGGGACGGTGCCCGAGCTCGAGATGCAGCCCGGCTCGGCGCCAGTGCACGACGTGTACGTGGCCACCTTTGGCCCCACGAGCCACTCAAAGCCAAGGCATAGTAGACTCTCGACCCACTTCCAAGCTCTCTCTTGATCAAGCGCAAGTCAGAGACACAGACAGAGAGAGAGAGAAGGAGTCGCAGCACCAGCCAAGCCGCAGATAGCAGACACCACGCATGGCCTCGGCGCCCAGGTCCTTCTTTCTCCGGCCGCAGCTCGGCGCCAATCTTGGCCGCGAAGAGGTTGCTCTTGGCCCATCAAGGAGCCTGCTTTTCTTTGCAGCAGAGGCGAAAAGATCCAACAAGATCTCATTGGATTGAGGCGAGCGCCGTGCGGGGAGGCAGCCTGCCGACGGCGCAGCAGTCGAGACGGCGAGCTGCGAGGCGGGACCGCTTAGGCTAGCCTTGCAAGCGGCGGCGATGGTCGGCATTCGCCCGCTCTCGCGGCTAGATCTAGAATGCGTTGTGCGGAAAGACGCTCGCAACGGCGGGTTCACTCAATCGGCACCTGAAGGCCATGCACGAAGGGCTGCGTGAGCACTCGTGCGAGCTCTGTGGCAAGACCTTCACAGAGGCGGGCAATCTCCGCAAGCACATCAAGGCTGTGCACGAAGGGGTGCGCGAGCACTCGTGCGAGCTCTGCGGCAAGGCCTTCTCGACAGCTGGCCACCTCCGCACACACATTAAGGCTGTGCACGAAGGGCTGCGAGAGCACACTTGCGAGCTCTGCGGCAAGGCCTTCTCGCGAGCTGGAGATCTCCGCAAGCACGTCAAGGTCGTGCACGAAGGGCTGCGAGAGCACTCGTGCGAGCTGTGCGGCAGGACCTTCACGGCTGCGGGCAATCTCCGCAAGCACATCAAGGCTGTGCACGAAGGGGTGCGCGAGCACTCGTGCGAGCTCTGCGGCAAGGCCTTCTCGACAGCTGGCCACCTCCGCAAGCACGTCAAGGCCGTGCACGAAGGGCTTCGTGAGCACTCGTGCGAGCTCTGTGGCAAGATCTTTGCAGAGGCGGGCACTCTCCGCAAACACGTCAAGGCTGTGCACGAAGGGCTGCGCGAGCACTCGTGCGAGCTCTGTGGCAAGGCTTTCACGACAGCTGGCAATCTCCGCAGGCACATCAAGACCCTGCACGAAGGGCTGCGCGAGCACTCGTGCGAGCTTTGTGGCAAGGCTTTCACGACAGCTGGCAATCTTCGCAAGCACATCAAGGCCGTGCACGAAGGACTGCGCGAGCACTCGTGCGACCTTTGCGGCAAGACCTTCACAGAGGCGGGCACTCTCCGCAGGCACATCAAGGCTGTGCACGAAGGGCTGCGCGAGCACTCGTGCGAGCTCTGTGGCAAGAGCTTCTCGCGAGCTAGTACCCTGACGAGTCACCTCGCGACCTATAAGCACGCGTCGCAGACAAGCCCGATCGCTGTCATAAAGCGGGTACGCAGCGCTTGCGACGACGGCGAGATGAGCAACAAGCGCCGCCGCGCACGCAAGTGATAGACACGACGAGCCTAATAACATTGCGTTTGCGATTTCGGCCATGCTGCCTCCCACCACGGGCGCCAGAGAACTCGTCGGCGCAGCCTCATCAGCGCCCGACTCGAGCGAAAAGCTGCCCGCGGACGCAACACTGCTGCTTCTCGGGATGCACTGCGCGTACCACTTGCTCTGCACGTTGCACCGCGCACCGAGGGACAGCACGCCGGCCCTGTAAAGCCGTGCCCGCCGCACTTGCTCCACAGCTTGCGGGCACTGCTGGCTCGGGACCTCGGGCAAGGTCGCTGGCACGGGCGCTTCGGGGACGGTGCCCGAGATCGCGATGCAGCCCGGCTCGGCACCAGTGCACGACGTGTACGTGGCCACCTTTGGCCCCACGAGCCACTCAAAGCCCAGGCATGGTGGACTCTCGACCCATCCAAGCTCTCTCTTGATCAAGCGCAAGTCAGAGACACAGACAGAGAGAGAGAAGGAGTCGCAGCACCGGCCAAGCCGCAAGTAGCAGACACCGCGCATGGCCTCGGCGTCCAGGTCCTTCTTTCTCCGGCCGCAGCTCGGCGCCAATCTTGGCCGCGAAGAGGTTGTGCTCTTGGCCCATCAAGGAGCCTGCTTCCTTTTGTTGGCAGAGGCGGAAAGATCCAACGAGATCTCGTTGGATTGTGAGGCGAGCGCCGTGTGGGAAGGCAGCCTGCCGACGGCGCAGCAGTCGAGACGGCGAGCTGCGAGGCGGGACCTCTTAGGCCAGTCTTGCAAGCGGCGGCGATGGTCGGCATTCGCCCGCTCTCGCGGCTAGATCTAGAATGCGATGTGTGCGGAAAGACGCTCGCAACGGCGAGAATACTCAAGCGGCACCTGAAGACCGTGCACGAAGGGCTGCGTGAGCACTCGTGCGAGCTCTGTGGCAAGGCCTACTCACGAGCTGAACATCTCCGCGGTCACATCAAGGCCGTGCACGAAGGGCTGCGCGACAACTCGTGCGAGCTCTGTGGCAAGACCTTCGCAGTGGCGAGCAATCTCCGCGTGCACATCAAGGCCGTGCACGAAGGGCTGCGCGAGCACTCGTGCGAGCTGTGCGGCAAGGCCTTCACGGCTGCGGACAGTCTTCGCAGGCACATCAAGGCTGTGCACGAAGGGCTGCGCGAGCACTCGTGCGAGCTCTGTGGCAGAGCCTTCACAACTGCTGGCAATCTCCGCGCGCACATCAAGGCCGTGCACGAAGGACTGCGCGAGCACTCGTGCGAGCTGTGCGGCAAGGCCTTCACAACTGCTGGCAATCTCCGCGCGCACATCAAGGCCGTGCACGAAGGGCTGCGCGAGCACTCGTGCGAACTCTGTGGCAAGACCTTCACGGCGGCGAGCAGTCTCCGCGCGCACATCAAGGCCGTGCACGAAGGACTGCGCGAGCACTCGTGCGAGCTCTGTGGCAAGGCCTTTGCGCGCGCTGAAGACCTCCGCGCGCACATCAAGGCTCTGCACGAAGGCCTGCGTGAGCACTTGTGCGAGCTCTGCGGCAAGACCTTCTCGCGAGCTGGCACTCTCCGCAGGCACATCAAGGCTGTGCACGACGGGCTGCGCGAGCACTCGTGCGAGCTCTGCGGCAAGGCCTTCGCGACAGCAAGCCACCGCCGGACGCACATCAAGGCCGTACACGAAGGCTTGCGTGAGCACTCGTGCGAGCTCTGTGGCAAGGACTTCTCGCGAGCTGAACATCTCCGCAAGCACATCAAGGCCGTGCACGAAGGGCTGCGTGAGCACTCGTGCGAGCTCTGCGGCAAGGCCTTCGCGTCAGCTGGCCACCGCCGTACGCACATCAAGGCCGTGCACGAAGGGTTGCGCGAGCACTCGTGCGAGCTCTGTGGCAAGACCTTCACAGAGGCGGGCACTCTCCGCAGGCACATCAAGTCTGTGCACGAAGGGCTGCGCGAGCACTCGTGCGAGCTGTGCGGCAAGAGCTTCTCGCGAGCTAGTATCCTGAAGAGTCACCTCATGACTTGTAAGCACGCGTCGCAGACAAGCCCGGTCGCTGTCACAAAGCGGGTACGCAAGCACGCTTGCGACGACGGCGAGACGAGCAACAAGCGCCGCCGCGCACGCAAGTGATGGACACGACAAACCCAATGACATTGCGTTAGCGATTTCGGCCATGCTGCCTCCCACCCCGGGCGCCAGAGGCCTCATCAGCGCCTGACTCGAGCGAAAAGCTGCCCGCGGACGCATCACTGCTGCATCTCGGGATGCACTGCGCGTACCACTTGCTCTGCACGTTGCACCGCGCACCCAAGTGACAGCACGCCGGCCCTGTAAAGCCTTGCCCGCCGCACTTGCTCCACAGCTTGCGGGCACTGCTGGCTCGGGACCTCGGGCACGGGCGCTGGCACGGGCGCTTCGGAGACGGTGCCCGAGCTCGAGATGCATCCCGGCTCGGCGCCTGTGCACGACGTACGTGGCCCCCTTTGGCCCCACGAGCCACTCAAAGCCCAGGCACAGTGGACTCTCGATCCAATCTTCCAAGCTCTCTCTCTTGATCAAGCGCAAGTCAGAGACACAGACAGAGAGAGAAGGAAGTCGCAGCACCAGCCGAGCCGCAAGTAGCAGACACCGCGCATGGCCTCGGCGTCCAGATCCTTCTCTCTCCGGCCGCAGCTTGGCGCCAATCTTGGCCGCGGAGAGGTTGCGCTCTTGGCCCATCAAGGAGCCTGCTTCCTTTTGTTGGCAGAGGCGGAAAGATCCAACGAGATCTGTTGGATTGTGAGGCGAGCGCCGTGCAGGGAGGCAGCCTGCCGACGGCGCAGCAGTCGAGACGGCGAGCTGCGAGGGCGGGACCTATTGGGCCAGTCTTGCAAGCGGCGGCGATGGTCGGCATTCGCCCGCTCTCGCGGCTAGATCTAGAATGCGATGTGTGCGGAAAGACGCTCGCAACGGCGGGTTCACTCAAGCAGCACCTGAAGACCCTGCACGAAGGCCTGCGTGAGCACTCGTGCCAGCTCTGTGGCAAGGCCTTTGCAGAGGCGAGCACTCTCCGCAAGCACATCACGGCGGTGCACGAAGGGCTGCGCGAGCACTCGTGCGAGCTCTGTGGCAAGACCTTCTCGCGAGCTGGCACTCTCCGCACGCACATCAAGGCGGTGCACGAAGGGCTGCGCGAGCACTCGTGCGAGCTCTGTGGCAAGACCTTCTCGCGAGCTGGCACTCTCCGCACGCACATCAAGGCCGTACACGAAGGCTTGCGTGAGCACTCGTGCGAGCTCTGTGGCAAGGCCTTCTCGGCGCTGGAGATCTCCGCAAGCACGTCAAGGCTGTGCACGAAGGGCTTCGTGAGCACTCGTGCGAGCTCTGTGGAAGACCTTTGCAGAGGCGGGCACTCTCCGCAAACACGTCAAGGCGGTGCACGAAGGGCTTCGTGAGCATTCGTGCGAGCTCTGTGGCAAGACCTTCACAGAGGCGGGCAATCTCCGCAGACACACCAAGACCCTGCACGAAGGGCGCGAGCACTCATGCGAGCTCTGTGGCAAGACCTTTGGGCAAGCTGGAGATCTCCGCGGGCATATCAAGACTGTGCACGAAGGGCTGCGCGAGCACTTGTGCGAGCTCTGCGGCAAGACCTTCTCGCGAGCTGGCACTCTCCGCAGGCACATCAAGGCGGTGCACGAAGGGCTGCGCGAGCACTCGTGCGAGCTCTGCGGCAAGGCCTTCACGACAGCTGGCCACCGCCGGGCGCACATTAAGGCCGTGCATGAAGGCCTGCGCGAGCACTCGTGCGAGCTCTGTGGCAAGGCCTTCTCGCGAGCTGAACATCTCCGCAAGCACATCACGGCGGTGCACGAAGGGCTTCGTGAGCACTCGTGCGAGCTCTGTGGCAAGACCTTTGCAGAGGCGGGCACTCTCCGCAGGCACATCAAGGCGGTGCACGAAGGGCTGCGCGAGCACTCGTGTGAGCTCTGTGGCAAGGCTTTCACGACAGCTGGCAATCTCCGCAAGCACGTCAAGGCTGTGCACGAAGGGCTGCGTGAGCACTCGTGCGAGCTCTGTGGCAAGGCTTTCACGACAGCTGGCCACCGCCGGACGCACATCAAGGCCTTGCACGAAGGGCTGCGTGGGCACTCGTGCGAGCTCTGCGGCAAGGCCTTCTCGCAAGCTGGCAATCTCCGCAGGCACATCAAGGCCGTTCACGAAGGGCTGCGCGAGCACTCGTGCGAGCTCTGTGGCAAGACTTTTGCAGAGGCGGGCACTCTCCGCAGGCACATCAAGGCGGTGCACGAAGGGCTGCGCGAGCACTCGTGCGAGCTCTGTGGCAAGGCCTTCTTGCGAGCTGGTACCCTGACGAGCCACCTCGCGACCTGCAAGCACGCGTCGCATACAAGCCCGATCGCTGTCACAAAGCGGGTACGCAGCGCTTGCGACGACGGCGAGACGAGCAACAAGCGCCGCCGCGCACGCAAGTGATAGACACGACGAGCCTAATAACATTGCGTTTGCGATTTCGGCCATGCTGCCTCCCGCCACGGACGCCAGAGAAGACGTCAGCGCCCGACTCGAGCGAAAAAGCTGCCCGCGGACGCAACGTACACTGCTGCTTCTCGGGATGCACTGCGCGTACCACTTGCTCTGCACGGTGCACCGCGCACCCGAGGGACAGCACGTCGGCCCTGTAAAGCCCTGCCCGCCGCACTTGCTCCACAGCTTGTGGACACTGCTGGCTCGGGACCTCGGGCACGGTCGCTTGCACGGGCGCTTCGGGGACGGTGCCTGATCTAGATGCATCCCGGCTCGGTGCCAGTGCACGACGTGTACGTGGCCACCTTTGGCCCCACGAGCCACTCAAAGCCCAGGCACAGTGGACTCTCGATCCAATCTTCCAAGCTCTCTCTCTTGATCAAGCGCAAGTCAGAGACACAGACAGAGAGAGAGAAGGAGTCGCAGCACCAGCCAAGCCGCAGATAGCAGACGCCACGCATGGCCTCGGCGCCCAGGTCCTTCTTTCTCCGGCCGCAGCTCGGCGCCAATCTTGGCCGCGAAGAGGTTGCGCTCTTGGCTCATCAAGGAGCCTGCTTCCTTTGTTGGCAGAGCGGAAAGATCCAACGAGATCTCGTTGGATTGAGGCGAGCGTCGTGCAGGGAGGCAGCCTGCCGACGGCGCAGCAGTCGAGACGGCGAGCTGCGAGGCGGGACCTCTTAGGCCAGCTTTGCAAGCGGCGGCGATGGTCGGCATTCGCCCGCTCTCGCGGCTAGATCTGGAATGCGACGTGTGCGGAAAGACGCTCGCAACGGCGGGTTCACTCAAGCGGCACCTGAAGGCCATGCACGAAGGGCTGCGTGAGCACTCGTGCGAGCTCTGTGGCAAGACCTTCACAGAGGCGGGCAATCTCCTCAGACACACCAAGACCCTGCACGAAGGGGTTCGCGAGCACTCGTGCGAGCTCTGTGGCAAGGCCTTTTCGCGAGCTGAACATCTCCGCAGGCACATCAAGACCCTGCACGAAGGGCTATGTGAGCACTTGTGCGAGCTCCGTGGCAAGACCTTCACAGAGGCGGGCAATCTCCGCAGACACACCAAGACCCTGCACGAAGGGCTGCGCGAGCACTCGTGCGAGCTCTGTGGCAAGGCCTTCACGGCTGCGGGCAACCTCCGCAAGCACATCAAGGCGGTGCACGAAGGCCTGCGCGAGCACTCGTGCGAGATCTGCGGCAAGGCTTTCTCGCAGCTGGCACTCTCCTCGCACACGTCAAGGCCGTGCACGAAGGGCTGCGTGAGCACTCGTGTGAGCTCTGTGGCAAGGCCTTTACGACAGCTGGAGCTCTCCGCAGGCACATCAAGACCCTGCACGAAGGGCTGCGCGAGCACTCGTGCGAGCTCTGTGGCAAGGCCGTCTCGCGAGCTGAACATCTCCGCAGGCACATCAAGACCCTGCACGAAGGGCTATGTGAGCACTCGTGCGAGCTCTGTGGCAAGATCTTCGCAGAGGCGAGCAGTCTCCGCGGTCACATCAAGGCGGTGCACGAAGGGTTGCGCGAGCACTCGTGCGAGCTCTGTGGCAAGGCCTTCTCGCGAGCTGAACATCTCCGCAAGCACATCAAGGCGGTGCACGAAGGGCTGCGTGAGCACTCGTGCGAGCTGTGTGGCAACGCCTTCACGACAGCTGGCAATCTCCGCGCGCACATCAAGGCCGTGCACGAAGGGCTGCGTGAGCACTCATGCGAGCTCTGTGGCAAGGCCTTCACAGAGGCGGGCACTCTCCGCAGGCACATCAAGGCTGTGCACGAAGGCCTGCGCGAGCACTCGTGCGAGCTCTGTGGCAAGGCCTTCACGACAGCTGGCAATCTTCGCAGGCACATCAAGGCTGTGCACGAAGGCCTGCGTGAGCACTCGTGCGAGCTCGGCAACAAGAGCGTCTCGCGAGCTAGTACCCTGAAGAGTCACCTCGCGACCCGTAAGCACGCGTCGCAGACAAGCCCGATCGCTGTCACGAAGCGGGTACGCAAGCACGCTTCCGACGACGGCGAGACGAGCAACAAGCGCCGCCGCGCACGCAAGTGATGGACACGACAAGCCTAATGACATTGCGTTGGCGATTTCGGCCATGCTGCCTCCCGCCACGGGCGCCAGAGGAGTCGTTGGTGCAGCCTCATCAGCGCCCGACTCGAGCGAAA
Organism: Thraustochytrium striatum; assembly: GCA_022244645.1. Lineage (NCBI taxonomy): Eukaryota > Bigyra > Thraustochytrida > Thraustochytriidae > Thraustochytrium > Thraustochytrium striatum. The sequence goes on along the minus strand of JACDIV010000102.1, from coordinate 252,260 downwards.
AAGCTGCCCGCGGACGCAACGTACACTGCTGCTTCTCGGGATGCACTGCGCGTACCACTTGCTCCGCACGTTGCACCGCGCACCCGAGTGACAGCACGCCGGCCCTGTAAAGCCCTGCCCGCCGCACTTGCTCCACAGCTTGGGGGCACTGGTGGCTCGGGACCTCAGGCACTAACGCCGGCACGGGCGCTTCGGGGACGGTGCCCGAGCTCGAGATGCAGCCCAGCTCGGCGCCAGTGCACGACGTGTACGTGTCCACCTTTGGCCCACGAGCCACTCAGAGCCCAGGCATAATGGACCCTCGACCCACTTCCAAGCCCTCTCTTGATCAAGGGCAAGCGCAAGTCAGAGACACAGACAGAGAGAGAGAGAAGGAGTCGCAGCACCAGCCAAGCCGCAAGTAGCAGACGCCGCGCATGGCCTCGGCCCAGGTCCTTCTCTCTCCGGCCGCAGCTTGGCGCCAATCTTGGCCGCGGAGAGGTTGCGCTCTTGGCCCATCAAGGAGCCTGCTTGTTGGCAGAGGCGAAAAGATCCAAGAAGATAGATCTCGTTGGATTGAGGCGAGCGCCGTGCGGGCAGGCAGCCTGCCGACGGCGCAGCAGTCGAGACGGCGAGCTGCGAGGCGGGACCTATTAGGCCAGTCTTGCAAGCGGCGGCGATGGTCGGCATATGCCCGCTCTCGCGGCTGAATCTAGAATGCGATGTGTGCGGAAAGACGCTCGCAACGGCGGGAACACTCAAGCGGCATATCAAGGCGGTGCACGAAGGGCTGCGCGAGCACTCGTGCAAGCTCTGTGGCAAGACCTTTGCAGAGGCGAGCACTCTCCGCAAGCATGTCAAAGCTGCACGAAGGGGTGCGAGAGCTCGTGCGAGCTGTGCGGCAGGACCTTCACGGCTGCGGGCAGCCTTCGCAAGCACATTAAGGCTGTGCACGAAGGGCTGCGTGAGCACTCGTGCGAACTCTGCGGCAAGGCCTTTTCACAAGCTGGCCACCTCCGCACGCACATTAAGGCTGTGCACGAAGGGCTGCGTGAGCACTCGTGCGAGCTCTGCGGCAAGGCCTTCACGACAGCTAGCCAGCGCCGCACGCACATCAAGTCTGTACACGAAGGGCTGCGTGAGCACTCGTGCGAGCTCTGCGGCAAGGCCTTCACGACAGCTGGCCACCGCCGAGCGCACATGAAGGCGGTGCACAAAGGCCTGCGCGAGCACTCGTGCGAGCTCTGTGGCAAGGCCTTCACGACAGCTGGCAATCTCCGCAAACACGTCAAGGCTGTGCACGAAGGCCTGCGTGAGCACTCGTGCGAGCTCTGCGGCAAGGCCTTCACGACAGCTAGCCAGCGCCGCACGCACATCAAGTCTGTACACGAAGGGCTGCGCGAGCACTCGTGCGAGCTCTGTGGCAAGACCTTCACAGAGGCGGGCACTTTCGCAAGCACATCACGGCTGTGCACGAAGGCCTGCGCGAGCACTCGTGCGAGCTCTGTGGCAAGGCCTTCACGACAGCTGGCCACCGCCGAAGGCACATCGAGGTGGTGCACGAAGGGCTGCGTGAGCACTCGTGCGAGCTCTGTGGCAAGGCCTTCACAACAGCTGGCAATCTCCGCGCGCACATCAAGGCCGTGCACGAAGGGTTGCGTGAGCACTCGTGCGAGCTCTGTGGCAAGACCTTCACAGAGGCGGGCACACTCCGCAAGCACGTCAAGGCGGTGCACGAAGGCCTGCGTGAGCACTCGTGTGAGCTTTGCGGCAAGGCCTTTACAGAGGCGGGGACTCTCCGCAAGCACATCACGGCGGTGCACGAAGGGCTTCGTGAGCACTCGTGCAAGCTCTGTGGCAAGACCTTTGCAGAGGCGAGCACTCTCCGCAAGCATGTCAAGGCTGTGCACGAAGGGTTGCGCGAGCACTCGTGTGAGCTCTGTGGCAAGGCTTTCACGACAGCTGGCAATCTTCGCAAGCACATCAAGGCCATGCACGAAGGCCTGCGTGAGCACTTGTGTGAGCTCTGTGGCAGGACCTTCGCATTGGCGGGCAATCTTCGCAAGCACATCAAGGCCGTGCACGAAGGCCTGCGTGAGCACTCGTGCGAGCTCGGCAACAAGAGCGTCTCGCGAGCTAGTACCCTGAAGAGTCACCTCGCGACCTGTAAGCACGAGTCGCGGACAAGCCCGATCGCTGTTACAAAGCGGGTACGCAGCGCTTGCGACGACGGCGAGACGAGCAACAAGCCGCCGCGCACGCAAGTGATAGACACGACGAGCCTAATAACATTGCGTTTGCGATTTCGGCCATGCTGCCTCCCACCACGGGCGCCAGAGAACTCGTCGGCGCAGCCTCATCAGCGCCCGACTCGAGCGAAAACGCTGCCCGCGGACGCAACGTACACTGCTGCTACTCGGGATGCACTGCGCGTACCACTTGCTCTGCACGTTGCACCGCGCACCCGAGTGACAGCACGTCGGCCCTGTAAAGCCTTGCCCGCCGCACTTGCTCCACAGCTTGCGGGCACTGCTGGCTCGGGACCTCGGGCAAGGTCGCTGGCACGGGCGCTTCGGGGACGGTGCCTGATCTAGAGATGCAGCCCGGCTCGGCGCCAGTGCACGACGTGTACGCGTCCATGTTTGGCCCCACGAGCCACTGAAAGCCCAGGAATGGTGGACTCTCGACCCACTTCCAAGCTCTCCTTTGATCAAGCGCATGTCAGAGACGGAGACAGAGAATGAGAGAGGAGTCGCAGCACCAGCCAAGTCGCAAGTAGCAGACACCGCGCATGGCCTCGGCGCCCAGGTCCTTCTCTCTCTGGCCGCAGCTCGGCGCCAATCTCGGTCGCGGAGAGGTTGCGCTCTTGGCCCATCAAGGAGCCTGCTTGTTGGCAGAGGCGAAAAGATCCACAAGATTTCGTTGGGTTGAGGCGAGCGCCGTGCGGGAAGGCAGCCTGCCGACGGCGCAGCAGTCGAGACGGCGAGCTGCGAGGCGGGACCTCTCAGGCCAGTCTTGCAAGCGGCGGCGATGGTCGGCATTCGCCCGCTCTCGCGGCTGAATCTAGAGTGCGATGTGTGCGGAAGACGCTCGCAACGGCGGGTTCACTCAAGCAGCACCTGAAGACCGTGCACGAAGGGCTGCGCGAGCACTCGTGCGAGCTCTGTGGCAAGACCTTTGCAGAGGCGGGCAGCCTTCACACGCACATCAAGGCGGTGCACGAAGGGCTTCGTGAGCACTCGTGCGAACTCTGCGGCAAGGCCTTCACGACAGCTGGTAATCTCCGCAGGCACATCAAGGCCGTGCACGAAGGCCTGCGAGAGCACTCGTGCGAGCTGTGCGGCAAGGCCTTCACGGCTGCGGGCAGCCTTCGCAAGCACATTAAGGCTGTGCACGAAGGGCTGAGAGAACACTCGTGTGAGCTGTGCGGCAAGGCCTTCACGACAGCTCGCAATCTTCGCAATCACATCAAGACCCTGCACGAAGGCCTGCGCGAGCACTCGTGCGAGCTCTGCGGCAAGGCTTTCTCGCAAGCTGGCAATCTCCGCAAGCACATCAAGGCCGTGCACGAACGTCTGCGTGAGCACTCGTGCGAACTCTGTGGCAAGACCTTCACGACGGCGGACAGTCTTCGCACGCACATCAAGGCGGTGCACGAAGATCTGCGCGAGCATTCGTGCGAGCTCTGCGGCAAGGCCTTTACAGAGGCGGGGACTCTCCGCAAGCACATCAAGGCTGTGCACGAAGGGCTGCGTGAGCATTCGTGCGAGCTCTGTGGCAAGACCTTTGCAGAGGCGGGCACTCTCCGCAAGCACATCAAGGCTGTGCACGAAGGCCTGCGAGAGCACTCGTGCGAACTCTGTGGCAGGACCTTCACAGAGGCAAGCACTCTCCGCAAGCACATCAAGGCTGTACACGAAGGGCTGCGCGAGCACTCATGCGAGCTCTGTGGCAAGACCTTCACGACAGCCGCCACCGCCGTACGCACATCAAGTCTGTGCACGAAGGGCTTCGTGAGCACTCGTGCGAGCTCTGTGGCAAGACCTTCACGGCTGCGAGCACTCTCCGCAAGCACGTCAAGGCTGTGCACGAAGGAGTGCGCGAGCACTCGTGCGAGCTCTGCGGCAAGGCCTTCGCAGAGGCGAGCAATCTCCGCAAGCACGTCAAGGCTGTGCACGAAGGGCTGCGTGAGCACTCGTGCGAGCTCTGTGGCAGGACCTTTGCAGAGGCGGGCACTCTCCGCAAGCACATCAAGGCCCTGCACGAAGGGCTGCGCGAGCACTCGTGCGAGCTCTGCGGCAAGGCCTTCACGGCTGCGAGCAGTCTCCGCACGCACATCAAGGTCGTGCACGAAGGCTCGCGCGAGCACTCGTGCGACCTCTGCGGCAAGGCCTTCACGAGAGCTGGCAATCTCCGCAATCACATCAAGGCCGTGCACGAAGGGCTGCGTGAGCACTCGTGCGAGCTCTGTGGCAGGACCTTTGCAGAGGCGGGCACTCTCCGCAGGCACATCAAGACCCTGCACGAAGGGCTACGTGAGCACTCGTGCGAACTCTGTGGCAGGACCTCCACACGGGCACGTCACATCAAGCAGCATCTTGAGACTCATAGAAATGCGTCAGAGGCGAACGCCACCGCCGCGAGAAAGCGAGCACGCAGGGTCTGTGGCAGCCTTGCGCCAGCAAGTAAGCGGCGGGTCCGCCCAAGTCAGACCCACGACTGACAACACACAACATGATCTCCTTTTCTGCTCGATCCGAGCTTGTAGCTGTGTGGTTTTGTAAACCACCAAAGCGGTAAGGACCTCCCTCGCGCGTGCGTGCTGTGCCGGTGCGACGCATGGCGCTCCAGCAGACGCGCCGCTTTGACGCATCAAGCTCTCTTGCTCACCGCGTTCGGCGAAAAAAAAAAAAAAAAAAAAAGAAAGACATCAACTTCAGTCTTGCGCTCTCCCAACTGAGCTATCGAAGCGAGAAAATGTGCTTCGAGCCGGGATCGAACCAGCGACCTCAAGATTACGAATGAGTCATTGTACCACTCGGGTTGTAGATAGATTAATCTTGGCAAAAATTATACGTATGGTGCGAGTGAGAGGACAAGTACGATTCCGGTACCGTACCACGGTACCGGTACCGGTACGTGCTGGTAGCGCTGGGAAAGCAACCGAAGCGAAGGTCTTGGAGCGCGGGCAAGTTGACTCTCGCTATCGCTATCGCTATCGCGTATGGCTCTGTCGTGAGGTCAGCATACGGTCTGCGCGCCCTCGGCTCGGAACGTGCTCGGCTCTCCTTGTCCTGCTCAGCGCGCAGCTCTAATCGAGCCCATCGTGCCTCTTGCACCTCATTCCGGCATTGTGCACTGTGCACTTGTATGCGTTGATGAGGCCGAAAGTCACAGCGATCCCACTGCGTTCTCACTGCCATCGCAGAGCGAGAGGCGACCATGGCGATCGGGAGCAGACCGGCCAGGCCAAACAAACTTCTTTGGGCGTGATGCGTTGCTGCTTGCTCGCTCTCGAGGCTCTCGAGGCTCTCTGCGTGTGCTGTGGAAGCTTGACTTGAGCTTGCGTCTTCCTGCAGTGGAAGGGGATGACTGCTGACCCAAGCAAAAAAGAAAAAAAATATACTCTAGGCGGGATTTGAACCCGCGACCTTCCGCGTGTCAGGCGGACGCTCTACCCCTGAGCTACCAGAGCTTGTTGCTCAGATGAACCTCTGCCTGCCATGGACCATAACTACCTGTAGTGTTTACCTTTGGGGACAAACTAGGTGATGAACAGAGCTCGCTTTGACTTGCCGCTGTTCTGCCGCTGCCTTGCGGTTGCGCCGTGCAAGGTGACAGCCCAGGAGTTGAGCAAGCCGCCCTCGATCTCCGATCGTTCGTTCTAACGTTATCTCTGGAGCCAAGGTCATTGAGAGCTTGGACTTGAGCTCAAACTGCTCCGAGCTCGGATGATGAATTGCCGCGAACAGGCGAGGCGGAACGTGAGGCGGCTTGAAGAGGGCTGTCTTCTTAGCCTCGTCCTCGGTAGCGGCGGCCAGATCGGGGCGTAAGTTCGGGCGCATGGCATAGCGTCTCGGGGACTGGGAGACCAGGCAACTACCGGCTAGGGCAGCTCGTCACGTTAAGCGACGCCGACGAGAACAGCGCCCCAGTGGGCGCGCACGTGTGGCACAAGTCCGACCTGAGCGCGGACGCTGTTTATGGTGGTCTGGCCCCGGGCTACAAGCAAGCAAGAGCATCTGGTTGGGCAACTGTTCCCCATAACTGATGGATCGGGGGTCCTCGACTCGAGTACGGGTCGATTGGTTGCCCCTAAAGCCTTGACCGTGCTGCCGTGCAAGCGAAGCTAGGTCTCCGGCAGGACTGCCGCATTGACGCTTGCTTTGTTGCCCCAGTAGTCAACTCAACGCGTGTCGGCATGCAAGCTAGCTCTAGAGATGTGCTTGAGGAAGAGCGTCCCGCCTGAAGGCGGTGCTGGGCCCTCGTCCACCACTTAGTACCGCTTGCTCAAGTAGAGTGCATGGACTGCGCTTTGCCAACGGCATCGCGTGCTCGTCTTGTGCGGCCGACTTGGTGTGGGTGACCACAACTTGGTCGAGCTGCGAGATGGACCAGCAGCATCCCGTCCGTCAAAATAAGCCTGGCCACTTGCAAGTGTTGCTTACGAACGTAGCCAGCTGGCTCTGCGTTGGGCCTGTCGCTCCTCTTGCCCGCTTTTTGATGCCAGATTCCTTGACTGGCACCAACGCGCTCGAGCTGCGAGATGAATCGACAGTATCCCGTCCATCAACAGCGCTTGGAGCCTTTTCTATCTGCATGTGCTACTCACGAACACAGCCAGTCGGCTCTGCGTCAAGTCTATCGCCTCGTCTCGACGCTAAGGTTGTGACGACCTCTGAGTTGCATCAACGCGCTCGAGCTGCGAAATGATTCGGCAATATCCGCTTCATCAACAGCGCTTGGAGCCTTGTCCATTTGTAAGCGCTGCTCACGAACACAGCCAGTCGGCTCTGCGTCAATCCTGTCGTCTCATCTCGGCGCGAATGTGGTGACGACCACGTGAAAGGCATCAACGCGCTCGAGCTGCGAGATCATTCGGCAGTAGTCCGTCCATCAACAGCGCTTGGAGCCTCATTCGTCGTGAATACTGCCCAGAAGCGCAGCCAGTCGGCTCAGCGTTCGGCCTCTCGCTCCACTTTCCAGCTTTTTGATGTCAGCTTCCTTGACTGGCGTCAACGCGCTCGAGCTGCGAGATGAATCGACAGTATCCCGTCCATCAACAGCGCTTGGAGCCTTGTCTATCTGCACGTGCTACTCACGGACGCAGCCAACTGGCTCTGCGTCAAGTCTATCGCCTCGTCTCGACGTTGAGGTGGTGACGACCTACTGAGTGGCATCAACGCGCTTGAGCTGCGAGATGGTTCGGCAGTATCCCGTCCATCAACAGGGCTTGAAGCCTTGTTCACATGCGGATACTCACGAGCGCAGCCAGTTGGCTCTGCGTCAATCCTGTCGTCTCATCTCGGCGCGAATGTGGTGACGACCACCTGAATGGCATCAACGCGCTCGAGCTGCGAGATGAATCGACAATATCCCGTCCATCAACAGCGCTTGGAGCCTTGCCCATCTGCACGTGCTACTCACGGACGCAGCCAACTGGCTCTGCGTCAAGTCTATCGCCTCGTCTCGACGTTGAGGTGGTGACGACCACCTGAGTGGCATCAACGCGCTTGAGCCGCGAGATGGTTCGGCAGTATCCCGTCTATCAACAGGGCTTGGAGCCTTGTTCACATGCGGATACTCACGAGCGCAGTCAGCTGGCTCTAGGTCACGTCTGTCGCCTCGTCTCGACGCGAATGTGGTGACGACCACCTGAGTGGCGTCAACGCGCTTGAGCTGCGAGATGAATCGACAATATCCCGTCCATCACAGCGCTTGGAGCCTTGTCCATCTGCACGTGCTACTCACGGATGCAGCCAACTGGCTCTGCGTCAAATCTGTCGTCTCGTCTCGACGCGAATGTGTTGACGACCACCTGAATGGCATCAACGCGCTCGAGCTGCGAGATGAATCGACAGTATCCCGTCCATCAACAGCGCTTGGAGCCTTGTTCATTTCTGGGCGCTGCTCACGAACACAGCCAGCCGGCTCTGCGTCAAGCCTGTCGCCTCGTCTCGACGTTAAGGTGGTGACGACCACCTGAGTGGCATCAACGCGCTCGAGCTGCGAGATGAATCGGCGGTGCCCCACTCATCGATCGCGCTAGGAGCCTTGTCCACCTGCACGTACTACTCACGAACGTAGCCAGCTGGCTCTGCGTCAGGTCTGTCGCTCGACATGCCCGCTTTTAGATGTCAGATTCCTTGCCTGGCACTAACGCGCTTGAGCTGTGAGACAATTCAGCAGTATCCCGTCCATCAACACCGCTACGAGCCTTGTCCAACTGTGAGCGCTACTCACGAACACAACCAGTCGGCTCTGCGTCAATCCTGTCGTCTCATCTCGGCGGGATTGTGGTGACGACCTACTGAGTGGCGTCAATGCGCTCGAGCTGCGAGATGAATCGGCAGTAGTCCGTCCATCAACAGCGCTCGGAGCCTTGTTCACTTGCGGGTACTACTCACGAACACAGCCAAGTGGCTCTGGGTCACGTCTGTCGCCTCGTCTCGACGCTAAGGTGGTGACGCCCAACTGAGTGGCGTCAACGCGCTTGAGCTGCGAGATGGTTCGGCAGTATCCCGTCCATCAACAGTGCTCGGAGCCTCGCCCATCTGCGCGTGCTGCTTATAGGCACAGCCGGCTAAACCTGAGCTTGGTTTGTCACTCCAGTTGCCTGTTTCGCAACGCCCAGCCTCCATGCTATGCATCGGCTCATTGTCGCTGCAAGTCGAGGCAGCAGTATCCCGCTCTTCAGGTGCCTTGGGGGCCTTGTTCACTAGTGGATGCTGTACAAGAGCACAGCCAGCGGGCTTTGCGCTCTGCTTGTCGCATCGTTCTCACGCCCTCGGAGGCCACAGCACCTTGCCGAAGAGGCATGAACACGCTCGAGCGCGAGATGGGTCGGGACAAGCGCCACGGGAGCTTCGTGCGATGGATGCCCGGCAGGCTCCCCACCATACTTGGTGGGCCCTGCAAAGTAGTGGTCGGTTTGGGCGCGACAGCCTGCAGCAGCAAACTCGCGCTCAGGATCGGAGCCTGCGCGTCGGATCGGCGTACCATCCCCCAAAGCTCCGTGTCTGTGCCTGCGAGTGCTGCTAGCAAGCACCGCAGTCGGCTGGCTCTGCCGCCTGCTGCTGCTTCGTGGGCTAATCATCCTGGTGCAGAGTACGTGCCGCACCCCACCCTTGCGCCGATTGGTTGGTTGTCTCGAGCGAGGTCAAGCAAGCCCATTTCTTGCCGTTTGCACGCGCTCGACGGCGCTTTGCTATCACCGTTGCCGCTGCCGCTGGGCTGCTCCGAGCGCAGCCCGTTCCGGGGCCGCAAAGCCTCCAAGCACAGCTCACGAGCTCGGTCTTGCAGTTCACGTCGCTACAAGCGCCAAGCACTGGTTCGTCGGGCGAAGGCCGAAGCTGATCCTCGTCCACCATTGCTAGGGACATGCACAAAGCATTGCCAGCTCCACGCCAGGCGAGACATGCCACGGCTATGTGCGAGAACCAGCAAGCAGCATTGCCTCTGGCTCTGGTTCCGTCTTGATCTCCGCCAATGCCTTTTCAGCCGACATATTAGTAAGGCAGGGTGGCTCATCCTCTCAGCAAGCAAGTCAGGCTAGCTCAGTTGGCAGAGCGCAGCCTTCACACGGCTGAGGTCGTGGGTTCGATTCCCACGTCTGATACATCTTTTGATTTTTTTTTTGGCCCCACAGATTGTCGTCCACAGAGTATGGTGAACCGCGGGTTGGGTGGAGGGAAGGAAGCAAGCACGTCAGGCTAGCTCAGTTGGCAGAGCGCAGCCTTCACACGGCTGAGGTCGTGGGTTCGATTCCCACGTCTGATACACGTCTCCAGACGATACGTTTTTGCTTACCTTTTGCACGTCTCGTTTTGCACCAACTACATTGGCCTCACTCGTCCTTGCATGGACACGCTGCCAGTCGCGAAGACTCGTGCAGCGGCACTGCATTCTCAAGTCCTTGTTTGCCTCGGCCGGCATGCCCGGTCAGGGCTGCTTGCGCGGCGCATTGATCGTCGATCACACCCTGCCTTCTTCAAACGCCGACAGAATTCGGAGAAAGCTGCTCGACCTGCGCTTCGACGGCGATGGATCTCGTTCGGTCGGCCGTCCAGCGCTCGGCATCAATCAAGGGCGCTCACTGCGGCCGCGGCGATGGATCTTGTGCTTTTGGCAACGAGGTTGTCGTGGCGGCTTGTCGCGCACGGGCTGCATGGGTTCCGCGGAAGATTTTCCCTGCGACGCCACCGGCCGGGGAGGCCGTGGTTTGAGGTCGCGTTTGCAATCTGTTTCACGGCATGCTGGTCCTGATGATATTTTCTTTTGTCGGCTACAAATGCAACCGCCACCAGCACCAGCCCCGCCTCCACCAGCAAGAGCATCAAACGCATTGCGGTAGACCCAGCGTCTCGTTGCTCTCGTTTATAAAAAGTCGAAGGCGCCCAGTCGGAGCAACGGTATGCCCGCGGTCTTCCTCATCAAAAAGCCCGACCTTGTTGGCCTGCGAGCAGCTGTAGACTGACTCTTGCTCGTCGCCGGTTTCCACGAAGCTTTCTCTCTCGTTAAAGCGCTTGACCGCGGCGGCCGTTGACTCACGCGGCACAAGCTGCTCTTCCACTCCCAACGCGTTGGCATACGGGTTTGTCGTGTTGCAAATACAGGCCAGGTGTTTCCACGTCGGATAGCAATACTTAAACGCAAGCTCGGATCAACTGTCCAACAGAAGCAAATCAGCTCTCATAGCTCAGTTGGTAGAGCATGCGTTTAGTAAGCGCAAGGTCAGCGGTTCGACTCCGCTTGAGAGCACTTTTTTTTTTTTTTTTTTTTTTTTGGGTTGCTCTGGACCAACGCTTACGTTCGCTTTGATCAAGAGCTCGTGAGCTTTGACATCATCACATGCCAGCGAACTTGCTTGGCGAAGCGATGCAGTGAACTCGCGTTGACCTGACAACTGCATCACCTCCTGGCGATGACGTGGGCTGCCGATGATGTTGTTGCATTTCGTTTTGGGTTGTGATGTTGTTGCCACCGGAGAACAAGAGCGTGCAGAGCAAGCTGTGCGCATGCCGTGCTGGCACTGCAAACGCTGGGCTCAATCAAGCAAAGAGATCTTTGAAGATCAATCTTCAGATTGCTTGCTCGGGCTCCTCCTCTCGTGGCTCGCTTTGTTGCTGCTCTTTTCATCTAGTTGTGAATATGTTGAACCGGAGTAGGTCTGGTCTCAAGCGAGTTTGCCCGAGTGGTCTAAGGGGTCACGTTCAGGTCGTGATATCTTCGGATGCGTGGGTTCGAGTCCCACAGCTCGTACGATTTCTTTTGCGCTTTTTTTTCCGAATTCGTGAAAGCCAGAAGGTATTATACACAGCAACTTTTGGTCTCTCAAGCGAGTTTGCCCGAGTGGTCTAAGGGGTCACGTTAAGGCCGTGATATCTTCGGATGCGTGGGTTCGAGTCCCACAGCTCGTATTTCTTTTGCTCTTTTTTTTCATTTTGCTCGAGTGGGCACCCACAAGGAAGAGCTCGCGAAAAGAGGCCGTGTGGCAGCCGCTGTGCCATTCGATTCTTACTGCCTTCACAAAGCGCACTACCTCCGCGTTGTCTCTGGTCAGACAGCCGGTTGAGCTGGCCGAGCTGGCCCGAAACCTACAGCATGCCTCGCGCGTTGCTTTGGCAAGCAACTCTACCAGCGTTTGCGCTCCTCTTGTTGTTGGACCACATCGGTTGCGGGCCACAATCTTCGCTTCATGCCACCGCTGTCCACAAGTATCGCCCGCACTTTGGCTGGGACGGTCTGGGCCATGCATGCGAGCGAACATCAGACGCGCCGCCGTCAACCTAGTTCCCTGAAACTGAACGACCCGAGGTCCTCTTGGCCCACCTATACCGGTACCTTGCAAGGGCTTGCTTTCTTCTTGGTTGGCTGGTTGGCCTTTGACGAACAAATCAACGATCATCAACAGCTACCGCCAGCGCAATGGGCCGTGCCGCGACGCAACTAATACTCACAGCAGTCACTCAGCTCGCGTCGGTCTTGGCGTCGGTCTTGGCGCCGGTCTTGGCCTCGGTCGGTCTCATCGCCGTCGACTTTCTTTTTTGGGCGGCGCCGCAATACTCTCTTTCAAGGAGCCTGGGATATCTTCCACACCACGGCTTGCTGATAGGAGACTTGTGTAGGAGGGAGGAAGGAGACGATGAACGATACCGGTCGCTGCACAACGGCTGCGCGCGACGGCGCGCACAGACTCGGAGAACATCTTCAGGCGCTTTAGTTGGTGCCTGGCCAGCTGATCGGCGCTTAGCCCGCTTCGAAATGTCGCCCTCGCGGGAGGAAAGACCAGCCTCGCATGCCTCATGCGTCGACGAGAAGAGCGCCACGCGACTCGCGAGGAACGCCCCGCGGGCAAGAGATGCTCTACGTGCGGGAGATCTGGTCTCGTTCATCGCTCTGCTGTGAATAGGCACGCCATAATATCCAGAAGGCCGTCCGCTGCAGGCATGGGAGCACAAGCGCGGGCAAAGGCGCCGAGTCACCGCGCACGCGAGGTCGCGCAGCTTTTAGACGCGGCGCGCCACGCATCGTACTGCACAGCTCACAGCTCCTCTCGCCCGTCTACAGCGCTGCCTGCCGCGCAATCAGATTTTCTTCCTTTGGCTCCCTCTCCACCACGACGACGCCCATGGCCGCCCGGGCACAGGACAGGCCGCATGCCTCATCATACACGCCCACCTCCGCCCACTCTGGCGTCGCCGCACCCGCTGACCGCCCCGCCGACAGCCTCGCCACTACTCTCGCCCCGCACGTCGCCGCAGCAAGGCACGCACCCCGCCGGCTCTGGCGGGCCGCGGCTGAGCAGCCCGGCGGCCGTATCTCGCAGACGGTCCAGCAGCGCCTCGCATACCCACCACAGATGGACAGAGCGCGTCTCCGTCTGCTCGCCGTCTCTGCGCGCCATCGTCTCGCGTGAAGGCGCCCGTGTTTTCTTCAACACTTTCGGGTAGGGGCAGAACCTCGGCTGCAGGTGGTTGGCAGGCGGCGGTGGTGGTTAGGACGGCGGCAGGCGCGACAGGGGCGGTTGCGGCGCGCTTGGCAGCGGGTGGCGAGGAGGCGGTGGTGCGCGTGCAGTGCAGGGCCGCGCGCCTCGCGGCTTGCGCTGAGCTGTACGGAGGCTGGACGGGCGTTGTGGGACGCGTCCACGGAGGACAAGATGGTCTCGCGCAAGCGCAAGGTGAGCGCCGCGGTGACCGAGGGCGAGGGGCGGACGGGCTGTTCGGCGCAAGCGCGCTGTACCCAGGTACATGTGGCCGACGGCGAGCAGCGAAAATAAGGCCAAGGGGGTCAATGAGCAGCAGGTGCATGAGCAGCAGCAGCAGCAGCAAGTGCAGCAAGTGCAGCAAGTGCAGCAAGTGCAGCAAGTGCAGCAAGTGCAGCAAGTGCAGCAAGTGCAGCAGCAAGTGCAGCAGCAAGTGCAGCAGCAGTCCAGCAGCAGCAGCAGCAGCAGCAGCAGCGCCGGCGGCAGCTCAACCCAGGAGGGCAAGGGCTGCTCGCGGCAGGCCAAGACCAGGGCCAAGATGTTGATCAAGGCGCTCACGACTGCGGCGCCATCTCGCGACAGGGCCGCGACACCGGTGGCGGCCAGGCGCAAGCCCACGGCGCCCCGCAAGAAGGTGCCCCGCACGAAAGCGCTGCGCAAGCCGAGGGCCAAGCCGTCGCGAACAGCAAGGCCAAGGTCAAGCGCAACAAGCGCCAGGCCGTGGACGAGCCCGACGACTCGGAGCTCAACGCCGCCGACGGGCGTCCGGCAGCCAAGCGCAGCCGCTCAAGCTCAAGCTCCACCGCCGCCAAGCGCGCGCGTGAGGTGGAGCTTGTCGAGGACGAGCCGTCGCGCAAACGGTCCCATGCGGCTCTGCTGGCCCTGGCGGCCGTGGCGGCCACGCTCGAGGCGGCCGAGGCCGAAGCGGCGCGTGAGCAGCAAGGCGGCGGGGCGATCGGCTCGAGCGCAGGTGACCACCTGCCGGCCCCGACCACCTTGGCCTCGCTCGAGCAGCTCCGTGACATCGCCCCGCAGGCATCGGAGGAGAGCGCAGCCGCAGCGGCAGCCGCAGAGGCTCCCAACGATGCCTCTGTGCGCGGCCTCCCGGGCCTCGTGCAGGTCGCGCCGACGATCGCCCAGGGTCGAATCAGTGCCGGACGGAGGCCTGGAGGAGCTCGCGAGCCTGGCGCAGGAGGAGCTGGCCAAGGAGGGCGTGGCGGCGGCGGCGGCGGCCAAGAGCTCCCGCGGGCGTGCGCGGCACACGGAGAAGCGCGCGGCGAACCGCAAGAAGAAGCCCAGCGGCTCCAAGGAGAACGTGAGCCGCACGAACAACGCGAACGCCGGCACCGTGCGAGCGACACGGCCAGCGTGGCGGTGATCGAGAACGATCAGCCTTTGAGCAGCATGAACAGTAGCAGCGAGCAGCGCAATAGAGCAGCGAGTAGCAGCAGTAGCAGCAGCAGTAGAGCAGCGAGTAGCAGCAGTAGAGCAGCGAGCAGCAGTAGAGCAGCGAGCCGCCGAGCAGCAGAGCAGGCAGCATGCCAAGGCCAAAACAAAACACACAGGCAAGCAACGGGGGTTGAGCTGGGGCCGGGGCGCACTTGTCGAGCACGACGACAAGAAGCGCGCCTGGGCTTTGTCGAAAGCGAGCTCGGCCATGTGGGGCTCAGAGCCCACGTGCGGTAGGTCACGTCAAAACCTTCGAGCAGGCCGATGGGCAGTGGTGAGGGTTCCAGCCGAGTTGAAGTTGCGTGCGGCAGAGGTCGGCTCGGTCGCGGCGTGGTTGGCTTCACGCGACGGACGGGACGTCCAGCAAGCCGAAGCAGTCGGTCTTCACGACGACCGCAAGCAGCTCGTCCTCGGTTTTGGTCATGGTCTTAAGCATTAAGTATGACCAGGGTTTGTTTTCAAACAACTCTGGGGGTATAGCTCAGTTGGTAGAGCGCGTGCTTAGCATGCACGAGGTCTCCGGTTCGATTCCGGATTCCTCCAGACACTTTTTTTTTGTTTTTTTTTTTTTGTGTGGTGCCTGGCGTGGCGCGTGGGGCGTGGAGATGGTCGAGGTGAAGCTGAGCTTCGGCTCGAGGCGAATGCTCACAGTGCTCAAGGTGAAGAAGAGCTCGTCCAATGTGAACAAGTCGTCTCGATGGATGGAGGGAGGGTAGGAAAGGCGAGCAAGTGCATCGTCGTCGTGCACAGCACTTTGACAAGACATCGCATTCATTCGAGACGAGGTTGTCGGTCGCTTCCCGTGCGACACAGATTGGTCCTTGCCTTCTTCGGCCTCCAGAAGGGCGAGCAGGAGAAGCAACGATACTATTCTGGCAGTGGCAAAGGCCTTGGTGAGCGATAGTGGCAAGCGGACCAGAGCGGTCCCAGGTATCTGTCGGCTGCAGACCCGATTGAGAAGCGCCACTAGTGCGATGGCGGTGCAGCGAGGCTTGGCAGCGTTGGCGACGCTGCTTGCAGCGGCGAGCGCGCAAGCGCAAGCGCCCTGTGCGCTGGATGCTGCCGCGGGCGAGACGGTGCTCAACGACTGCCCGCTGGCGGAGATGCAGCTCGCGACGAACGAGACGACCGAGCTGCGGCTGGAGAGCGTGACCTTCAGGACGCCGTTCGGCGACGAGGTGACCACCAAGGCGATCAACGGGCAAATCCCCGCGCCCTTGCTGCGCTGGCCCAAGGGCGGCGCGCCCACGCTGCGCTTTCGCAACGTCGTCAGTGGCTGCTCTTCTAGCGGCAGTGAGTGCCGCTCCAACCTCCACACGCACGGGCTGCACGTCAGCGGGCTCACTGACAACATCAGCGTCGAGGTACCGCCCGGCGAAGAGCACCGCTACGACCTGGAGATCAGCGGCGACCATGCCGGCGGCATCCACTGGTACCACACGCACGTGCACTACCTTTCCGAGCTGCAGGTGAGCGGCGGCGCGGCTGGCCCGCTCGTCGTGGCCGACCACGAGTCCAACGAGCTGCCAGCAGA
Source organism: Thraustochytrium striatum (assembly GCA_022244645.1). NCBI lineage: Eukaryota > Bigyra > Thraustochytrida > Thraustochytriidae > Thraustochytrium > Thraustochytrium striatum. The sequence continues at coordinate 236,094 of JACDIV010000102.1, read as the reverse complement.
GATTCTGCGACTACCCGAGCACGTGCTCTTCGTGTTGCACTTCCAGCCGGCGCGGACGCTCAAGCTGGCAGCGGAGGCCGACGACAGCCAGTTCCGCGTGGCGGCCGCGGGCAACGAGGCACGCAGCTACTACATGGTGAATGGCTTCCTCGAACCAGTCTTGCGCGTCCCCCGCGGGCGGTGGACGCGGCTGCGCGCATGGTCCATGCGTCCACCACGCATGACGCGCTGCTGACGCTCACGGAAGGAAGCTGCGAGGTGCTCGTGCTCGGTCGTGACGGCGTGTACTACGCGGGAGGGCCGCGGCGGTGGCCGGGCGACCTGCAGCTGACGCATAGCAGCCGCACCGACCTGTTGGTACGCTGCGAGGCAGACGACGCCTTTGAGGTGAAGAGCGGCTACGACGGCAGCTTCAAGATTATGACACTGCGGGCGGATGCGCCGGCCCCCGAGGGCGCGCCTCTGGAGCCGCCCGCCTTCCGGCCGTGCCTGCCCAAGTACCTGGCCGATACTCGCGGCGAAAGCGACGTGCGCTCCGACTTTACCATCCGCGTGGAGAAGGAGGACATCAACGGCAAGTCGTACGCCGGCGTCGGCGGCACGCATTCACAGCACAACATGACACTCGGCACCGTGGAAGAGCTCAACGTACGCTCTGACAGACACCCGCTGCACCTGCACGTGTTTCACATGCAAGTGCAAGAGGACGTGGACGCGTGGACCATGGCCGGCGACTGGGTGGACACGATTGAGGCGAACACGCGCGTACGGCTGCGCCTCGACCACTTTGCGGGGCCTGTGGTGATGCACTGCCACGAGCTCCAGCACGAGGACCAAGGCTCCATGGGCGTCATGTATGTCAACGGCGGCGCGCCGAACTTTGCGCCGTGGGAAGAGGCCTGCCCCGCGGCCGTGGAGATCTTGAAGGGCGAGAGCCCGGGTGAGTTTCAGAGCGGCGGCAGCGGCGGCCTGGGCGGCCCTGCCCTCGCGGCCGCGGCGGCGGCGGCAATCCTGCTGGTTACAAGTTGAAAAGAAAAGAAATGTTCAAGTCCAGAGGGCCTCTGGCCGGTGACGGCAACCTGCCCGGTTACCGAATAGGTTGCCGAGCGTCGCAGAAGGTCAGCGCGACGTCTGACCAGCTTCCAAAACACAAGCATCGCGCGCAGCCGGCGCCGATGCCCTGGACACCAACCGCGGATTGGCAATGAGACTCCACGTCGAAGATAAGGCGCTTGTGTCGATGCCGAGCTCGACGGGTTCCGCTCTTCCGTCACACGCTCGGGGCCGCTCGAGCGGGAGTGTCCAAGTTGGCCCGCAAGGCGAGGAACTCGTATTAGGGGTTGGAAAGGTGAGCGAGCGAGTGCTTTCTCGCGCACGAGACTTCGATGCTGACCAGAACATAGCCGGTTGGATTTCTAGCCTGGACCCGGCAACGAGAAAGGATCGAGCGCGCACACGCGTTGCGCGCAGGCTCTGGTCCGGGTCAAGGATCCAGTTGGCCGGCCCAGTCAAGGCCCCGAGGCAAACCGAGTGCAAGACGAACTCGCAAGGAACAGCCATGAATCCAGCTGGTTTTCGTGAGGGTGCCGTATCCATGAAGCGTCCAGGATCGCAGAGTTCATTGGCCGCAAGGAGGGAAAGAGAGCAGGGGATCCATGTCCATGGAAAGCTCGGTCAGAACCTTGACGCCTCAGACAGGTGTAGCAGACCCCGAAGCAAGAGCAGGAGCAAGGAGCAAGGAGCAAGGAGCAAGGAGCAAGGAGCACAGAGCAAGGAGGAGAACAAGAGAGCAATGTCCCTGCTCACTCAGGCTCGGGCCGTGGCCATCGTGCGGCGCGACGGTTCGATCGTCGAGTGCAACCAGCCCTTTCACGACTTGGTCCTGGGCCCTCGTGCGCTACTGACGGGCGAGTCAGTGCTCCCGGTGCTGGGCCTCCCGAGCGACTTTTGCAGCATCGTGGACGGCGAGACGGGGACCAAGGAGTGCGTGCTGCCGGAACGCGCTTGCGCGCCCATGTGGCGAGTGCGTTTGGCGTGGGCGGCTACCAGCTCCTCGGGCAACAGCTGCCGCAAACGCAAGAGGAGCAGCTTAAGAAGAAGGGCAACAAGGAAGGGTCTCAAGTCCCGACGGCCCAGGACGCCAATGCGCTCATGACACATGAGGTGCGCAACTACATGGCAGCGGCCCAGGCCGGCGCCACGTTCCTCTCCGAATATCTCGAAGAGAGCGGCTCGGCGAGCGAAACGCCAGAAGGCCAGCAGGCACTCGAGGACGCCAGCATGGTCATCCACCTTGAGAGTGCCTGCGAGCTCCTGTCGAGTCACCTCGATCTGTGCAGAATGCTCCACGGCTCTTTGTGCTTTCGACTCGGCCCGGTGGACATCGCCGAGGACGTTGTCGACCCTGTCGCAGGCATGCTGCGCCGGCGCTGCAAGTCCGGCGTCTCGCTGAGTGTCGACTGCGCTGCGAACACGCGGGGTCTTTCGGACAAGGTTCGCATCAAACAGGTCATGATGAACCTCGTCGGCAACGCCTGCAAATTCACAGACCAGGGATTCGTGCGCGTGATCGCAAAGTGCGCCAACGAGCAGTTACAGGTACGCGTAGAAGACTCGGGCATGGGCGTGTCGACCGCTGCCGCGGCTTCTCTGTTCGCGCGGTTCGCGCCGGTGGGGTGCCGTGAGACGGGCACGGGGATCGGCCTGCACCTGTCGCGCCTCATCGTGGAAAAGCTCGGCGCCGCATGTGGCTCGATCAGTCGTACGTCTCGGGCGTCGAGGGCTGCCCCGGGTCGGCCTTTTGCTTCAGCCTGCCACTGCGCAAGGTTGAAGAGGAGGAGATCTCCTCCTCCTCCTCCTCCCCTCTGTTTGCAGTGCCTCTGACTCTGGATACGAGTCGAAGGAGTGACGTGAAATGTGAAAGCATACGCCATGTTTAACCCCCTTTCAGCTCGCCGCTTGCATCCCTGTTGCGTCTCCTGCTCGGCGGGCCGACAAACAAACAAGTCTGTGCCGTGCTGAACTTGCCTCACCCTACTCCAACTACCTCCCGCTCAGCCCACCGACCTTTCCCCGAGCTTGGACTCGCTCGCACGGTCAAGCCTCAAGCTTGCCTTGGACCCTCACTGTCAAGGCTTGGACTCGCCTTGGACCCTCACTGTCAAGGCTTGGACTCCTTGGCCTCCAAGGTACGCAGGCACGGTTCCAGAGATGGACTCCTCCTCTTGTGCACCGAGTGGCGTGCAGGCCCGCCTTCTAAATATTCGCGCTTCGCGCTGCTGCGATTTCCTTGTGCTCTCTCCTCTCTCCCCTCTGGATCTGGACAAGCGTGCAAAAAAAAAAAGAAACGGTAGGCAGTGCGGCTGTGTGGCAGAATGCGCCGCGGAGTTCACACTTTCAGTCGAAAGATGTTGAGGGACCGAGACGACCGACATGTGAGCGCCCCAAATGGTTTGCTTTGGTCCTGACTGAACATGCTGCCTGCTCGTCCATCGATCGAACGGGTCCAGATGGATTGTGGTCCAGATGGATTGCGAGAGCCTTGCCCCTCCGAGAAACGTTGCGCACGGGAGCCGACTCGATTGAGGCGTCTCTCCGGTCCTGGATGCTGAACACGTCAGGGCCCGTGTGCAAGCCTGAAGCTACGCTGAACGAGCCCTGCTCTCTGTCCTTGTCCAGGCGAGATGCTAGGATCCATTTCCTGCCCCAACCAGTGCGACTAATGTGCGGAGGCTGCACGTAGTGCAAACCAGAACGAGCAGGCTGGGCCGCCGCGTGTTGTGATGACGTCGATCAAGCGCTTGCAGCACGTCGCGGTGGCGCTCGTGCGAGAGGCGGACGGCGCGGTCCTCGAGTGCAACCAGCGCTTTCGCGACCTCGTGCTCGGCGGCGAGCAGGAGCACGCGTCCGTGTTCGAGGTTCTTGGCCTCGAGCCCGAGAACCTGTCGGCCAAGGAGGCCGGCGCGCAGGCGTGCCTTGAGCAGCGGCTGCTGGGCTCGCACTCGCGGCCGATCTGGGTCGGTGTGCACGTGTGCCGCGACGGGCCCGAGACGATTATGCTCGAGGTGACGGACGTGACCGCGCAGCGGCGCGCCCGGGAGCAGCACGACTGGATCCTCGAGAGCTCACTGGACGGCTACTTTGACTGGTACATCAAGGAGGACTACGAGTACATGTCGCCGCAGTTTTGGCATGCTCGGCTTTGAGCCAGGCGAAAAGCAGCCCAAGCCCAGCGCCTGGCAAGAGCTCGTGCAAGAGGACGACCTGGACAAGCTGCTAGCCGCCCTGCAGGAGCATATCGATTCGCGTGGCGAGACGGTCTTCCAGCAAGAGGTGCGATTCGTGCGCAAAGACGGGTCTACGGCCTGGGTGCGGTGCCGCGGCAAGGTCGTCGAGTACGACGACAACGGCGGCGCGCGCCGCGTCGTGGGCACACACACCGATATCACCGAGCTCAAGGAGCAGCACGCGGAGGAGCGCAAGCTGGTCTGCGCTATCGAAGAGCAGAACACTCGTTTGCAACGCCGCGCTAACGAGATGCACGACCTGATCTACCGCGCCAATGCGCCTGTGGTCGGCTTTGACCTGGAGGGTCGCATCACCGAGTGGAACGCCCGCGTGGCAGAGCTCGTGGGCACGAGCGAGGAGGAGGTCCTGGGCTTGCGGCTCGCTTCGCAGGCGCTATGCACGCCAGAGAGTGTCGCGACCATCCAGCGCGTGCTGGACAACCTGCGCGCCGGCAAGCCGCTCAACAACTTGCGCATTTCGCTGTGGCGGAAGGGCGTCAGCAATGCCAGCGAGGACAGCAGCGACAACGGCACGGTTGACCTGCTGGTCAACTCGTCGCCTCGCTTTCACGCGGCTAGCGCCGCGCCCGAGGGCGGCTACATCCTCGGCCAGGACCTGACCGAGGTGGAGCACGCCAAAGAGGACGCCATCCGCTCGGCCTCCAAGGCGCGGGCCGAGCGCGATCTGAACGGGTACATTGCCCACGAGATCCGCAACCCGGTCTTCTCGGCGCAGGCCGGAATGCAGAGCGTGGCCGAGTTCATTGACTCTTCAGCAAGGCGCAAGCTGCCCGGAGCCGAGGCCGTTGCCGCGGATGCCTCCATGGTCTCGACGAGCCTTAGCTACGTCTTCGAGCTGCTTACCAGTCTGCTGGACCTGAACAAGTTCCTGGCCGGCTCGCTGTTGTATGAGAGCCACACTGTTGACTTTGGCGCGGACGTGGTCGCCCCGGTCGCGGCAATGCTCAGTCGTCGCTGCGCAGAGGGCGTGGCGCTCATGGTGGACTGCGAGATGGGATTGGCCGGCTGCTGTGACGCCACGCGCGTCAAGCAAGTGCTGCTCAACCTGGGCGGCAACGCGCTCAAGTTCACGGACCGCGGCTTTGTGCGTATCGTCGTGCGCGCCTCGGGGGAGGACGAGCTCGTCGTGCGCATCGAAGACTCGGGCGTGGGCGTGCCGGCAGACACTGCAGGCCGCCTCAACGAACCGTTCGCCCAGGTGCCCGGCCATGACCAGGGCAACGGCGTGGGTCTGCACCTGTCCCGGCTAGTTGTGGAGCGCATCGGCGGCGCGCTCTGGCTCGACCCCGACTACCGTTCTGGGCTCCCCGGCCAGCCTGGCGCGAGCTTTGGCATCCGCATTCCCTTCGAACCCGCCACCTCTAAGAACCATGGCAGCATGACGCCCTGCGCGGGGTCTGTGCCGCGAGCTACCTCTCGCCCTTCGATGCTGCCAGCACCGTCCAGGAATGCGAGCACAAGTACGAGCACGAAGAGCACGAAGAGCGCAAGGACTCGGAGGAGGAGGAAGAAGAGCAGCAGCAGCAGCAGCAAGAGCAGCAGCATATCAGCGAGGCCAAGCAAGCCGCCGAGCCGGAAAACCGTCACGCAAGGCGGCTACGCGCTCGTGGCGGACCTGGAAGACGGAGAAGGAGAGCGCGAGCAGGCAACGGCGACTGTTAATTGTGGACGACGATCGACTTGTGCGCCTCATGACATCTCGATTTTGCACCTGGCGCTGCCCGACTTTGAGGTGCACGAGGCTGCCAACGCGGAGGAGGCCCTCGCGCGGCTTGAGCAGGGCGCCAGGTTTGACGTGATCTTTATGGACCAGCACATGTCCATGTCGGGCGGCAAGATGCTGGGCACTGAAGCGGTGCGTGCTATTCGGTGCATTGGCATCGACGCGCTTGTGGTGGGGCTGTCCAGCAACGAGCTCGCGGACGAGTTCTTGTCGGCCGGCGCCGATCTATGCTGGCGCAAGCCTATGGCTTCCAAGGCGGTCATCCGCGACGAGATCGTCGCCGCCCTTGCAGTGCGCCGCGAGATGAGGCACTAGCTGCATGCAGAGCCGTGGAGCGAATAAAAAATCAAAACTAAAGTATACATAGCCTCTACGGTCACGACTGGCACCACGTGCCCGCCAGGGCTGGCAAGCACCGTCATCGTTGTCGTCGTTGTCGTCGCTGTGGTCGTTGTCCCGCGCTGCCTGCGCGTTTGGGGAGGGTGGGGCTGCTCTCGGGCTTGTCAGGATAGAGGGCTGCGCCACCGGCGGCACGTAGGGCAGCTCCCACTGCGCCATCATGCGCTCTCGCCTGCGCCTCCTGTGCGGCGCTGCTGCTCGCGCGACTCCTTGGCTCCGGTCATCCTATCTTCGATTGAGCGTGCAAGGGCTCGTTCGGTTTTGCCAGGTCCTTGATCACCACTCTCAAGATCGATCGATCTCAATCCAGCTCGCGACAAGCGCAACCGCCAAGCGCAACCACCAGGCCTGGATTTCTGTGCTCGCCTGCCACGCAGTCGTTTAGTTATCATGCTCTCATAGTTTCAAGCATGACTGGCCACAGAGCCGTGACAGGTGCAACCACACACCAAGACACACGAACACACAGAGAACGTGAGCTTCGGCTTCTCGATACGCATCGGAATCGGTTTTCTCCATCTCTTTTTCCCAACAAACCGATGCTCCACAACTCCCACAACAAGGAGAACAAACGATCCAGCGACGTCGAGCGCCCTCTTCGTCTGAATGCCACAGCCAGGTCATTCTGGGAAGTGAAACCATGCCAACAACCTGACCTCAGTCAACACCGATGGGCAGGCGGGCCCACCATGGATCAGAAGCGTGCTGGCTGACTGCAATGCGCACCTGCGCACCAAGATTTTTCTTGACGTTGGCGTTGGTGGTGATCTTGATCTTGCAGTCAATGCTGCTGAATTCTGACTGCTGAGGACTGATGCTGCCCTTGCCGGCAATTGAGGCCACGCCATTCGCGCGTTGCCCGAAGAGGCGACCCGAAAGGAGGGCGGGCGAAAGAAAGGCAGTCTGATTCTGAAATGATCATCTTCCAAGTCGATTTTCGCATGTGGCCTGGCCAGCAACCGAATTCCGTTCCGAGCCAAGCCCGCCGATGCCACTTCCGATCGGCCATCACCCCTTCCTTCCTGCCGGCCCACTTGTTTTTTTTTGGCAGAGCACAACGAGGCGTTCGTTCGTTCTGAACTTTGCCGGCCGGACCCACTTCATCATCGATCTCCGAATGCCGCTTCCGAGTTTGGAGCGGATCTGCGAATCCCCCTTCCTTCTTGCAGGCAGAAGAAGGAACACTGACGGAATCCACCAGCACAGGCAGAGGACACGGATCCTTCCTTCCAGTGCTGGATTCTGTCGGTGTTCGAGCAAGTTTTCCGCGCTCTCACAAAGAGTGGCCTGACTGGCCGTGCCTGTTACAACAGAGCAAGCCACAAAGCCACTCTCATCGCTGGCTTTCGAGTTCCCCTCCATTTCGCACCTTGACCAACATGATCGATCGATCGATCGATCGATCGATCGATCGATCGATCGATCGATCGATCGATCGATCGACCGACTTTGTTCAGAATCAGAATTCCTGGTGCTGACTGACACGTGACATGTGATGTGACGACTGTTCCCTTTGCTCTTTCATTCCTCTCTCTGGACCTCCGATCTTTCCGCTTTACTTCTTTTCCCCACAGATCGCCTCCGACCCTTTCCGCTTTTACGCCCAACCTGCCAACAACGCGCAGGATCCCCACGCTTCCGAGCTCCACTACTACGCCGTCTACCACCACCGCGTAGCATCGGCCGCGCAAGTCGCCGCTCCCGAAGGCCTTCGTTGGGCCTTCGTTACGTAGCGGAGGACTGAGTGGGCCCCGAGAGGCCGGGCCAGCTGATGGACATCAATGGCTGATTGATTGAGCAATGCTGCAGGCCTGACTTGCACTTGCGGTTGTGGTGGACTTTGGGCAAAGTCGGAACGCTCCCAGCAACTGCGAACAGCAAGCAGCTCGAGCAGCACGCTATCGCTCTCTGAGACGGCCCAGCGAGCGAGGAACAGCGAGCGGGAAAGCGGTAGAGGCCGGCGCGGTGGCAAGAAGGCCAGGCGAGATGATGACGCCGCACAGGCCGTGCGAGCAGAGCCGAGGACGCCATCGCCGCGGGCGGCGGGGCAGGCGGGGCCCCAGCAGCGCTTCCTCTACACCCTGAGCCAGATTGGGTCCGGGTCCTTCGGGGACGTGTTCCTGTGCGCCCAGGTCCGCGAGAGGCAGCCGGCGTTTGCCGGTCCAGAGGCCGCCGCGGCCGCGGTGAAGGCGGCGGCGGCGGCGGCGACAGCAGCAGCACAAGCACAAGCACCAGCGCCGAACTCGGCGGCAAAAGCCGGGCCCGAGCTTGTCGCTGTCAAGAGGGTGCTCAAGTCGCAGACGCAGTCAAAGGAGCTGCTCGACCAGCTCGCGATGGAGCTGGCAGTGCTCAAGATCGCCAGCAAAGGGCGCTTCCTGCTCGGCTTCGAATGGGCGCACGAGACGGAGCAATGCGTGCTCATGTGCACCGAGTACTGCCCCGGCGGCGACCTGTTCACGCTGAGCGGGAGGACGGACCTGAGCGACGATAGCTGCGCGCTCATCGTGGCGCAAGTGGCCATCGCGCTCAACTATTTGCACCGCAACAACATCGTCTACCGTGACCTCAAGCCCGAGAACGTCGCGCTCTCGCGCACGGGTCACGTGCGCCTGCTCGACTTTGGCTTGGCCACCATCCTCACCGAAGAGCACCGCAACCCAGAGAACGGCCGCCTCGAGGTCCTTTCGACGAGCGGCACGCTGGCCTACACGGCGCCCGAGGTGCTGCGCCGTGTCCCGCACAGCATCGAGGCCGACTTTTGGGGCCTCGGAATGCTGGCGCACGAGCTGTTCACGGGCGGCCTGCCCTTTTGCGCAGACGACCCAAAGCAGCATTGCGCGCGCATCTGCACGGAGCCGCTCGACCTGTCAGTCTCCTTCACGCCAGGGACAGCCGCGGGCGACCTGATCGCCGGCCTGCTGCAGCGCGATCGGCCGCAGCGCCTCGGCTACCATCTCGAGCGATTCGAGGACGACATCCTCAAGCACACCTTATTCCAGGGCGTCGTCTGGGCTCTGCTCGAGGACGAGACGCAGCGCCTGCCCTACGCGCCGCGCCTCACGGGCCCGTTGGACTTGTCCAACTTTTTGCAGCTCGCCGCGCCCGCCGGCGGCAGCGTCGCCGGCGGCAACCACAACGACCATACTACTACAACCAGTGCAACTAGCTCCTGATCACGCGCACGCATGCACGCACGCAAGCGCCTCAGGGGCCACACCAGTCTACTTTGGCATGGCCGACAGTAGCTTCACCGTCGTCCTCGGCGACGCACGGCAGGCAGTCGGCCAGCCAGCAACCACCTTTTTTCATTTCATTTTCCACTTCTCCTTCTCTCCTCCGTTGGCTTGGCCTGCAAGCAACGGAGGCGGAATCGGCGACCACAGCGCAGGCCCGCACGAATGGCGGCATGGCAGGTCAAGTCGGTCAATCTCAAGTTGCTCATCAGCCAGGACCGAGTCAGCCAGCCAGCCAGCCTGAAGCCCGAGTCTTGATCGAATTTTTGGCGTTTCTGGCAGGCCAACGCAGGCAGGCACAGGCCAACGCAGGCAGGCAACAACAAAGCCAGCTTCAGCCGCCGCCAAGCGTCGAAAGTTTCGAGTGCACAGGGCCTTCCTTCCCAACGTTCCAGCCGGCAACTGCGCTCCAAATTTGGCCAAAAACAAGTAAAGCGAGCAGGCGGTCAGTCACGACTGTGACATGTGACGACCGAACGAACGCAGGCCAGCGAGAGTCAGGCCCATGGCGTCCCGCCTCCGAGCGCCGCGCAGATCCTTCGTTCGGATGATCAGAACAGACACCTCCGACGCATGACAATGCATTCATCGGCGGCGGGAGGCCAGGAGGGAGGCCAGGAGGGAGGGAGGGTGTGAGAGAGCGAGCTGGGCCTACGCGGTTCGGAACGCGAGCAAGCCGATGCTTCTCGCTCCCCTTTCCAGCGAGGCGTGCTGTTTCTGATCATTCAGCCACGTCCCCATGAAGGGACAAGAGTCGGTTCGGCGGTCGCAAATCAGCTCAACGGTCGAGCTTGTTGTTTTCAATGAAAGACCTCGCGGGGTCGTATACAACTGGCTAGCGACTCCTACGCCCAGCGCTCCCCCCATGCGTCCCACATGGTGCCCGCCGACGAGCCTGGAGAACTCGGAGGCCGCTGTGCGCTCTCTCACAGCAGCTGAAGGCAGAGGTCGGCATCGGTGGGGAGTGAGTGAGTGAGCGCACAGTTGGAGAGAGGCGGAGCTGACCAACCCCCCTACCCACCTTCCAATTATGGTCTCCCTCCTCTCTCTGTTGGCAGTTGATCGGTCGGTGATGGACCGAACGCTCGGCCGGCCGCACGCACACAGCTGGATTGGATGAGTAATGAAAACTTCTTTCACGCTCTTTCAACTCCCTCTGAGAGAGCTTTCCTTTCTCTCCACACAGCCGCGGGTTTGGCATCGTCCCACCCAGCTGCTCTCCCTCCACACAGCGCAGAGGAAGAAGAGCAAACGAGATGGAAAGTTCGATTGATCGAGAATCGACAACAGCAGATCACAGTCCAGGGCCGCATGCACTGGACACTGCTCGCCGGCTGGCTGACAGACAGACCCACAAAGAGAAAGAGCTGGCAAGCAGGGAGATACATCCAGGCCAAGAAGGAGCAAGTCATGATACCGCACAGGCCATGCGAGCGGCGAGAGCGAGCGCCCACGCCGCGGGCGTCCGGCATGCGCGCAGCGCAGCAATTGCAGACGGTGGCGAGGATCGGCAGGGGCTCGTTCGGCGAGGTTTTCCTCTGCGCACAAGTGGTGGCCGCCCCAGAGGCGGAGGCGGAAGCTGAGCTGGTCGCGGTGAAGAAGGTCGGCAAGGCGCGGCTGCGATCAGAAGAGCAGCGCGCGCAGCTCGCGATGGAGGTGCGCGTGCTCAAGAGGGCCAGCCGCTGCCGCTTCGTCGTCGGCTTTGAGTGGGCGCACGAGACGGAGCAAGACGTGTACATGTGCACCGAGTTCTGCCCCGGCGGCGACCTGTTCTCGCTCACAGAGAACACCGACCTGAGTGACGACAGCTGCAAGCTCATCGTGGCACAAGTGGCCATCGCGCTCAACTATTTGCACCGCAACAACATCGTCTACCGTGACCTCAAGCCCGAGAACGTCGCGCTCTCGCGCACGGGTCACGTGCGCCTGCTCGACTTTGGCCTGGCCACCATCCTCACCGAGGAGGAGCACCGCAACCCGGAGAACGGCCGCCTCGAGATCTGCTCCAGCAGCGGCACGCTGGCCTACACGGCGCCCGAGGTGCTGCGGCGCGTCCCGCACAGCTTCGAGGCCGACATGTGGTCCCTCGGCATGCTCGCGCACGAGCTCTTCTCCGGGTCGCTGCCCTTCCTCGCGGAAGACCCGACGGCGCACTGCGCGCAGATCTGCGAGCAGCCGCTGGACCTGTCAGAGCACTTCGACCCCTGCTCGAGCACCGCCAGCTTTGTCCGCGCGTTGCTGCAGCGCGAGCGCCCGCGGCGGCTGGGCTACAACCTGGCGGACTTTGACGAGGACGTCTTGGGGCACCCCATTTTTCACGGCCTGGACTGGCCGGCGCTCGCGGACGAGAGTCAGCGACTGCCATATGCGCGCCCGCTGGCGGGCCCGCTCGACTTGTCCAACTTTTGCGATTTCACGGTACAACCCTGACTGAATGATTGAAAGTACGGCCACCGTAGCGGTGGCAGTACCGTGTTCGTACTCATGCCTTCATTTTTGCCTTACATTACGTACGATCGATCTCGAGCAAAAGGGTGGGCGCCTTTCGCTCGGCCGCTTGCTTTGTGCAGTGTCGTTGTGGTATCCGTTGGGCGAAGGGCCGTTTAGGCTGCGCAGGTCGCGATGTGATCTGGGCCTCCAGCTTAGCCCGCTTGCTACTAGCTAGCGAGTAGAGTGGCCTCGAGATCTTGCCACCGGTCCCCGGCGAGGGCCGGCGGCTCAGTTGGTCGCCATATCGCCATCGCTCCTGCGCAGGCTCGAGCCGGGCAAGGGTTGGCTGGTCTTGCTCGCTCGGGGCCCCATGCGACTACGGCTCGTGCTGGTCGCGCGGGACCGCGTGCCCTGTGCCGTGAACCCCCGGCACTCCGTGGCGTGGCGCCTGCGCGGCCGGCGCTTTGCGCGCCTTGTGGTGCAGCTCGCGAGCGTCGCCCTGCCGCCGCTGGCGATTTTCTGCTGCCTTACCACCGCGGCGCTCAACGTGCTCACCGTGTCGGAAAGGACACGCGACAAGCTCCACGGCGCGGCGGAGCAGGCGTTGCTGTGGCTCGGGGTCGTCTCGTTCCTCAGCACGCTGACCCTTTTCATTCTCGTACTCAACTTTGGGTTGATGCAGCGCCTCCTGGGCAGCTGGGACGTGACCTACACCTTCGTGACGCTCCTGTCCTTTGGCCTGTTCACCTCGATCGCCGTCGGCTCGCACACCTTGATGGGCAACATGTACTTGCTCTCCGGAGCAAGCCTCGCGTGCTGGTACGGGTTCAACGACGCGCTCCACCCGAACGGGCGCCGTGCGAGCATGGGCCCGGTCATCGGCTTCTTCCTTGCCGGCACCACGCTAGCAGTGTCGCTCATGGTCGGGTCCGGAGGCCTGCCAGATTCGGCGCTGCGCGAGCCCGTCTATCGATGGAATCTGGCCGGCAAGTACGAGGTCGGCCTGTGGCCTCTCGAGCTCGGCACCAGCATGCTCGTGAACAACAGCATCTACGCGATGATAATCATCTTTGAGCAGGTAACGAAACCAGGAGCGCTCCTGCTTATCGCCGGCCGACTCAAACTGGTGCCCGACGAGTCCGACGACGTGCTTGATGAGCACCTCCGAGAGATCCGCGGGCTCGTGGAAAGCGGCACCGTCCCATCTTTAACAAAGGACCGGAGCGCGTGCGCGGTTGCGCCGCAGAACCCCAGAGCGCCGCCCCTCACTGAGAACGCGTCCGCGCGCCACAAGCTACTTATTCTGACGCACGAGGCGCGCTTCGACGACATCTTCGAGGTCAACTCGCACGATTCGGTGGGGGCGCTGCTTCTCGGAAAGCGCTTTATGCGCATCTGGGTGCGAACGCTGCGCACCTTGCACCTAGAGCCGGTTATCTACGTCATGTTCGTTGGCGGCCTCGCCATGTCCATGGCGTACATGTCCAACGAGGAGGTGCGTCGCCACATTTCGCTCCATTACATTGTGCCCATCACTATCATGGGTGGGTCACTCACAGGGCTCAACGTTATTCTGCTCCTCAACGTGCGCTTGCTGCAGCTATGCGTCCGTGAGCCCTACGTCCTATTCAACCTCTACCTGACGGCCTCCGGCTTTGTGGCCATCACATACGTGTTCTGGGGCGACTGGCGCGCCGCAGTGTGGTTCTTGGCCGCGATGCACGCGATCTGTTTCATCTGCTTCGCGGACGCTGTCGACCCGAGCCTGCATGCGGCCTCAAAGCGGCGGAACTTGGCGGCTTTTCTCACCTTTGGCGGGGTGCTCGCCTGCCTACTCGCCGTTTTCTTCGGCGCGGAGGGCTTTGAGGCGCCCATCAACGGCGAGGACATCGTCTTGTTGGCGCTCCCGCAAGATCCCGACGCCGGCCCGACGCCGGGCCGCCTCCCGCGGTGCAGGTTAACGCGTTCACCTTCGGCGTGGTCAAGATTCTCATCGCGCTCATCTTCTCCTTTGGGCGAGTGCTGGTCACGCTTCTCCGCAACCCGGCGAACTCAGCATCATTGCGGCGCGCCTCACTATCAAGCAGATGGACAAGGCGCAGCTGGAAGAGCTCCTAGCCAACCAACTGCGCGCTACAGAGGCGAGCGCAGCCGCTGTCCGCAGGCGGCGCAACACTCGCTTGTCGTTTCGCCAGAGCGAGAAGCAGTGACAGCCGTGGTACTGAGCGTGGCTTGCGCGACGCGCCTGGGCACAAGAGCCCCTGCACACCTGCTGCCCAAGCGAACCCCTGGACATTGATTTGAATACTGCTGCACAGCAACGTCGGCGGTGGCCTTCGGCGTGACTCCAGCGGACTGGGCGTTGGCTTCGCCGACCCATGACCACCGCTCTCGTAGTCAACGGCGATGCGAGCAACCGCCGCAAATAGCCCTGGTCCGTACGAAAGCATTTCCCGCCATCTCCTCCCCGTCGGCGCCAGCGAGCTGCCAAAACGCCGCTGTCCGCGAGCCGCTCTTCGAGCGCGACCAGGCCAGCAGCGCAGCGGGCACCTGGTTACCCTCGTCGACCGTCCACTCGTGGACAGCCATCGCAAGCCAGCCCGGGACCGGGTCAGCGCTGCTCTTGGCCGAGCTGGGCGTCCCAGGATCGCAAGCCAGCACTGCTCTTGGCCTCACCATGTCTTCCGTGCTGCGAGTACGGTACTCTGCTGTACCACGGTACCGTACCTGGTCACCGTCCTCGGTCCTAGCTCCGTGCTGCCGTAGTAACGTACGTCAACCGGTACGAGAACAGGTAGAAAGTACGGCACGGTGTACTCCGACGATCCGTTGGCTAAGGCAGAAGAGCGGCAAGCCATCGGGCTCCACCATTCCTCCGCTTTCAGGCAGTCGAGCTGCGCGCGCTCAAGCTCGGCGGCCACGCTGTCATGGCCCAGGCCTCCGGCGGCCGTCCCGAGGGCGCGCCAAGCGGCTTCGCGCTGGCCGTGCACCCGGCGGACCGCGGCTTGTGGATGATCGACTCGCGGCACACAGTCGCCGACGAGCTGCTCGGGTCGCGCGCCAGCACGATCCTGTTTGCCGCAATACAACGCTACCGCTTGCTCGCCGTGTTCACGACGGCTGGCATCCTGGGCATGTGCATCTCGTCGGCGCTCATCGCCACGCCGTCGCTGCGAGCCACCTTTGGCGCACGCGGTGCGCACGCGGTGCACTTGGTGAGCTCCGCCGTGGTCACGTTGGGAGGCATCATGATGTTGCTGTGCTGCAACGTGGGCCTGCTGCGTCGCTGCGCCAAGAGCGCAGACGTGTACTACCTGGCTATCAACATGATCCTGTGGGCCGCCTGCGCCTCGTACGTCCTTGGAGGCCCGAGTCGCCCCGAGGGCCTCACGTTGCTCGTCGCCGGGACGGCGCTCGCGCTGTGGTACTCGCTCAGCGACGCGCAGCATCCCGGCGTGCGGGAGAGCGCCACGCCGCAACACGTTGTGTGCTGCATCAGCGTCGTGGCCTTCCTCCTCTTCGGCCACTTCAATCGCGCCGCCTTGCCCGACAAGCCCTTGAAGACCTGGCAGATAGGCAACACGATCGTGCACATGTGGACTGTGGACGTGGCGCTGCACCTGCTCACGAGCCATGCCTTCTACACATTCATGGTGCTGTTCGAGCGGCTCATGCAGCCCAAGACCTTGCAGCTCATCGGCGCGCGGCTTGTAACCACGCGCCATGGCGCCAAAGCACGCCAGGCGACGCTCGACCAGCTCGTCGGCGTCAAGAACTCATGTGATCCGCCCTACCTCAGCACGCGTCGTGCCGTACGCAGAAAGCGGGCACAAAGCCGTGGCGGGAGTAGCAGCGGCGGGACGCGCTCTGCCAAAGTGCAGCCCGCCCCACCGCCCACGGCGCCAGCTTGGGACGAGCACGAGAAGCGGCCTCTGCCGGCTGGCAGGTACATGCACATCGAGTCGCGGTTCTCCACGGTGTACGCAATTGACACGCGCGACACGCTCGGGCGCATGGTCTGCGGCGCGCGGCTCTCTAGGGTCTATCGCGACTTGAGTCGCGCGGTGTACTTTGAGGTGGTTGGTCCGCTCGTCACGGGCTTTATGCTTATCGCGGCAATCGCGCACATGAGCTCAGAGGAATTGCGCCAAGCTACGGGCGGGGCGCTCGCCGGCACGGTGCTCGGCGGGGCGGCCTGCATGCTGGTCATCGACTTGCACACGATCTTCTTCCTCAACCGCAAGCTGGCCGGCCTTTGCGCAAGCGAGCCATACACCTGGATCGTCATGTACCTGACGGTCTCGGGCTTTGCCTCAGCTGCTTGGGTCTTCCGCGCGGACTCGCGCGGCGTCTTCTTTGGTGTAGCGGGCCTCCATTCGGCGCTCACGGCGGGCTTTTACGATGCCGTGCATCCCGGCGGGCGCATGTCCAAGCTTGCCCTGAGCTTTAGCATCTGGAACATGGTTGGCGCCGTTGCCATCGCCTTCGCCATTACCTTTCGCATTGAGTCCTTCGAGCAGCCTTTTGACCTGTCCGACATTGTACTCATCAGCTTCGCCAACGAAACAGCAACTACGGCAACTGGCAGCGCTACCAACGCAACTACAGCTGCGGCTGCCGCTGCAGCACCAGAGCATGCCGGGGACCTGGATCACGACGGAGCAAGCGTTAGCTTCAACCCGTACACCTTCACTGTGCTCAAGATTGCCACGGTGGCGATCTTCCTCTATGGCAAGACTCTCGCCACCCAGCTGGCCAACCCAGGCCAGCTCTGCACCATCTTTGCGCGCGTCTATTGTGCGGCGCACGCAGGCCGAGGCGGAGAGCCTGCTCGCGCAGAAGATAGAGGCCGAGCGCGACAACCTCGACGTGCGCCACGCGCGCTTGCGCCTGCTGGCCAAAAAGGACATCTCGGACGTGTTGCATGCCTCCTCAAGCAGGCCGCCCGATGGCAGCTCGCAGGGTCGTCGCGGAGGGTTGCTGGTTTCGAGCAGCAGTACGGCCAGCTCTAGCATGCGAGCCGAGTCCTCAGTTGTCTCGACAACGCCGACGGCTGTTTGATTCGATCGATCGATCGATCTCGTGCCATGATCCAGATCAAGGTGACAGACAACCTGTTTGACTTTTACGTTCCTGACCGTGTTCCTGTCTTTGTCCTCCTTCTCCTGTCAAGCCGGCGGCTTGCCCTCGGCGCCGATCGCCCGGTCGGCGCATGTGACCTGCAAATCCGTTTTCGCGGATTGACTGTGACTACGGCAGACCGGTTGTCGTACTACGTGCCAGGTAGTAGAACGTGCGTACCGTACCGTACCAACCGCCACAATCTGGCGCGACTCGGAGATCATAAACGACCCCGGTCAACGACTATGTCGATGGGGTGCTGGCGATCTGGACCCTTGCTAGCTAGCTAGCTAGCCAGCTGGCTAATAGCTGCTGCTGGCGGCAGAACGCGGCGGCGGTGACGTGCGGCCATGGCCCACGCCGCTCCCCGGTACTGCCTCGCGGTGCACCCGAGCGACGGCAGCACGTGGCACGTAGA
Organism: Thraustochytrium striatum; assembly: GCA_022244645.1. NCBI lineage: Eukaryota > Bigyra > Thraustochytrida > Thraustochytriidae > Thraustochytrium > Thraustochytrium striatum. Next base: position 218,463 of record JACDIV010000102.1, on the reverse strand, counting down.
CCCGCGCGACTCGCTGCTCGCCCTTTTGCTCGGGCGGGAGTCGGCCGCGCGCTTGACGCGCTTGCGGCCGCGGGAGGACAAGCTGCGGCTGCTCTTGGCCGTCTTTGTCGTCTTCATGCTGCTGGGCGAGCTGCTCCTCTTCCTGCCAGAACTGCGCGCGGCCGCCGGGCAGGGCTTCGTAGACTGCATCCACGTGATGGCCGCGATACTCGGCGCTCTTGTTGCGCTTCGGTTCGCGGCCAACCTCAACGTCGGCCTGCTTCGTCGCTTGCGCCGCCAGAGCGCCGACGCCATCTACATTGCCGCGCAGCTCGTCCTCTTTGGCGTCAGCTGTGGCTCCATGCTCGACTCTTGGCCGCGCGTACCTTCGTCGGCTCCGTCACGGCCTATCTGGCGCTGTGGTTTGGCCTGCAGGACGCGCAGCACCCCGGCATGCGCCACAGCTCGGCCACTACGTGGACCATGTGCGTGGCCCTCGTACTCGGCGTGCTCTTTGTGCTGCTCGCGACCCTGAGACCGGACGGCATCGCCGGCACCGGGAGCGTGCCCTTGATGTCCTTTCGTGTCGGCCCCAGCGAGGTGGTCAAGCTTTGGCCACGGGAGCTGGCCACGGCGTGTCAGCTCAACAACGTGCTGTGGACCTGCCTTGTCCTCTACGAGGCGCGACGCACGCCTGGCGCCTTCCAGCTGTTCGGTTCGCGGCTTACACTTGGCTGCGACGCGCATGCCGAGCGCGCGGCGGCGATACAGCGCTGCCAGTCCCTCGTGTCCAAGGAGACGGACCTGCCGCGGCTGAGAACGCGTCAGACGGTCAAGATCAGTCCGGAAGAGCTGTCACCCCACGCGCACGCCACAAGTAGAGCGCCAGCACCGCCAGCATCAGCAGCACCGGCAGCACCGGCAGAAGCAGAAGCAAGAAATGACCGCGGCGGCGGCGGCGGCGACAACGGCGACATCGGCGGCGGCGGCGACGGCGATGGCAACAGCGGCCGCGGCGATAGCGGCGGCGACGGCCGCGGCGACACAGGTGGCGACAAAGTTGTTGCTGGCGCTGGCGCTCTTGCTTGTGGAAGAACCAAGTCAAGCCGCAGGAGAGGCCAGTGGGTGCTGTTCACGGAGCAACGCTTCTCTTCCGTGTAGCGTAGACGCTCGCGACTCGCTGGGTCGCGCCATCTTCGGTGCTGCTCTAGCGCGTCGCTGGACAGCCCTTGCGCGCGCATTGCGCTGGGACCTCGTGTGCCCTGCGGTCTGTGCGCTGACCCTCTTTCCTGGTGTGGTCGATCGGCAGCCCCAGCCTGCGCAACGCGCTGGGGCCCGACTTGACCTACGCGGTGCTCGTGGCCGCCATCACCTCGCTGGCGCTGGTAGACTTGCACACGCTGCACCACATGAACCGGCCGCTGCTTTTGCTCAGCCTGTCGCAGCCCTTCACCTGGATGATGCTTTACCTGGTGGTGCCCCCCTTCGCGGCGTTGATATACCTATTCGGGCACGATGTGCGCGGCGCCGTGTGGCTGGCCGTGGGCCTGCACACGTGCTGCGCAGTCTTCTACGACGCGCTGCACCCTGGCGTGAAGCTCGGCGCGCGCACGACCTACTTTGTGGGGTACAACTTTATCGGCTGCTGCGTGATCTGGGGAACGCTCTACCTGGGCTCGAGCAGCTTCGCCGAGCCCCTCAACGCCGGTGATCTCACGCTGCTCACCTTGCAAAGCGGTCGCCAGGTGACTGTCAACGCGTTCTCGTTCGCGTTCATCAAGATCACGCTGATCTGCATCTTCATCTACGGCAGGATCCTGATTGTGCAGATCCGCGAGCCTGGCCGCCTGGCGTACAGCTTCGCGCGCGTCTTCGTGCTGCGGTACACGCCGGCGCAGGTTGAGCGTCTGCTCCGGACCAAGCTCGCACAGGCGCAGCGCGACGTAGTCGACGTGTGCTCCTTGGCGCCCATTGCGACCATCAAGGTGCGTCTATTGCGGCGTCCACCGTGGCGGCGTCCAAGGATCGGGCGGCGCGACGCGGCTCCATCTTGCACGCAGAGCCGACGCAACCTGGCGATATGTGAGCAGCCAGAGCGGCTCAACCAGAGCGCTAGCGCTCTAGCTCTACAGAGGTCGCAGCGTAGAGCTGCTTGCTGCCAACGCGGTGCAGCGCTCGCCACTTGTGCTATAAATCGATTTTCGCCCATCAACATGTGCCTTACCTACTACAGCAGCAGTGGCGACAGCAGCAGCAGCAGCAGCAGCGTCGTGGCAAAACGCACGCCACCATCGCCCTGCGTCGCTCCACTCGCCGCTGCCAGCGCACCCCCATGCCCAGTCAACGTGACCATCATCGTGGCGTGGTCCTCGTCCTCGCCGAGGTCGGTCCTCGTCATTGGCATCGTCGTCGGCGATGCGGTCGGCCGCACCAGCTCGTCCAGCAGCGCGCGCCGAGGCCGCACACTTGCAGCAGCTGCGTGGCCTGCTCGCAGCGTTGCTGCAAGTTGTCCTTGGACTCGCTGGTGAGGCACTTGGCCTCGGCCAGGCACTCCATCTCGCGGGCGATGCCCGCGCACTCGCCGCGGCGCCGGCGCGCAGCGCGCCATGGCGCCCTCGTCGCACGCGGCCGGCAGCGTCGGCGCGAATGTCGCATCGCAGTCCATGAATGCGCAGCCGGCCATGACGCTGTTGGCCAGGCACTCGTCGCGCATGTACACGCGCCACTCGGCCTCGTGCGCGGCCTCGCGCAGCGCCGCCTCGCGCTCGGCGGCCAGCCGCGGGGCCAGCGCCGCGTCGCTGGCCTCCACCTGCGCTGCTTGCGCCGCGCCAGACGTCGTGCCGGACGTCAATGACGTATCCATCGTCTTCGGCGTCATTCCGTGCGTCATCATTGACGCTCCAAAGACGTAGACGTCATTAAAGACGTCAGTGGCGATGTGAGCGCGACGCCAGCCGAGGCGCTGGCGCCGGCCGGCGCCGGCGCCGGCGCTGGCGGCGCGCGGGAGGCACTCGGCGGCGCGCAGGCAGTCGTAGTACGCCGCGAGCGTCGTGCAGGTGTCGGCGTCCGTGAGCAGCAGCGAGCAGGCCGCCATGCGGTTGGCATCGCATCGAGCTGGCGGCGCCGGCCCAGGGTGCAGCTCGCGGCACAGCTGCGCGAGCGGGCGGCGGCGCGCACGGCGGCGCTTGGGCGGCGTGAAGACCTTCCCCTGGCGCTCGGCCTCCTCGCGGCGCCGGATGAGCCGCTCGTCCTGCAGCGGTAGAACTTTGCTGCCGCGACTCGCGCTTCACACCTCGCCGCACTGCGCGCCGGCCAGCGCCTCGCAGCGCTGCCGCAGCTGCGCGGGCCGCCGGTTGCCGCACGCCTCGCCGCCGCAGCGCACCGCTCGTCCACGCCCGCGGCGTTGCCTCGGGCAATTGGCACAGGAACAGCGCGCTCAGGTCGCAGCTCGGCCAGGTCTGTGCCTGCGCGCAGGTGGCGAGCCCGGACGCTACGAGGGTCACCAGCAGCGGCACCAGCAGTGGCGGCGTCCGGCGCAGCGCCAGCCGCGGCCGTGGCGGCAATTGCGGCGATGCTGCTGCTGAAGCTGGCATCATCCTGCTAGCGAGCGACATGCGAGGCGCGGGCGTTGGTCGGCGGCGTGGCGGGCGCCGTGTGGCGTACGGCCGCGCCCGGCGTGCGCTGCTGCGGCGCTCGCTCCCCTCCGCCCTGGCAGCTCGACCTCTCCGTCTCACCTCGCGTCCCACCAACAGCCAAAAAAAAAGGACCTCCTGCAGTCCACGTTCAGGTCCCATCATTTGTAACCGAAAAAAAAGCCAAAAAAGGAGTTCTCGTTCATCTTTCAACTTTTGGCGTTTCGTTTCGTTTCGTTCCCCACTTCCGACCGAAGAAGAGAAAAATCCGCTAGATAAGCGCCAAGCATGATATCGCGGCGAGAGCGATCCGCGAGGAGGTTCGGGGGACAAGAAGTCAAGTTCCGGGTTAGATTCGGTTAGGTCGCGCGACCCTAACGGCCACCTTCTTTGCCTTTTTAGAGCCCTTGAGCCAGCCAGCCAGCCAGCCAGTAAGCAAGCAAGCAAGCAAGCGCCGGCTATGCGGCGTCGACAAACGATGACGCGGAGCGCGGCGCGTGGGCGGCGTCAGCAGCTTCCAAGCCGGCGCTCTTTCGCTCGGTTTATCTATCCATCTATCTATCCGACCCCGTTCGTTATCTCTCGTCGGTGCCGTAGGTTACTCCTTCTTTTCGTACCACGCTTGCCTGCCTGCCTGCCAGCTAGTAGTAGCTGGAGCTGCTGCTGCTGCTAGCTCGCCTTTGTTAGTTGGGCTGGAGAGGGCCGCAGACCTGGCGCAGTTCGTTCGCTCATTGCACGTCGGCGGAGAATAGACGGACAGAAACAGACAGACCCCTTCGCTCGAGAGCTCTGACATCGCCGCCAGCTGAGCGACCGAGATAGCGACCGACGCCTGAGACAGAGCGATGACGAACGCCAGGATCGCTGCGGCAGCGCTGCTGCTCGGCCTGCTGCAAGGCCGCGCGCCGCCGCCGCCTCGGGCCTGCGCGCGCTGCAGGGCAACAGCACCGAGGAGGACTGGTACGAGTCGGAGTTCAACAGCACCAGCGGCAACGGCACGGAAGTGGACGACTACTACACGTCGACCTACACGTCCACCTACACGACCGCCTACACGGCGACGTACACGTCGACCTACACGTCTGACGAGGACACCGTGGCCGGCGCTGGCGACGGGTACTCGGAGGACGACGGGCCCATGCCTGGCGCGTGGATGATGCTGAAGGTGGCGGAGGACGACGCCCTGTGCATGACCCTCGTAGCGGACAACGAGCTCGTGATGGACGCCTGCACCGGGGAGGAGAACCAGCTATTCCGCAAGGCCGAAGACGGCACGATGAGGAGCATGGCCAAGCCCGATCTGTGCATGGACTACCACAAGCGGCGCAACAACATCTACTTTCACACCTGCCACTTGAAGGAGAACCAGATTTGGACCATCAACGAAGACGACGGGACCGTGACCACCGACCTGAACGACGATACGTGCATGGACATGAGCCTCGAGGCGCCGCACGACCTGTCCATGTCCAGTTGCGTGGAGGTGCCCAGCCAGAGCTTTTACTGGGAGTACATCCCGGTGGGCTACCGCGTGCTCAAGCTGGCCAACCTGTGGCCAGACCGCTGCCTCACCGTGGACAACTACCTGCTCGCCCTCGCGCCGTGCGTCTTTAGCGGCAACCAGCTCTTCCCGGCCAACGTGGGCCAGGGCGCGCTCGCGCCCAAGAGCTCCCCGGCCATGTGCGCCACGCACAGCGAAGAGGCCATGGGCGTCATGCCTTGCGCCAACTCGCCGCTGCAGGCCTTTGACCTGGTCGCCGGGGAGATCCACAGCGCGGCGGGCGGCCAGGACATGTGCATGGAGGTGGACGCGACCGACTACCACGTCTTCATGACGCTCGACTGCACCGGCGACAGCACGCAGATGTTCCAGTGGCTTGAACTCAAGTTGGTGGCGTAAACGGGGGCTGCCGCGGCCCGACTGTCGTGACGCGAAATCAGATATATAAATGCTAGCTAGCTAGTAGAGCTTTGAACCCATTCCATCTCTAGCGCCTGGCCCGCCTCCCTCGCGCCCTCGCTCAGCTGCGCGACGGCCGCAGCCGGAGCAAAGTCCCTCGCCGTGGGCCGCAGCCTTCGGCGCGGCGAAAGCGGCACACCCGCCTTTGCCGCAAGCGAAGCGGTCCGCCACCATCGCCGCTATCGCCGCCAAAGCTGTTGCCGCGGCGGGAGTTGCACTCTGCGCGCGACAGCGACCGCGCGCACAGTTGCTCCGGGCCCTGGCCGCTCTGCAAGCGCATCTCCGGCGCCGCGCGACACGCCAACGCTGCCGCGAGATGGCCCGCGGCGTCGGCGTCGACGTCAGCGTCGCGCCGCCCTTGTCGACAAAGTGCGCGTCGCAGAGGCATCGCGTGGCGCGCTTGGCAAGCCGGCCGAGCTCGCTCGCGACTTCGCAGAGCACGAGGACGTCCGAGTACTCGCGCAGGCGCCGGCGCAGCGAGCAGGCCAGGCGCAGGTCGGTCGCCGTGGGCTCGGCGTCGACGCGCAGCGCCAGCGTCGTGCTCGGGTACGTGCCGCCGAGGCCCTTGACCTCTTCGGCGTTTGCCAGCTCGAACCCGGCTTGGTCGGCCGCCGCCTGAATGCCGCCCGCGTAGTCTGTCGCGGCATCGAGCGACGGCGCCTGCACCAGCTCGGCGGGAAGCGCGGCAAGCAAAGCGCTCGCAAAAGGCCCGCGCGAGCCGCCGTGCACCACGACGGTCCCGGCTTGGCACTCTGGCGCCGCGCACACTCCCGACGCGCTGCATTCCAGCCCCGCGCGACAAGCCGCGTCGCTCGCGCAGGATCCCAGCCCGGCAGGGCACGGGCAGGCGCTCGAGCACGCCGCGCCCATGCGCACCGGGCGTGCGCCGCACGTATAGAGTAGCTGCAGCTCCTGCACGTCCGTGGGCGACAGCTGGCCAGGCTCGCTGGCGCTCGGCTCGTGGGCGGCCGGGTCGAGCAGCTCGAGCGTCGGCGCAAGTGCTTCGCCAGCGTTGCACTGGTACGCAAACGAGGCGCAGTTGAAGGTCTCGTCCACGCGCTGCCACTCGCCGACGCGGACGATGGCCGTGGCCTCGCCGTTGGCGCTGTCGGCGGCGCAGGGAACGGCGGTGAGCGTGGACGCTGGGGCTGCGGCGTCGGCGCGGACGCACTGTGTTGGGAGTGAGTCCCAGCGCATCGAGCCGTCGGCGTGCAGCTGGAAGCGCTGCATCTCGAAGGGGTATGCTCCGGACAGGGCCGCGTTCGTGGCCATACCGCACGGCGATAGGCGCAGACGACGCCCGCTCCAGGCAATGCCGAGGCAAAGGAAAGGGTCCACGGCCAGGCGGAAGACCACGCCGACGTCGTCAAAAGCCATGATGTGCCACAACTGCTCGACGCCGCCAGCGCCGCATGGCTCAAGCGAGGCTTCCTCGCCGCCCTGCGGGCTTTTGGGCACGCTCACGCAAGCGGCGCCCACCTCGAGCGTTGCTGCGAGACTGCACGGCTCGCCTGGCCGCTCGAACTTGTCGCAGGTCGCTTGCGGACCCTTGCTGAGCGACGTGAGGCCCGGGTGCAGCACCGAGTGCGGGTCGTAAGGCGTGCCCAGCGCGTCCGTGTCGCGCCGCCGTGCAAAGTTGTGCTGGCCACCCGGGACGATGTTGTCCCAGATCACCCTGACGTGATTATCGCGGTCCGGCCGCTGGTGCTCGTGCCAGAACCCCAGCGCGTGGAGCAGGTGGTGCAGCACCACGCCGGGCTCGTGCGCGCACTCTGGCGCCAGTTGCACCTGCGTCTTGCCGCGTTGCACGCCCACATACGACGTGCAGTGCGTGGCCGACGCCTCCACGGACACGTATTGGTCTTGCCGCGGCGCCGTGCGTGGCACGAACTCCAGCACACCGGTGGCCAGCTCCAGGCCGCGCATCTCTCGCAGGACCAGCTCGGCCACGCCTTGGTCCAGGCCGACCAGCTCGTACGGCACTACGCCGCGCAGCCCGTCCTCGGAGCGGTCGGGCCAGCGCGCGTCGACGCTCGCGCTGCCCGCCGCCGTGACCATCGCCGCGGCGGCCAAGACTGCCGCACCAAGCGCGACGCTCGAGGCGGGGCGCAGCAACATCCTTTGCTCCTCCCTCTCCCTTCTCACCCTGCTCCTGCCGTGGCCTGCGCGTTGCTCTGCTCTGCTCTGCTCTGCTCTGCTCTCGCCCAAGCCCAAGTCCTCGTTGCGCCGTGCTGCCTGCCGTTGATTGCTGGTGGATGGATGCATGCATGCTGCCGTTGAAGAGTAGCGCCGCCATCTTGCCTTTCTTCTTGCTTTTTCCGCATGCCGGACCGGCCGGCTTGCTCGTCGTGTCCCCACAGCTCGGTCCTGTTGATGATCAGAAATCAAACACGAGCAGCGATGAAGACTCGTTGTGGAGCGGATTAAGTTGGACCCAATTGCGCTCGCGAAGAGAGTCGATCAGTTCGAGATCGATCGATCGATCGATCGATCGATCGACATCGCGAGCGACGCCGCGGCCGACAGAGTCGGGCCGTGGCACTCGGGCCAAACCATCGCTCGACCGCCGCAACCGAGACGAGCGGAGCACATGTCAACTAAACACGAGTACTGTTCACATTGATCCCTCTGCTCTACTTGGGGTCGTGATCAACCTCAATCTTGATCAATCAACTAAGAAAGGCTGCCAGCGCGCTCTGCCGCGTGCGGCACTGCCCGTCCTCAAACTCGCACACTCGCGCCGTGCGGAACATCATCGCCGGCTCGCCCTCATCGCGCACGCGCCGGCCAAAGCTCGAGCCCTTCACCGCCAGGCACGCCTCGCGGCTCTTCCCGCCCTCGCAGGGCGACGGATCCAAGCCCAGCTGCACGTCCGCCGCGCGGCACGCGAGCGCCGCCGCGACGGCCGCCGCCGCCTCGGCGCTATCTGCAGCTGCCGTGGCGCGGTCGGCGCGAAAGGTGGCGTCGCAGAGGCACTTGTTGGCGCGGCGCGCCCACTTGCTCATGGCGGCGCGGTCGGACACCTGGCAGAGCACGATCAGGTCCACGCTCCGCCGCTGCTCCTGGCGCAGCTTGCAGGCCGCGTGGAACGCCTCGCGCTCCGTTAGGCCCGGCACCTCCGGTCGTGCGTCGCCTACTAGCACCAGCGTCTTCGCGCCGCCGCTCACCGCCGCCTCGCTGCCCGCGATGCGCAGTACGGCGGCGTAGTTCATCGCCCCCGAATCCATAGAGGATGCTGTCTTTGCCGCCGACGCCATTTCGCCGACGCCCAGGAAGGCGTCCACGTCGAAGGCCTCGCCATGCGCGACCTGCAGCTGCCTTACGCCCGCCTCTCCCGCAACCGCGGCGTCAACGTGCACGTCGCTGTCCATGGCCTCGACCAAGCCGTGCATGAACCCGGCGTGGACGCGCCGGACCGCTGCGCCGCCGCCGGGCGCAAAGCTGTCCTGGCGTACCAGCAGCAGCCCGCCTGCGCGGCACGCGGGGGCCCGGCAGCGTCCGCCATCGACACCGTCTTGGCGGCACTCGAGCAAGCCAAGGCACTGAGCGTCCTCCTGGCACGGGCCCTCGCCGGCGGCGCACGGGCAGGCGGCCGAGCAGCGGTCCTCGAGGCGCCGCGGGCCGGCGGCGCAGCCGTACGCGAGTTGCAGCTCCAGCGCGTCCGTCTCGCTCAGCCCTGCGCGGTGCCCGACGCTCTGGCGCGAGTCAAGCGGGTCAACCGTGGCCAGCGGCTCGAGCGTCCGCCAGCAGGCGGCAGGAAAGGGCTGGCAGACCGACCGCTCGAGCTCGGGCTCGGGCTCGGGGCCGGGCTCGGGGCCGGGCTCAGGCCCAGCCTCAGCCTGGGGCTCGCGCTGTTTGAGCGGCTGCGGCGGGCCAATCATGGCCACGTAGCGAGCATCGAAGCCGGCGGCACAGGCTACGCCGAGCATGCGCTCACCCGCGCCCACGGTGCCGTAACGCTCGCGCGCCAGGCAGATCCAGTGGTCGCCGTCCCAGCGCAGGTTGCTGCCACCTGGGGCGGCTGCCGCCGCGGCGTCCAGCGGCAGGGCACGCCCGCCGTGCAGCTGCCAGCGCTGGCGCTCGAAGGGGTACACGCCCTGCCGCGCGGCTGCCGTGGCGGTACCGCAGCGCTGCAGCGCCACCCTCGTGCCCTCCCCTGCTGCTGCTCCTTGCCCGTGGCGGCATCTTCCTCCAGCAGCGTCAGGCAGAGGCGCCTCGCGCCGGCGAGCCGCAGCACGACGCTCGACTCGGCCACGCGCTCGGGCAGCCACAGCTGCATGCCGTCCTGCTCGCCGCACGGCAGCAGCGTGACCTCGGCGGCGTCCAGCTCCTCCAGCTCAAGGCCGGCCAAACCCTCGGCGCTCAAGTCCACGCCGAGGCAGGCGTCGGCAAAGCGAATCGGCAGGCCCTGGCCGCACACGCCGGGCGGCCAGGCGTGCAGCTGGCAGACGCTGCGCAGGCCCTTGCTGTGCTCGAGCCTCGCGTAGTGCATGACGCTACGCAGGTCGTAGGGCGTGGCCAGGGCGTTGGCATCCTCGAGCGCCACGAGGTCGCCGGCGAAGCCTGGCAGCGCGTGGGCGACGTTCACGGTCACGTGAGCGTCGCGATCGGCGCGCTGGTGCTCGTGCTGGAAGCCCAGCGCGTGCATCAGCTCGTGCAGGATATGGCCGTGCGTCTCGCAGCCCGGCCCCAAGGACACGAGCGTGGCGCCGCCCGCCCACTGCCGGCCAAGCTGCGCGCTGCAGCCGCCGAGGCGCCGCTCGATGCGCACGAATGCGGCGTCGCTGCGGCCGCGGCGGCGGAAGGCCACGGCGCCGCCGGCCGCGGCTTGAATCTCCGCCATGGCTCGGAGGAGCGCCGGGCGGATCATCGCTGCGCTTCTCGCGATCTCGTACGGCACCTGCGCGGCGCCGGTGCGCGCGTCGCGCTGCATCCATAGCCGCTCCCGGAGCGCGTCGAGCGGCGTGCCGTGTGGCGCGGCGGCGTTGGCGGTGGCCATTTGCTCCCCATGCGCCGCCGCGGCGACGCGCGCGCAGGACGGCGTGGGCTGCTGCAGGAGCAGCGCCAGCAGCGCCAGCAGCGCCGCCATGGCGCGCCAGCAGGCCGCCGGGTGAGCCATGCCCGCGTGGAGCTGAGCCGGAGCCACCTCCCCCCTCCTCTCGTTCTTGCTCTTCTCGCTTTGCTATTCCAGATTCTGTCACCATTCTTTCTCACAGTGTCAAAAGAATGCCTCGTTTCTAAAGTTCGCGTTCACGTTCGCTCCTATAGGGCCAGCTACCCGAAACGCTAGCAAACCCCTGAGGGACTCGAGAGGGTGCCGGGACCAAAAGATGCGACCTGGACGAAGAAGAGCCAGCCCGAAACTGCGCTTGATTCGAAGTAAAGCAGAGGGACGGGGAGCCAGACCGAAAAGCAGATCGAAGGCCACGCGCAGGTGTGAATGAGGTTCTGCATGGGTTCCGCAGAACTGTTGAAGCACACCGCGCCGTGGCTCGGCAGGAGGTTGGTCATCGAGCATGGCTCGCTCTCGGCTGCCTGGAAAGCCTGCCTGGAAAGGCCGCGCCGACCGCGACAACTCTTGGAGCTTTTGGCTGAACGCCTGGCTGGCATGACGTGGCCTGCGACAGCCCAGGCAGCGGCCCAGGCAGCAGGCTGGCTGCGGGCCTCGCCAATGTGCCATGTGCCGATCCTCGAGGCGTTCGTTCGCACGTGTCCTTCTGGCTTTTTTCGTCTCGTAGAGTTGCACAAGATGGCCGAGATCGAGGGGGACGGGAGCTTGCTGCGAGTTGGCCATCACGTGCCCTGTCCTCCACGGTGTGGCGAGGAGCCGCTGGCGGTCATGGCTGTGCTTTGCTCGAATGCGGAGCTTGCTCGAGGTGGGCGGAGCTCGTCGTTGTTGCGTTGACCGCAAACACTTAACGCCGAGGTCGGTAGGCACGGCTCGGCAACGAACATGCGCGCGACGGCACTGGTTACGGGGCTCCTGGTGCTCGCCGCTGGCGCCGCTGGGGCCGGCATTGCCTTCGTCAGCCGCCTGCAGAACAACCTGTGCCTGACGCTCTCGAACGAGTACGAGCCGGATCCTTTCAGCGGACTCGGTATGCTGCTCGCCAAGCCGTGCGCGGCGGGCAACAGGGAGCGGTACCAGGTCTTCGAGCCAAGCGGTAGCCTCCAAGGCGCCCGCTTGGAAGTGCAAAACTATGGCAACATGTGCCTGCAGCCAACGTCAGGCAGCGGGATGGACGACATCACAACCTTTAGGTGCTCGAGCAACCCTTCCAGCTCTGGGCGTACGCGGGAAGCTCGGGCTCTTTGGTGTGGAATGTTCAGATTAACGGGCTGCCCGCCTGCCTGCGCTTCTTCCCGGGCGACAGCAACGGGCCTTACCCGAACAAGCACCCCGACATGGTGCGCACCTCGACCGACTGTGCGGTCCAAGCGGCACGCTGGGACCTCGTCAATGTGCCGGACTGCAATCCTGGCGAGGCGCTCGAGTTCCGGGCCCCAACCAAAACCTTTGAGTGCGTGGCCTGCCCCGCCAACACCAGGTCGGTGCGCGACGGCGCCATTCTATCCTGCGAGCCGTGCGTGGAGGGCACATTCTCGGACGTCCCCAGCGATTCGTGCACCAACTGCGCCGTGGACGGCGGCACCTGTGCCGCCTGCCCCTGGGCACCAGGTTGCACTACGCCAGCGGCTGTCTGGAGTGCAGCGCGGGCACCTATAGCGACGCGCTCGGCAGCGAAGAGTGCCACGAGTGTGCGCCGGTTCTGTGCAGCCTAATCCGCGCTCCTCCTCGTGCCTGCCCTGCGCCCCCGGCTTTGTGCAGCAGATCTCCCGCCAGACGGAGTGCGAGCCATGCCCAGCGGGCGAGACCAACAACGTCGCCAGAACCATCTGTCGGCCCTGCGTGGAGGGCACGTACCTGGACGAGCCCAGCCGCCTGTGCATCAACTGCGCGGAGAGCAAAGGCACTTGTGAGGCCTGCCCCGTGGGCAAGGCCTTGGAATTTGACCTCGGCTGCGTCGAGTGCGCTGCAGGCACCTTTAACGACGTCCCTGGCGGCGAGGTGTGTCCCAAATGCGCACCGGGCTCGGCCCAGGCCAACCCGGGCTCCGAGTCGTGCTCGACCTGCTTGCCCGGCTACGTGCAGCCGAGGAGGGCAAGACGGATTGCGTAAAGTGTGCCGCGGGCGAGTCGAACAACGCCAACCGCACCATCTGCGAGGCCTGCGCGCCGGGCACGTTCGCCAAGACGTCTGGCTCGGCGTGCAACAAGTGTCCCGCGGGACAGTACCAGGACGGCACGGGCGCCACCTCGTGCAAGCCGTGCGGCAAGGGCGAGTACAGCGCCGAGGGCCAGGACAAGTGCACGCTCTGCCCCGCCGGCACCTTCAACGACAAGGGCGGCAGTGGGGAGTGCTCCAAGTGCCCCACCAACACTGTGCAAAAGGAGGAGGGCCAGACCGATTGCACCGAGTGCAAGCGCGGCGAGGCGCCCAACGAGGCCGCCACCGAGTGCGCGCCCTGTCCGCCGGGCACACATGCCAAGGACGGCGTCTGCGTCGAATGCGCCGCCGGCTCGTTCAGCCAGGGCGGTGCGTCCTCGTGCGACCTGTGCGACGAGGGCTTCAGCTCCGAGGCGGGCAGCACCGAGTGCAAGCCGTGCGAGGAGGGCGTGACCAAGACGCGCGGCGCGGTCTGCGAGCCGTGCCCCGAGGGCCAAAAGCCAAACCCGGAGCGGCGCCGCTGCGCGCTTTGCGACGCCGGCGACGCCGACCCAGCTTGCAAGCCAAAGGGCAGCACCGCGAGCTCGCCCACTCCCAGCGTCGCTGGCCGTCGCCGCGGCCGGCCTGACGCTAGCGTACCACTAATGACCCACCAAAGGCAAAGACAGCTGCACGTCGTCGTGTAGGGCCGGCGAAGCGTCCAACGACGCAAGCACCCCCGAGTGCCTCGCCGCGACCCGACCCTGCTCGGCGGACGACCCAGGCAAAAACCGCGCTCTCTCTCTCTCTCTCGCCCGCCGTCGCGGCCGCCTTGGGCCTCGCGCACGCAGCACCTGCAGACCTCCCAGCGCTTCGACCTCCTGCCTGTCCTCACGGCCGGCTGCCAGCCGCCCGCCGACCAAGATCCATCGAGGCGAGCCTCGCGGGTAAGAACGCAGCCTCCAAGCGCCGGAATGGTGCTGCGTTTGGCGCACAAAGTCCACGAATCCATCCACCGATGGCCATTGCATCGGCTTTTGGTTGATGCTTCGTGATGATCTCGATCAGGACTGCATGAGCGGGGGAAACCGAGCCCACTTTGGTCGCCGCGTTGCTCGCGAAAGCCGGCATTACCTCTGCGTGCACACGTCGGCCTGCCAGGGTGCACGCACGCAGGCACGCACGCACCTTGTGCAGGAGCAGAGCGCGAACGAGGAAGCGCAGTGCGCGGCAAGGGCCCACGAAGCGGGATGATGCTGGGCGCTAAGGGACTGCGGGCGGCGGCGCTTGTGCTGGCGGCGGCGGCGCTGGCCGGGACCGCGGAGGCCGGCTTGGCCTTCGTGAGCCGCGTCGAGAACCAGACGACGGGGCTGAACGACCTCTGCCTGACTGTGTCGAACGAGTTCGAGCCGGACCCCTACGGCGGGTACGGCTTGCTCTTCGCCAAGCCGTGCGCGCCGCAGACCAAGAACTGGTTCCAGGTCTTTGACCGCATTAACCTCGAGCTCAAGGTGCGCGGGCTGACAGCTGGGCTGCAGTGCGTGCAACCAGAGAGCGGTGCCGAGGACAATGGCGACATCCCCACCTTTGGGTGCACCGAGGGGCTCCCGGGCCAGCACTGGAGCTACAGGGCGTCGGGCGTCTTGGAGTGGGGCATCCAAATTGCCTCACTCCCCGCCTGCATGCGATTCTTCCCTGGCGTCAGCAACGGTGGCGGGGTGGACGGCTTCGTGGACATGGTGCGCACTTCGACTGCTTGCGCTACCACCGACCTTGCCGTCACGTGGGACAAGGTCACCGTCCCCGACTGCGCCACCGGCAAAGCGCTCGAGTTTTTGGCCGCCGAGAAGCTCTTCGAGTGCGTGTCGTGCGCCATCAACACCAAGTGGGTGGACACCACTGCGGGCGCCTACTGCGAGCCCTGCGTGGAGGGCACGTTCACCGACTCGGTCGGGAGCCAGGAGTGCAGCAACTGCATCGACAGCAATGGCGCGTGCGAGGCCTGCCCCCTGGGCACGGCCTTGGACTACAACGCTGGCTGCGTCGAGTGCGCCGCGGGCTCCTTCAGCAACCAGACGGGCCTCGAGAGGTGCCATCTGTGCGCGCCGGGCTCTGCGCAAGCCAACCGGCCTCCGAGTCGTGCCAGGCCTGCTTGCCCGGCTTCGTGCAGCCGCTGGAGGGCCAAGGTACATGCTCGTCGTGTCCTGCGCGGGCGAGTCGAACAACGCCAACCGCACCATCTGCGAAGCCTGCGCGCCGGGCACGTTCGCCAAGACGTCTGGCTCGGCGTGCAACAAGTGTCCCGCGGGACAGTACCAGGACGGCACGGGCGCCACCTCGTGCAAGCCGTGCGGCAAGGGCGAGTACAGCGCCGAGGGCCAAGACAAGTGCACGCCCTGCCCGGTCGGCACCTTCAACGACGAGGGCGGCAGTGGGGAGTGCACCAAGTGCCCAGCCGGCTCGATCCAGACGGAAGAAGGCAAGGACAAGTGCACGCCGTGTGGCTCTGGCGAAGCGTCCAACGAGGCCGCCACCGAGTGCGCGCCGTGCCCAGCGGGATCGTTCGCCGAAGACGGCGCGTGCATCAAGTGCCCCGCAGGCTCGTTCAGCGAGGAGAGCGGCGCCTCCATCTGCAACCTCTGTGATGAGGGCTTCAGCTCCGAGGAGGGCGGCACCGAGTGCAAGCCGTGCGAGGAGGGCGTGACCACGACGCGTGGCGCTGTCTGCGAGCTGTGCCCCAAGGGCCAAAAGCCGAACGCGGAGCGGCGGCGCTGCCAGCTTTGCGACGAGGACGACACGGACAAGGCGTGCTTGGTCGGCAGCGACGCCCACCGGCGCAACCTGGCCGCCCTCTTGACCGCCGCCGCCGCTGCCTCGGCATTCGCGCAGCATCTGTAGGTCGTCGTACGATAAAATACGCGTGTTGGAAGCACTTCCGCGGCCGCCCCGCCCCGCCTCCTCCACCACTCGCCCGCGTGCAAGCCGCGCAAGCTTGCCGCGCCCCCCAGCGCTGCCACCTCCATTCTTCTTCGCTGGCGAAGCCCTCAGATCTCCAGCACCGGCAGCCGCAGCCGCAGCCCGCCCACCAGCCCACAAGCCCCGCCAGCCAGGTCGAGCGCCGCGGCAAGGCAGCGCGGACGACGGCGACATCCAGGCAGAAACTTCGACCAGCCTCCGTCTCGAGGTCTGGCTGGGGTGTGCGCCGACTGCCCGGTCAGCGTTGCAATCGGTCACCGACCGGCATCCGGGCTGAGGTGATGGCCACAGTCAGGCTGGAGGTACTGGGCCATCTCTGCCGCTTGCACTTGGCTGCTTGCCTCTGGTGGCCGGCCACTGGCCGATGAAGAGCCTCCACCGAGCAGATGCACATTGTCAGTCAGCAGGTGACAAGTCGTGAAGGTGCACGGGTGAGATCGGAAACGTGGTGGACGTGGCGAGCGTTGGTTGACGCGGGCGCCCAGATAGCAAGGCAGGTCGGTGCGCAGGGATGGTGAGGGTGGGCAAGAAGGCGGCGGCGGCGCTGTGCGGCGCGGCGTCGGTGGCGTCCCTGGCGCGCGCGGACGTTGCGTACGTGAGCTTGGACCTCGGGGCACCGTGCCTCACGCTGGACAGCAACACCAACATGGTGCACGCGCACAGGTGCAGGCCGGTCCAAGAGCAGGGGCCTGCTGGGCACCTACAGTTCTTCGAGGACGGACCGCAGATCAAGTCGACGGTCACGCAGGAATGCCTCGCGCCCGAGAACCTCAATGACCGCGCCCAGGTCGTGAGCAAGCACCAACGACCCGAGCATGTCGTGGACCATGTCGCCGCTCGGCGTGCTCGTCAACGGGGTCCCGATCGGCACGAGGACGGCGTGCATGAATCTTCATGCGGGCGGCGCTCACCCCAACACGAATCTCATCAAGTACTTCGCGGGCGCTGGGTGCGATGGCGGCACGACGAGGGAGACGTGGAGAAAGGTGCAAGTGCCCGACTGCTTGGGCTTTGACATGACGTACTCGACCAGCGCCGGCTTCGAGTGCGCGACCCCGTGCGACCCCGGCTTTGCGCCCAACGCCACCACCCGGGTGCGAGGCGTGCCCACCCAACACGTACAGCGAGATGTTCGACTGCTTGCAGTGCGTCGAAGGCACGTTTTCGGGCCCGGCAAGCAGCAACTGCACGAACTGCGCAGTTGATGGCAGCGGCTGTGAGGCCTGCCCCGTGGGCAAGGCCTTGGACTTTGACCTCGGCTGCGTCGAGTGCGCTGCAGGCACCTTTAACGACGTCCCTGGCGGCGAGGTGTGTCCCAAATGCGCACCGGGCTCGGCCCAGTCCAGCCCGGGCTCCGAGTCGTGCTTGACCTGTTTGCCCGGTTTCGTGCAGCCCGAGGAGGGCAAGACGAATTGCGTAAGCTGTGCCGCGGGCGAGTCGAACAACGCCAACCGCACCATCTGCGAGGCCTGCGCGCCGGGCACGTTCGCCGAGTCGTCTGGCTCGGCTTGCGAACTGTGTCCCGCGGGCCAGTACCAGGATGGCACGGGCGCCACCTCGTGCAAGCCGTGCGGCAAGGGCGAGTACAGCGCCGAGGGCCAGGACAAGTGCGCGCTCTGCCCCGCCGGCACCTTCAACGACAAGGGCGGCAGTGGGGAGTGCTCCAAGTGCCCCACCAACACTGTGCAAAAGGAGGAGGGCCAGACCGAGTGCACCGAGTGCAAGCGCGGCGAGGCGCCCAACGAGGCCGCCACCGAGTGCGCGCCCTGTCCGCCGGGCACACATGCCAAGGACGGCGTCTGCGTCGAGTGCGCCGCCGGCTCGTTCAGCCAGGGCGGTGCGTCCTCGTGCGACCTGTGCGACGAGGGCTTCAGCTCCGAGGCGGGCAGCACCGAGTGCAAGCCGTGCGAGGAGGGCGTGACCAAGACGCGCGGCGCGGTCTGCGAGCTGTGCCCCGAGGGACAAAAGCCAACCCGGAGCGGCGCCGCTGCGCGCTTTGCGGCGTCGACGACCCGGATCCAGCTTGCAAACTGGGCGAGAGCTCTGCTCCTCTCACCACCCGCCTTCAGCTCTCGTGGCGACTGTCACGGTGGCTGCGACCGCGATGCTCGCGTGATCGAGTATCAGAATAACTTCACAATGTCCGTCGTCCACGCTCCAAGGAGACTCGCTCCAAGTACGCTCGATCCTCAAGTGGCAGCCACTCCAGAGCCAGGTCCTCCGACAGGGCGACAGCACAAGCACAGGGCCGAGGAACAGCGCTGCTGCAAGCCTGCCCTCAACCGGCCGAAACAGCTGCGTGCTGGCTGCATGAAGTCAAGGTCATCGTTTCTTAGGCGCGTCGGAGGACGACGCCCTGGCCGAGCTCTGTGCGGAGGTCCAGCTTGAGCGCCTACTGGAGCAAGGACACGACGACGTGTGCTACCCTAGCTGTCTGCGGCCGGCGCATTTCTGGCTCTGGTGGCGATGTTCGGATGATGAGCACCGAGTACCCTCTGTTGTTTTCTTGTCGTCGTGGCTGGCGGCCGGGCCGTGGGGCGAGGCCAGGACAGGACAGGTAGAGGGGCGAATCCTAGGTGCGCGCAAGGGCCGCGAGCTCCGAGCAGGCCGAGGCCACACCGCACCGAATGAAACCTGGGCCAGGGCGCCGGCTGCAGAAGAAGGGGGACGCCCGCCCGTGGCGACGAAGACGTTCGCAATCTCGAACGAGATCAGCAAAGGAGGGCATGCCAGATCCCGCAACACGCCGTGCACGCTCCCTGGAGTCCTACCTCTTGTGACCTTGTGAGTGTGCCGCGGGCGAGGGAAGTGTGAGGGTCGCGAGCGGCCGGGAAATGCGCCCCGGGGCTCGGCTTCTTGTACCCAACTTTTGCAGCCATCGCCCCCAGGCTCGAGGTCGCAGAACTGCAGGAAGACGGGCGCCAGCTCTATCTAGAGCGAGATCGAGGCGGCAACGAGATGACGGTCAAGCTGTTCGGCGCCGCCGTGCGACTTGGCGCCGCAGCGCGGCTAGTGCTGGCCCTCTGTCTCGTGGTCTGCGCGCGCGGGCAGACCCTGGTCGCGTTTCGGAGTCGCGCAAACTCTGCGCGGTGCCTCACCGTGGACCGCGAGACGAAGCGGGTGCACGCCAGGCATGTGACAGCAAACCGGGCATCCATGCGCAGGTCTCGACGTGGGCTCCGGCAACCCCGGCTCTATCAGGTCCACGGTGCTCGACGAGTGCATCACGCCAGAGACGGTGCAGCAGAAGGGCATCCTCACGGTCGCCCCTTGCAACAGCACGGACCAGAAGCAAGCATGGTTGCGCCGCGAGGACGGCGTCATCGAGTGGGCGCTGACCCTCAACGGGGACACGGCTTGCATGAACTTGCACTCGGGCGTCAGCGAAGGCGGCGGGTTTCTCGTCAAGCTCTTTACGCGAGGCGAAGTTGGCTGCCCAGCAGGCCTGCCGGAAGAGGGCTGGGACGCTGCCGACGTGCCGACGTGCGCCGCCGGCTTCGCACTTGCCTTTGACGCAGGCTTTAGCTGCTCACCGTGCCCGGCCGGGACGACCAGCGACGAGACTGGCACGGAGTGCGCGCAATGCCGCGCCGGGACCTTCAACGGCCAGCCCGGCTCGGTATGCGCAGCATGCCCGCAGGCGAGTACCAAAACGCTACGGGATCCACGACATGCGAAACCTGCTCGGCAGGTGCTTTCAGCGAGCCGGGTCAGGACTCGTGTGAGCTTTGCGCACCAGGGTCTTACAGCGCGGCAGACGGCGCAAGCCGCTGCACTCGCTGCACGGGCGCGACTTTCCAGCCGGACAAGGGCGCAACAACCTGCCTTCCGTGCCCGCCCGGCGAGGGCGCCAACACCAGCGGCACGGCGTGCAGCCGCTGCGCCGCCGGCAGCTTTGTGAAAGCCGGCGTCTGCACCACGTGCCGCGCGGGGACCATCAGCGACATCGAGGGCGCGTTGGACTGCGTGCTCTGCGCGGAGGGCTTTAGCTCCGAGCCGGGCTCGTCAAAGTGCGAGCCGTGCGCCAGGGGCATCGCCCCGACCCGCGGCTCCGTCTGCGAGCTGTGCCCACCGGGCCAGCGCCCGGACGCCAATCGCCGCAAATGCGAGCCGTGCGCCTTGGACGACACGCACCTGGCCTGCACGTCGGGCGCCGACGGCCGCGTGGCGCCTCTGTGGCCGTGGCTCCTTGTTCCCATCATGATGTTTCTCTTTCCTTGATGATGGCTTGGCGTCCGTCCTGACATGTGTGAGGTTGGTTTGCATGCAAAATCGCCGCGGAAAGGCCCCCGGTGCACCCCGGAAGCTTGGTGCTCCTCTTCTCCTGAGCCAGCCATCCGCGCGTGGCAGAGGGCAGCAGAGGACTTGCCAACTCGCGCGCTGCCATGGAGCTGATGACGATCGATCATGGTCATGCCGATGGCAATGATGGCACGCGCGATGGTCGGCTTGGCGTGGGCGCTGAGCAGCGTGGGCGCAGCGGGCGCCGCGTTCGACCACCAGTGGGCCGTGGCGCAGCTGCGCGGCGTGCACGTCGCCTTTGGCGCCTGCGTCAGGGGCTCGGCAGCAAAGTCCTTTGCAGTGCCTCTTGGACCGCCGACTGCGCTGCGGGCGGCGGCGAGTGGCGCGCGGTATACGAAGGGGATGACGGCGGTGATGCATGGCAGCGTGAGGCCGCGTCGAGCACGCGGCCCTTTGTGCTCCACGCCATGCGCGTCGACGTCACCGAGGAGCGGCTGCTGGCGATCGCCTTGCACGAGAGCGCCGAGATTACCGACATCCTGATCGGCCAGCGCCTGTGGGCGATCGCGGACCGGCGGCTTGACGTGCCCGAGGTCGTGTTCGCCGAGCGCGAGACCCCGCGCATGGTCATCGACCCGTCCACGGAAAACGAGCTGCGAAGCGCAACGGCGCGGGCTGCCAAGGTCAACGTGACCGTCGAGCTCCGCCCTGGCGCACCTGCGCGCCGCCTTCGCAGGGCCTTGCAGATGCAGGACGCCGAGGACGCCCAAGTCACGCTCACGAACGCCGACCCAGACTGGATCGTGCGGCAAGTCGCGAACAACCCGGACGTGCGCCGGGTGGCGCCGGACGCCCGCTTACGGACGCTTGGCGCGGACGCGAGCGCGGCTGTGCAGAGCGGGTTTCTTGGCAGCCGCGACGACGGGCTCGAGCTGGTGAGCGCGCACCTGCCCTTCCACGCCGCGGGCGTGAACGGCGCTGGCCAGATCGTGACCGTCGCCGACACGGGCCTCGATATGAGCAGCTGCTTCTTCCGGGACGACAATGACGGCGGCACCAACGGCGAAGCCGCGCGGCTGGCGGCGCGCGCAACTCTCGAGCGGTGGGCGACCGTGCGCTACCCGACGCACCGCAAGGTCAGCTCGTACACGGTGGCGGCAGACCACTGGGAGGGGCAGGCGCAAGGCCACGGCACCTTTGTGGCCGGCATCGTGGCGGGCGCGCGTGCTGGCGTGCAAAGCCGGTCGGATGGCGTGGCCCCCGGCGCGCGCATTGCCGTGGTCGATCTCGGCGTGGCGGGCTCGGATGGGCTCGTGAGCTACCGCAGCGTGGAGAGGCTCTTTCGCAGCGGCTGGGACGACGGCTCGCGGATCTTCTCAAACTCGTGGGAGTCGCGCACAACTCGTACGGCTTTCATGCCACCGGGCTTGACCGCTACACCTTTGAGCGGCAAGACGCGCTGGTGATCTTTGCGGCCGGCAACGACGGCGCCCTTTTCGACTCAGGTACGGTCACCTCGCCGCCGCCGTCTCCAAGAACGTGCTGACCGTCGGCGCATCGCAAAGCTCGTCGCGTACCTGGGCCAATCGTGTGCAGCGCTGCGGGCTGCCCGCGGGCCCGGGGCCAGCGACAGCCAGTGCGGGCTCGGGATGGCGCCCTTCTCGTCGGCGGGGCCCACGTCGGACGGCCGCCAGAAGCCCGACCTGGTCGCCCCGGGGTACTATGTCTCCACCGCGGCGTCGAGCGCCTCGGAGAGCGGCTCGTGCTTTGACGCACAACGTATGGGCACAAGCATGTCCGCGCCAGTCGTGTCCGGCGCGGCGGCGCTCGTGCGGCAGTGGCTCGTGGAGGGCTTCCACCCAAGCGGCGAGCGCGACGCCTCGCAAAGCATGCAGCCGATGGGCGCGCTACTCAAGGCCATCTTGGTGCATGCCGCGCGGCCGCTTCCAGACACCCCACGGCGCCAGCAAGGCTACGGCGTGCCCAGTCTCTGGCCGGTACTCATGCCGGCGCCACCCGCCCGCCTCGAGCTATGGGGCGACATGCGCGACATGCCAGAGCTCGGTACTACGGGAGAGCGCTGGTCGCGGTTCTGGCAGGTGCCCAGCGGCGCGACGGCGGACTTGGAGGCCACGCTGGTCTGGTACGACCCGCCCGCTCAGAGTTCGCCAGCCAGCACCTCGTCAACGACCTCGACCTCGAGGTGCGTGGGCCGAACGGCCTGCTGTACCGAAGCGGTGGCGCGGGCGCTGCGCCGGACCGCGTCAACACGGTGGAGCGCGTGCGCGTACCTGCGTCGGCCTTGGCGGATGGCGGGCTCGTCGAGGTTCGCGTGATCGCGGCGCGCATTGGCGGCGCGGCGCGGCAGCCTTTTGCGCTCGCCGTCACCGCAGCGGGCAGCTTGTCTGCCGCACCGGAAGAGGACAAGGGCAACGGTGCCCCAGTGTGTGGCCGGGACACCACCCTGGTTGTGGCCACGCAGCACGGCCTTGGGCCAAGCGAGGCGCTCGAGCCGCTCGAGCAGCTGGTGCGGACCGTGATCGACGCTGTGGGGCCCCGCGGAGAGGCTCTGCTGACCACGGTGGGCGGCGCCTCGTCCTCTGCCAAGCTCGTCGCGCCTTCCAACGTGGGCGAGAGCACCGTGGCGCGGCTGCAAGCTGCGTCAAGCAGGCAAGCGGCAGCGTTCGACTACGCGAAGGCGCTCGAGGCGGCCCAGAACGCCGCGCCGGGCCGCGTCTCGCTCGTTCTCATCGCGGACGGCGAGCCGTCATCTGCGCGCGGTGCCCGCAAGGCCTTTCGCAGGGCATGCAGCACGCGGCGCAAGCAGCGGCGGCAAGGCGTCGACCTCTCCGTGCTCTGCGTAATCCGCGACGCGGCGCGCATGGGTACCTGGGCGCGGCGGACGTCGCAGTGCCTGTGCGACGCCACCTTCGAGGCCGCGCGGCACGGCCGGCACGTCGCCGCCAGCGCGCAGCGCGTGGTCGGCCTGATCTGCGGCACGGCCGACGAGTTGGCCAACCCGGGGCCGTCCCCCTGCGCGCAGGCCACTTCCAGCAGCGCCTGCGCCAAGGTGCGCGTGTCCAGCTTTGGCCCGCAGGTGCGCGGCGACCCGGCGTTGCACTTCCGGGAAGCGCGAGGCTGCCGCTTCGCGCATGGCGTCTGTGCGGACAGCCCGGCCGCAAGAAGCCGCCTCTTCACGTAGCACAACTTGACATCAGTCAGTCAGCCAGCCAGTCCTCCCGGCTTGCTGGTCCCGAACCTGGAGCCCCTTGCATGGCCACCAAGCCAAGTCGAGCAGCGACAAGTCGAGCAGCGACAAGTCGAGCAGCGACAAGTCGAGCAGCGACAAGTCGAGCAGCGACAAGTCCAAGTCGAGCAGCGATAGCACGGCCAAGTCGAGCAGCAATAGCTACACTACCGTAGGCCAAGTCGAAAGTCGAGAGAACAGCGATAGTACGCACGGTACGTACCGTACCATACCTTAGCAAAGCTGACATGTGAGTCGAACTGCGCAAGTCGATCGAAGCAAAGCACGGCCAAGTCGAGCAGCAATAGCTCCACTACCGTGGGCCAAGTCGAGAGTACGCGTACGCTAAGCAAAGCTGAGTCGAACTGCGCAAGTCGATCGAAACAATGCACGCTTTGCAGCTTCAGCTTTCACTCTGAGAACCGCATCCTCCAACCGCATCCATCCAAAATGGAGTCCGGAGTCCCACTTTTTCGCCCAAATGTTGACGTCATGCTGCTGACGCCACCTCCCACAAGCACCCAAACACTCCCCACCTACCCCCGCCCGTCCCGTGGCCGCCCCTCTGCCCGCGAATCAAGCCCATTTTCCGACCGGCTTCACGGGGGCAGGGAGCGCCCCTCAATGAGCCTGGCGATCCATGTGCGGCGCCGTGCACAGGCAGGCTGCGATCGTGTGTCTCTCCGACTCACAGTAGGGGACACCATGTGTGAAGATTCGGCTCATAACGTTACAGGAAACAGGGTCTTCAATGTTTGGCCTCGACGAGTCGACGGAGAAGGGCGCAAGGATTGTTGGCACCAAAGGTCGGGCGCAAAGGGTGCGGGGTCGGTGAGCTACGACGGGTGAGGTACGGGCTGCAACCACCGTAACGGTAACTTAACGGACAAGCCCCCATGTCCTCCCGTCCCAAGCGTGGAGCATCCGCCCATGCGCCCATGGCGGAGCCCATGGCGAAGCGGCGGCTCACGAAGGACCCTGACGCCGTCGAGGAGCAGATCGCAGTCATCATGAAGCTCCGAGGCAAGTCCGTGCTGACGAGGGAGGAGCGCCTGGACATCCTGCGCGTCTTTGGCATCTGCAGGGCCTGGCACGAGAAGCAGAAGCGGACCGGCCGCCCCGAGAAGCTCGACGCCGTCAAGAAGACCAGTGCACTCCTTGGTCGCGGTACAGGCCTCGTCTCGAGCACAATCAAGTCCTGGACGGACGCAGCCCAAGCTGGAGACGGCGCTGCGACGGCGGGCCTGGCGGCGGTTGTGGATCCTCCTGGTAGGCGGCGGGCCACAAGGTGCTGTTCACGCCGCCGCACTACTCGGATCTGCAGCCCATCGAGCTGGTTTGGGCGCGCATCAAGGGCAACATCGGACGCGACTACTCTGCCGCGCGGAGGATGGCAGACGTACGGGCCCGCCTCGACGCGGAGTTCGAGGCCTTGCACACCGAACAAGGTAAGATCGCGATCAGGGACATCATGGGGTCCGTCGACAGGAAGATCAACAAGCTCTGGGAGGAAATCGAGGAGGCTGAGCGCCGAGCGGACGCTGGGGAGGTGGACAGTGACTCCGAGTGCAGCGAGGTGGACCTGGACACTGAGGACGAGGACGAACCACCCTCTTCCCAAGCTCTTTAGAATACCCAAGATTCAAATCTCCCCTCTGCTTGGCTCCTATCTGAGTTTGAATTTTGGATAGGGAATGCGCGACGAGAAAAATTGTGTTGCGCAAGTCCAGCACGTCTCCGGACTCCTCGCGATGTCCAGAAGACAGATCTGGTATCAGAAACGCACCAAGAGAATCTCCACACTTGGTGTCCCCTACTGTCAAAGGGCGACAGAGCGCCTTTGTGGTCGGCGGCGCTGAGGACGGGAAGCGGTCGCCGCGGTTCAGCTATCGTGCACGGGCAGCGCTCGAGGCTTCGGCTTTAGGCTTACGCAGCTCGGTCGGCGCTCGAGGGCAGAACCATAACCGCGAGAGCTCGGGCCGGCCTGGGTCGTCGGGACGCGAGGACATTTATTCGGCGGCGCGACGACGAGATGCGGCAGGCCGGACTTGGGCTCGTGGCGACCGCCGCGGCACGCGTGGCGCTGGCGAGCGGCGCGCAGGTGGTGTACGATCATGATTGGGCGATCCAGGACCTGCGCGGCCTGGCGATTCCCTTTGGCAGCTGCTTGCACGCGCTGTGGCTCGACTCCTTTCGGACGTACTTCTCATGGACCTGCCGCTGAGCGAGCAGGAGTGTGCCGCGGGCGGCTACAAATGGTACCAGGCGTACCAGACCGGCGCGGAGTGGGAGGTCGAAGCCGCTGCGAGCAGGTCCTCGCTCTACTGGCACGCGCTGCGGCCTGATGTGGACCTGCTGCAGCTTTTGGACACCCCGGAGGCGCAGAACGCCGCCATCTACGCCCCCATGTACGGCAAGCACATCTGGTTCCTTTCAGACGTGCGGTTCGATAGGCCCGAGTGTGTTCACAGTGAGAGCACACTCTGGCGCTGAGCGTCGCTGTTTCGGCGTACTTGCAAGGCACTGGCGCAATTGTCGACGTGACCTTCGACATGGTTGACGAGAGGCTAAGCATCGCAGGCGGGAAGCCCGCCCCTGGCGTCCCGGCCGTGGACGTCAAGGCCAGGCCAAGGAGAAGCCCTGGCCGACAAGATCCGCCAGATCGCAGCCCGCAATAACGAGTGGGGGCCCGTAGACGTGCAGGTCCAGGTGGAGGGGACCTCGGTGACGGTGATCAACGCGCCGCACGAGCTTGTGCGAGCTCTGGCCACGGACCCGGACGTGCGGCGTGTGCATCCTCGCAAAAGGCTGGCGCTGAGCAACGCGGATGTGAGCGCGGCGCTGCAGAGCGGGTTCTACGGCGACGCCACGACCTCGCTCGCGACGTTAAGGCCAAGTTTAAAAATGCACCAGGCCGGTGTTGACGGCACCGGGCAGATCGTCACCGTTGTCGACACCGGCTGGACATGAACAACTGCCTTTCCGCGACGGCGACAGCGAGGGCAAGGAGGAGATGCAGCGCGCCGCCGAGCGCGCGAAAGCGCCCCTGGGAACCGTCTTCCGGTACCCGAACCACCGCAAGGTCTCCTCGTTTGCCTTGTTCAGCGGCGACCACTTCGAGGGCCACAGCGGCGGCCACGGTACGCACGTGGCAGGCACCGTGGCGGGGTCGATCCCAGGCGGGACTTTGCAGGTGGCGCGGGGCGTTGCACCGGGCGCGCGTCTCGCCTTTGTCGACATCGGCGACGTGAAGGGCAGCCTTTACGTCAATGATGTGGTGGAGCCGTTCGCGTCCGGCTACGACGACGGCTCGCGCATCTTCACCAATTCATACGGCGACCTCGCCACGCCCTATAGCGCCAACTCGGTGTCGATCGACGCGTGGCTCTTCTCCAACCAGGACAGCGTCACGCTCTGGGCCGCGGGCAACTCCGGCGACCTCTTTCCTTTCGGCACAGTGAGCGGTCCGGGGAACGCGAAAAGCTCCATCTGCGTCGGCGCTTCGCAGAGCTCGAGCCGCGGCTTTGCCGAATACCGCAAGAGCGTTCCGAAGAGGTTTTGCAACCAGCCGGCTGTTGGCGACCAGTGCGGCGACGCCATGGCCGCATTCTCGGGTGCCGGGCCGACGCCAGACGGCCGCCAGAAGCCGGACCTCGTGGCGCCCGGCACGTCGTGCTCTCAGCCGCCTCGTCCGAGCCTATCAACGGCGTGGAGCAACCCTCGTGCTCGGCAAGCTACATGTCTGGCACGAGCATGTCCACTCCGGCGGTCGCAGCGCTGCAGCCATGTTGCGCCAGTGGTTTATGGACGGGTTCTACCCGTCCGGGCAGGCCAAGGCCGAAGACGCGTTCACTCCGATGGGCGCGCTACTCAAGGCCGTGCTCATGCACAACGCCCATGTGCTGCCAAATGTGCCAGAGACCGAACAAGGCGCAGGTGTGCCCGACTTGTGGGCGACGGTGCAGCCGTCCGACGGCGCCAAGTTGACTGTGTTTGGCGACATGGCCGACATGCCGGGCCTCGCGAAGACGGGGCAGACCTGGTCGCGCTTCTGGAGGGTTCCCGAAACGGGCGCGGGCACCGACCTGCGCGCCACGCTCGCCTGGTACGACTTTTCCCGTTCGAGCTGGCCCTGACGACACTCGTCAACGACCTGGATCTCGAGGTGCGCGGTCCGCGCGGAGCAATCTTTCGGGTCAGGGGCAAGCTGATCGGCGACCGTCTCAACACCGCCGAGCACGTTGTCGTTCCGGCGGCGCAGCTCGAGGCTGGCGCAGTGTACGAGGTCCGTGTTACGGCCGTGCGGATCAACTTTGCCTACGCGACCCGCAGCCTTCGCGCTTGCAGTAACCACGGACGCGGCCCCGGTTGACGCGTCAACCGTAAACGTGCGGCAGAGCGGCTGCTCCAGCTCCTCCGTGCTCGTTGTCAACCAGCGCGAGATGGGCGCGAGCAACCTGCTCAACACACTCGTGGACTTTACCAGCGAGGTCCTTGCCAGGGCCAGCGCGAGCGCAAGCGTGGCGCTGACCACGGTCGACGCCCGAGGGCGTGGACGCTGAGACAGAGGTCTCGGCTGCGGCCGGTATCATTCAATCGGATCCGCGCGTCGGCAGAGAAGAACAGGGCGGCGTCAACTATCTTGCGGTCCTGGAGGAGGCCAACAAGCGCATGGGCTTTGACCCGGACAACGTCGACGAGTTCGACGCGCAGGCTGACGACGCCGCGCCCACGACCATGCTGCTCGTTGCGGACGGCGCCCACAGGCGTGGAGAACAGGCCGCGCGCGTCCTCTCAAGCGGCGTGCCAGATGCGCA
This sequence comes from Thraustochytrium striatum, assembly GCA_022244645.1. Taxonomy (NCBI): domain Eukaryota; class Bigyra; order Thraustochytrida; family Thraustochytriidae; genus Thraustochytrium; species Thraustochytrium striatum. The sequence goes on along the minus strand of JACDIV010000102.1, from coordinate 190,403 downwards.
AGCTCCAGCGCAAGTTCACCAAGCTCACCGTGCTGTGCGAGGTTCGACTGGGAGGCGCTCCATGTTTGGGCGCGGCGCACCGTCAAGTGCCTGTGCGACGCCACCTTTGACGCCTTGGAGCACGCCCGGCATGTCGAGGCCAGCGCAGACCGCATGGCGGGCCTCATGTGCGGAACCGCGGACGAGCTGGTCAACCCGGCGCCGTCCCCGCAAGCCGAACAAGCCTCGGGCTGGATGCAAGACGGTCAAGATGTCGAGCTTTGGCGCACGCATCAAGGACGACCCGTTTATCCGGTTCCGCACTTCGCGAAGCTGCGTTTACGATGACGGCAAGTGCACTACGAGGCAGTCCAGGCTGCACCGCTTCCCGCCCGACGCTTAGAGCTGCACTTTCGAGATGATGAAGAGCAAAGCTGATAATGAGATCGATGATGAAGAGCCCTCTTGCCCACGGCGTCGTTGCCTTGGCGCCCTTTCCCGTCGCAGACCGGACTGCACGTCTATCTCTATCGCGACGCCGAGCGCTCGCGGCACCAAAAGACCCATAGGCCGACCGCCGCGCCGCCCGCAGCTGCGGCTAGCTGGAGGAAGGCGGCGACAAGTGCGTCGATCGCCCTGCAAGCGACGGGCAAAGCTCGACTACAAGAGATCATTTCTTTCGCGCTGGAGCCACAGTGGCAGAGTCGCGCCGCGCCTTCATGAAGAAAGCGCAGGCGCAGACCACTAGCGCGCACCCAACGAATAATACCGCCACAAGAACGATCAGGGAGGTCATGGTCAGACCGGCGAAGAGCACTTTGTCGTCGTCGTCGTCGCCGCCGCCGCCGCCGCCGTCGCCAGCGGCCGAAGGCGCAGGAGTACTCGGCGGTGGTCCAGGATCCGTGGGCGTCGTAGACGGTGAAGGCGCAGGATCTGTGGGCGTCGTGGACGGTGAAGGCGCAGGATCTGTGGGCGTCGTGGACGGCGAAGGCGCAGGATCCGTGGGCGTCGTGGACGGTGAAGGCGCGGGCGCTGGAGCGGTCACCGATGGCGCCGGCGTGGGCTCGAGCGTCTCGGGCACGTCAGATGGGCGCGCGTAGCGGTACCCGGTGGTCTCGGGGCGGCAGTGCAGTTCGTTGTTGGCAACGCCTTGCAGGTCCGCGAGAATCTTGACGGAGGTTGCCTGGCTCAGGTGGCTCAAGCCCGCGAGAATCGTGATCTCCCACTTGGCGTACGGGCTGGGAAGCGGCTGCACGTCCTGGTCAGGCTGTGATTGTATGGTGCCCACGCAGAGCTCGCCGCCGAGTGCGGGCGCCTCGCTGCTCTGGCAGAAGCCGTTGTCCTTGGGCCGGATAGGTGAACTGCAGGTTGTTGAAGGCCCGCATGTCAAAGACAAAGGTGTCGCCGCGCCACGATTTCACAAAGGGTCCCACAAGCTTGATGCCCACCTTGATGTCGCCCTCGCCGCCCTTGGGCGCCAGGAGGTTGCCCGCAGCGTCGAAGAAGAGCACGCCCACGCGCGTCATCTCGATGTTGTCCAGCTTGAGCGTGTCGCTGCAGAAGAATGGACCGCCGCGCGCGAAGGCGGCCGTGCCGCGGCTGGACAGGTCGCGGCCGCGGGGCGAAGCGCCGCCCGCGGGGCCAGCCAGGTCGAACTGTGCGCTGCCCGACTCGCGTAGCACGGCCATGTCGACCAGCTCGGTCACCTCCAGCAGCTGCGTGCGCGCTGAGACGCGGCCGGACTCGATGATGTTGTCATTGCGCGCCTGCTCCACCGTCGACGCAACGCTCTGCAGGCGCTGCGCCAGCGCAAACATGCCGAGCCCGTTGAGGCCCTCCGCGGCCTCAAGCGTGGCGCCGCAGGTCGGCCGCAGGGGTTCCTGCAGCACCGGGTCACGGTAGGCCACGCTAGCGCAGTACTCGCGCAGTACCTCCTGCGCAACAAAGAGCATCTCGAGCTGATCCTCACGGAAGGCAGCGTCGCGGACTGCCAACTGCAGCTCCTGCAGTGCCTCCTCACGCGAGCGGTCGCCCAGCTCGAGCGGGAGCACACGGCGGCGCAGGCTCTGCGCCAGTTCACCGCCCTCCTGCATGGCCTCCTGCATGGTCTCGCGGGCCTGCGCCTCGCGCTCCTCTTGGATGTCGATCTGGGCCTGCAGCACCTGCGCCTGCCGCAGCGCCTCGGTCAGCTCGAGCAAGAGCTCGTGCGTGGCTTTGCCCCAGGTGGTCATCTGCCGCAGAGCCCCGCGAAAGTGCCCGCAGGCGAGCCAGGTGGCCTCGCGCGCCACCGTGTAGTTACTGCGGACCTCCTCCATGGCCTCCGCGGCCTCCTCCATGTCGGCCTCGAGCTCCTTCTTGCTCCTCAGCACGCGCCGCATGCCGCCCGGCCGGCATCGCGACGCCGACGCGCGCAGCCAGTGCCTCACGGCGCGACAGCATGCGGCGGTCGCCCTCCGTGTTCATGCCGTCGCCCTGGTCGCCCAGCACGAGCTTGGGACAGAGGTCCAGATCGTACTCGAGCATGTCCATGACCTCGTGGTACAAGCTGTCCCATAGCGCAGGGTCGCTTAGGGAGGTGCGCTCCGTAGCGCGGCGCAGCTCATCGGCATCACCGCTGACTAGCGCGACAAAGCGCACGATCATCTCGGTGAGCGCCACGGAGAGCTTGTCCACGGTGGCTTGCAGGAGGTCGCTGGAGGTTTCCATCTGCGCCTTGGTGGGCGTGTCCGGTAGCTCCTTCACCGCCGCGAACGACTCGCTCGGCGACGCGAACATGGACAGCGCAGAAGCGCTGCCCTTGATAATCACGCCCGCGCCTCCAATAGCCGCTCCCCAGCGCCGCCCACGGCGCCGCGGCTGGCCGCGCCCGACCTGCTGCGCTTGCTCTGGTCCAGATACCGCCCGACACTCGGGCTCGGGCTCGGGCTCGGGCTCGGGTCTGGGCTTGGGCTCGGGCTCGACGCGGCATTCTCCAACTCGGAAACAACCTTGACCACGCCACCCGCCACCCGCACGATGTAGCGGGGCACCTTCTCCTGGTCTCCCTCGCGGTCGCGCAGCTGATCTGCGGCCTCCGTGGTCGGCGGCGGCGACGCCGGAAACGCCTGCGGACAGTCTTGGAACTCCTGCGCGCCGGCGTTCGGCTGTGGAAGCTGACGCTCGATCACCTGCGGCCGCGCACGCGGCACGCCGCCACCGCCCGGTCGCGCCGCCGCGGCTTCTTCGACCGCGCTTGGTACGAGTTCGGCAGCCAGTCGCTCGCGCCAGAGCTCGAGCTCGCAGTCGCCGCCTTCTGCGGGCAGGCAGCAGGAGACGAGGAAGGTGTCCGACGTGCCGCCGGCGCTTGCCAGGCGCTCGTTAGGGCCGCATTTGGCCGGCACGAGCGTGCGCAGCGGCGGCAGCAGGCCAGAGCTGAGCGGCGGCGCCCGCGTCAGCGCGGGGTGGTCTTGCGCAGGCTCGCAGTCGAGGCCAAGCTGCATGCCAGCGGTCAACCGCGTGCAGCGAGCGCCGAGCACATCTTGCGGTAAGCCGGGTGCAGCAAGTGGCGTGGCTTGCCAGGCGCAGCACGAGACGAAGATAGGTATGCCGCTGCCGCTGCCGTCGTCGCGCGGCTGGCAGCGCACCAGTTCAACCTCCGCGCCGCACTCGGCGGCCGAGTGCTCGCTGCGTGGCGCGGTCTCGGCGGCCTCGAGGCCGATGCGGGCTAGATCAGCTTCGACCGCAGTAGTGGTCTCGTCGCGCCGGCTGGCAATGAGCTGCGCGGCGTGCACGAGGTCGTATACAGCGACCACGCTGGCCACGCTGCTTGTGTTGCTGCTGTCCGTGGTGTTAGCGAGCGCGGTGGCGGCCAGCACCGTCGAAGTGGCGTCCTCGAGGCCGGGTCTGGCCTTGACTGAGTCGAGGAAGACGGCTTGTTGGCGCTCCATGTCTTCGCGAGTACACGGCTCGGCCACGGCGGTGTCCACGGCGCACGGCGAGTAGCGCGAGATCGGAATGCTTTTCATGCAGGTGTATTGGTCGGCGCTCAGGTCCGGCCAGTCGCATCAGCGTCGCCGAGCTCGAGCTCCTCACCAGCGTCGGCAAGCTCTGGCCCATCGGCGCTGAGGCGGCGGCCGAGAAAGGCCGCGCTAGGGCCCATAGGCGTGGCCATGCTGGCCAGAGCCAGTATACCGAGAGAGATGTCCTTGATGGCGTTGAGCATCGCCGTCTTGGCCTCGTGCTGTTCCTTGGCGTCATTGTAGATGGCCGCATAGACGGCGAACTGATCGTGAAGGTCAATCATCCTCGCCACGCCCGCCTCGATCTCGTTAGAAGCAGCGAAGAGCGCCGAGGCGCTGGCGTTCGTGCGCTCGAGCGTCGTCTCCGCGCGCGTCTCGAGGTCGCGGCGCTTCTTGTCGAGCGCCACGAGCGCCGCTGCTTGGCCGGCGGCTGCTGCGGCAGCGTCCTGTGCGAAGCCAGAATGCACGCTGGCAAAGCCGCGCGCGTTCTGCGTCGCCATGTCGGCCATTGCGTCGGCAAGGGCGATTTTGCCCTCCTGCACCTCGGCCAGCCGGTCCTCCACGCCACGCGCCAGGTTGGCCAGCTCGTTCAGCAGCTCGCCTTGCAGTTCCTGCTGCAGTGTGAAGTCCGCACGCGTCACTAGCGCGTCCGCAAGGTTGAGCATGGCCTTCTCGGTAACCACCATGGCGTAGTCGGGCACCTTGAGCGGCGCCGCGTTGGCCAACGGTCCGCCTAGCTCGAGTCCCGCTCGCACCTTGGCGGCAAGGTTGGCCAGCTTGCGCGACCGCGGCGAGGGCCCGCCACGCGCGTCCTCCACGAGCGCGATAAGGTCCACCACCTCGTCCACCACCTGCACCACGTCGCTACGCTCTGCTGGCACCGTGCCACTGCCCGGCAGCGGCACGCCGCGCAGGCATGCCACGGCACGTGAGATGAAAATCTCTGCGGGCAGCAAGCCGACGACCTCGCGCCGCCGCCACGCGGGCAGCATGGCGCAGCGCGCATACGCCGCGTACAGCTCCAGTCTCGCCGGCGTTGAGTCGAGGCCGAGCCGCGCCAGCGGCCGGCACTCGCCAAGCGCGTCGCCAGGAGCGCGGGCCTCACCGCAAGGACACGGCGGCGCCGCGCAGCGCTCAAAGGGCGGCAGCTGCAGCGAGTGGAAGGCCGTGAGATCGCGCGTGATCGGCACGAAACGCACGCTGCCGAGCGCGAATGGACCGGCAGCTCCCGCCACGGCGCGCAGCGCAGCCAGCGTGCCGCTGTGGTAGAACGCCTCTGAGCCGCGGTATAGCGTAGTCGGCGCGGTGGCGTCCTCGCCGACCTCCAGCTCGAAGCCCGCGTCCAGCGTGGCCACCCCGACAGGCGCGGTAGGGAAGACGGCGCCCTCGAGCGCGTCCGCCGCGAGAGCGGCCAGCCGCCGCATGGGTGCCTGCGCGGCAAGAGCGCTGTGCGGCGCGCAGCGCGCAAACCCAGCGTCGAGAAGCGCCAGCGCGGCCTGGCGACGCGACGCTGGAAGCTGCGCTGCAGGCTGCGCGAGTGCTCGAGCGGCGCACATCACAGCCTGCGTGTAGCCTCGCATCGGCTGCCGCGACGCCGACGGTTCGATCGCCAGGCAGAACCGCGCGTCCGCGGCTAGGGCGTACCCTTCGGGGCACGCGCGTGGCGGTCGCTCGCATATCGGCGCACCCAGCGACATGGAGCAGTCCACAGCCTTCCAGTCGCCGCGGCCGCTTGCAGACGAGGGCAGTAACGCGCACTGGCCTGCGGCCAGCGCGTCGCGGCGCGAGACAGCGTCCACGCCGCCCGCTGCCCAGCTGAGCGCCGACCGGGCGCCTTCCGTGGCGTTGTGCGAGCGCCCGACCCACCACGCGGTCACGGCCGGCTGCTGCGCAGCTGCCAGCTCGCGCAACGCGGTGCGCTGCGCAGCGGTCTCTGCCGTGGCGAGCTGCGCAGTGCCGCCCTCTGCCTGGCAGGCCGTCGCCGCAGCCGCGTAGCTCGTGAGCGGCCCGTCAAGCGCGCGGCCGCACGCCGTGCCGCCCGCGAGCGGAGTCCAGCCGTCCGCGCACGCCGGCGAGACCAGGCCGCCATCCGGCGGCACACACAGGCCGCTGGCAGGGTCTAGCTGCGCGTCGGCAGGGCACACAGCGCCCTTGCGCTCGGGCGAGACGCAGAGCACGCCGTGCACCTCGCTGCAGCTCGTGGGGACGAACTCGCCGCCTTCTATGCGAGCGCAGCGCACGCGGCCGTCCGTGTCGCGCAGCGGCGTGTCGGCGTCGTTTAGCGTCCACGGGATCCACGCGTGCTCCTCGCGGATCGGCCAGCCGTCAGCCCACTGCGCGTCCTCGCGCAGCTGGTGCGGGGGGTCGAGGTCGCGCAGCACGGCCGGCCAGTCGAACCCGAGCCAGGCGGCGTCGATGCCAGCGCTGGCCATGAGGTTCTCCGCGAAAGCCTGCTCCTCGGGCGAGTGTAGCGTGGCCAGGCTGCCACCGAACGCCGCGCGGCACAGACCGGCCGCGGCGGCGTGCGGCAGTCGCCAGCCGGCCAGTACGGACCAGCAGCGCCCCGCGTGGTGCTCGGCGCCCGCGCCGCAGCTCGCCACAGGCTCCGACGAGCCCGGGGGCAAGCTGCAAGCACCCGTCGCGTTGACTCTCACCCAGCCGCACGGGCATGCGGGCAGGTTGGCGTCGAGCAGGTCGAAGCAGCCCTCGTCCGCCCCGCCACCGCTGACGCTGACCCCTCCCTCCGTCTCCTCGTTGTCGAGGACGCCGCTGACTAGGTCTGTCAGGTCGCAGCCGTCGCCGAAGAAGCCGTCCAGGCACTGGCAGCGCCCGTCGCCGTTGTGGCATGGCAGCGAGTAGGTCCCGCAGCCTTGGCTGCAGCGCGACACGCACTCGGCCTCGCTGGCAGCGCTCTCTTGTTCGGCCGAGTGGTGCGGCGGGCACGCCTCGACGTGGTCTCCGCCGCTGCAAAAGTGGTCTGCGGGGCACGGGTCTGGCTCGGCCATACCCTGCCGAGGGCACACCGACCGCGGCGGGCAGTCCACAGGCTCCGCGGCGCCGAGCGGGCAGTGGCTGCCCACGGGGCACGGCTGCGCCGCGACAGCGCCGCCGGGGCACAGCTCGCCAGCCGAGCAGGGGGCCGCCTCGCTTGCGCCCGTGCCCGGGCAGGAGGTGCCCGCGGGACAGGGTAGCGGCGCGTTGCTGCCCTCGGGACAGTAGTTGCCGGAGGGGCAGGTCTCGGCAATGTCCGGGGTGTCGCAGAAGCTGCCCGCGGGGCAGGCAGCGGGGGCGCTGGCGCCGGCAAGGCAGTGCTGCGCGTTGCCTGCGCCGTCCTGTGCGACGCAGGGCACGACTAGGCCCGTGCCGGGGCAGTAGTTGCCGGCAGGGCAGGTGAGCTCGGCCTGGCCGCCGTCGCAGTAGGTACCAGCGGTGGGACAGGCATGGCAGACGCTGGCCACGCCCGTGCGAAAGCTGCACGGGGAGAGGCGCTGCCCTGCGGGGCAGCTTGTGGAGCAGTCCACGGCGTACAGGTCGAGTTTGAGGTTGCAGCCGCCATCCAGGAAGTAGTTGTCGCATCGGAAGTGGACTCTGTAGGTCCCCGGGCCGCGACCGGTGCGTTCGCCCGAGCACCTTTCCTGCTTGTTGGTGCACGCAATATATATGATCTTCGTGCCCGAGGGGTCTTGCACACTAACGTGCACGTAGTTGTCCGTGTTCCCGGAGTCGCGCACGCTGACGAACACGCTGGTGGTGTCCTCGGTGCCGCCGATGGTGAACGTGAACGAGTGCGTGCCAAGCCGCGAGAACGACGGCACTGCGTACGCCGTGCGCGACTCGTACACGCCGCTCTGCCCATGCGCCACGGGAAGCGCGAGGGCGAGCAAAAGTAGGCCAAGCTTCATCTTCATCATCTTCATCATCTCTGCAGTTACGGAACTGGGCGCTGATGCGGCGACGCGTCGCGCCCTGTCCTCAGGGCAAAGGTTGTGGCAGTTATCGCGCCTCTCTCTCTCTCTCTCTCTCTCTCTCTCTCTCTCTCTCTCTCTCTGCTCTGCGACCATAGCACCAGCCGGCCGGCCAGCCAGCCATGGACAAGGTTGCTCATGATCGCGAGTCGGACCGCAAAGAAATCTGTCGTCATGACAGGTTGTGGCGCCTCTCGCTCTCTCCCTCTGCGACCAGCCGGCCGGCCAGGGCAAGGTTGCTCGCGACTGTTAGGCAATTCGAACCGGCATGCACGTGGAAAACCCCGTCGCCATGACGACAGGTTATGGCAGTTATGACACCTCTCGGCCCTCGCTGGGACTGGCCAGCCAGAGACTGCCTTGGATCACATGTGAGGTGATGCGACAGAAACCTGTCGTCATCAGTCTGGACAGGTTGTGGCAGTTATCACGCCTTTCTCTTGCTCTGCGACCACCAGCTGGCCGGCCTTTGGACAAGGTTGCTCGTGATCGCAAGTCGGACCGCAAAGAAATCTGTCGTCATGACAACAGGTTGTGGCGCCTCTCGCGCTCTCAGCCGGCCAGCCAGGACAAGGTTACTCGTGACCGTTGGGCTGACAATGTGTTGACAGTGACATGCGAGTGGAGAACCCCAAAAGTACCTTGTCGTTTTGACGTCACCTCAGTCAGTCAGAGACCGGAGCAGTCACATGTCACAGCCACCATCAGCTCCGAAATCCTTGTGCATTCGTCCGCGTTCAGTTCTTACAGGCGGGAGGCTTTCATGGCACCAGAACCGGCGGGAGGTTGGAGCGAGAGCAAGAGCAAGATGGAGGACCAGATGGCGCGGGCTGGGCCACACGCCGAGGAGGGCGTGCCGCTGGACACGGGACCGACCGAGCTCCACGGGGAGGTGTGCGCGACCGCGACGCAGCCCGCGACGCGAGGCGCAGAGGATGTGCACGCTGCTGAGCAGGTGGTGCTGGAAGACGTGGCGCTGGATGTGCGACTGGCAGAGCTGGCGAAGAGCAGGATTGTCGACGGCCAGCTCTTTACGAGGGAGAGAAAGAATGCAGACCGCTTGTGCCTGATCTCCGCAAGGAGCACCTCGATTATGTGCTGAGGATGCTCGAGGTTGACACACGCATGAGCAAGCAAGAAGGTGAAGTCACGAGTAGCACATCTGGCGGGTTCTACACGTACAAGCTCCAGCTCGTCTTCGAGCAGAAGGAGAAGAGACGAGAGCTGTTCAACGAGGTGGTAGAGATGGCGAAGCAGGCGGGGGTGAACGAGGCCAACCTTCCGAAGCTGACGCGAGGCAGGCAGTTGAACCTGCAGCAGATGAAGAAGCTCGAGGATCTGCTCGTTGGACAATCCGGCGGGTCCGTCCCTTGCTCGGCCGCTGCCGCCTCGAGCTTTAACGGGCCCGCGAGCCGGCCATCCGGCCCGCCCGCTGTGGGCGCCACCTCACCGTCGCCTGGCGCGGCCGTCGCAGCGGCTTCCGACGGGGCGCCCGACAGAGCCGCGAGCGCGCCAACCGACATGCTCGCCACTAGCAGATCCCGCGAGGTTTCCGCAGGGTTGTGGCGCAACAGGGCGACGTACAAGTGCAGGACGAGTTCGCGCTGTGGCGCTCGCGGGCTCTCACAAGCGATGGCAATGTCGGCCATCGAGGTGCATGACATGTACGTGCTCAAGCATTATGCGGAGCAGGCCAAGAAGGAGGCCGAGGAGCGTGCCGAGGGCGCCCCGCTCATTGACAGCAGGCATCGCAAGACGCCGTTTTCCTCGGACAGCACGAACGAGAAGATGGTGCTGGCGTCGAAGTGGATCACAGGCTTTGAGCTGACGAACGGCACGACTAGGGAGGCGGACACGGAAGTGGACGGCGACAAGATGCGCTCGCTGCGATCAAAGCTCGAGGAGGCTGGCCGCAGGCTCGTGGCTGGATTTGAGCTGGTGAGACACGTGGCGAGTCTGGGGCGCAACCTTGCTTCACACGACCACAAGGACTTCAACGAGGAGACCTTTAACGTGGAGCGCTTTGTTGAAGCGGCCGAAACGGCGGCCGAGACTGCCGCAGAGATCTTCCAGCTGCGCTTCTCGAAGACCAACTGGATCGACAAGCTGCACGGAGGGCCGGGGGCCGCCACGTGCGGCATGGAGCCCGAGACCGACGTGTTCTTCAAGATGTACAGATCGCGTTGTGTGAGGCTCCAGGGCACCACTGACGAGTGCAAGAAAGCACGCGTCTGTGTTGTTACTTTCTCAAACAGCACGATGGCGAGCGTCGAGGTCCCGGTCGGCGGGGCGCATCTGCCAAACTGCTGGACCAGACATGGTAACCTCCAGGACATCCCGGGCGAGCAGCGAGAGTTCATTGCGGCCAAGCCCCGTGAGCGAGCAAAAGTTCACAAGTTCAAGGCCAGGATAAGCGCGAACGTCAAAGCCAAGGTGATCGACGGCAGCTACCGGCACCAGATCAACCACGCCACCGCCTCGACCTCGGAGCGCAACAACGCGGGTGTCCGCAAGAGTATGTTTTCGTGCCGATCCACTTTGACGCCACCCGGCTCCGTGGTCTTTGCCAATCTGCGCGCGGCGTTGCAGAGGTTGGAATCCCTCGACTTGGGCCCAGAGGGCCTGAGGGTCATCCAAGACACCACCAACGCCTTGAACGAGATTTCGGCAAGAGCAGAGGGCGCGGACATGCGCCTCCCGCGGGACGCGGCGGCGACCAGCCAAATGCCAGACAGTTACGGACAGGCTCTGTTAATGCCGCGCGGTTCCGCAAGGGCAGGCACCAAGCGCGGACTCGGGCGCACGTTGACCGACGTGCAACTCAATGCGGCCGATGCGTGCACTAAGCGGCCGCGCGCGAAAGCGAAAGAGTAAACACGGCCTGGCATGTGAATCTGGAACCCAATCCTATCGTGCCTCGACTTGCGTCGTGTCCTCCCCATCCTCCCTCTACCACTGCGTTGCCATCCTCCAGATACGTGCGTCTGGTTAACCGTGCAGCCTGGTGTCCACGATCGTCAGGCGGGGCACATCTTGCGCTCCACATGAATCGACATCCATCTTCCTCACTGCCTGTGAAGCCCAGTCGCGACTGGTCGCAGCGCACTCTCAGCGCCGAGCTTCGACAAGTACACGCCCGTCCTCCCAGACGCGCTGAGCTCCCAGACGCTCACCGGCCGACCAGGCACCACCACCCAGCCACCGAGCCAGCCAGCCAGCCAGCCAGCAGGCCCAAGACCGTCGACATGACAAGGCGACCGCCAGCTCGCCGACAGACCTGGCCAACTGAGGTCAATCCCCGCCTGCCTCTGCTGCGCCGTCCTCGCCAGGCAGCCAGCCAGCCAAGGCTTGCCAGCCAAGGCTCAAGGCTTGCCCATCAAGCGCATGCGGCAGGCGGAAAACGGCGCATGCCGGCACAGACAGGTTGTTCGGGTTCGGCCCAAGCGACAGCAAGAGCAAGGAAGGAAAGGACGAGGAAAGGAGCTGGAGCATCAGAGCGCTGCTAGCTTGGCCTCCGAGGACGCGATGGTGGGCGCGCGAATGGCCTTGCTGGCGGCAGTAGTGGTCGCGGCGGACGTGGCGGTGAGCTCGGCGCAGCACGCTTTGCTGGGCGGAATGATGCGAGAGAGTCGCGCGGCGCGGCTGTCGACGGCGGGCGCGGCCTGGAAACGCAAGATTGACGGCCTCGGGCCGATCAGCGAGCGCGAGTTCAAGTGCCGCAAAGGCAAGGCCGGCGGCATCTTTCCTTGCAAGAAAGTGGATATGCTGAGCCTGCTGCGACGCACCGAGATGGGCGCGGCGCAGAACGCCGACGGCAGCGACATGTGGGGCTGGACCGATCCCGAGACGGACGGGGAGTACGCGCTGGCCACGTTCGAGGACGGCATGGCCGTGGTGGATATTTCGCAAGCCAATGCGCCGCAGCCGCTGCTGTTTGTGCCCTCGCAGTCGCGCATCAAGTCGTACTGGCGCGACGTCAAGGTATACCGCGACGTGGCCTACGTCGTGGCCGACGTGCACGGAAAAGACATTGGGGTTGCCATCCACAGCATGCAGATGGTGGACCTGACGCGTGTGCGCGGGGCCGCGCGCGAGCTGGTCACCGCGGCGCCGGACGCGCTGTACGACGGCGTGCAGTACACGCACAACATCGTGATTAACCAGGAATCGGGGTTTGCCTACTTGGTGGGCAGCAACACGTGCTCGGGCGGGCTGCACGTGCTCGACCTGCGCGCCGACCCGCTCGCGCCTTCCTTTGTGGGTTGCTACCGCAACAACGGCTACGTGCACGATGCAGAGTGCGTCATTTACAGAGGTCCTGACGTCCGCTTCACGGGCCGCGAGGTGTGCTTCCTGTTCCAGTCCGACAGCCACAACGTGCGCATCCTCGACATCACCGACAAGCGCGTGGACGAGTCGGGCAACCTCGTGTACGGCCAGGTCCTTGCCGACACGGTGTACCCAAACAGCGCCCTGGTGCACCAGGGCTGGTTGACGGACGACATGCGCTTCCTGCTGGTCGGCGACGAGGAGGACGAGCTGTTCAAGGCGCGCAAGGCCAAGAGCTTTGTGTTTGACGTGCAGGACCTCCGCAGCCCAGTTTACGTGGGCAGCTATGAGAGCGCGGAGATCGCCGTCGACCACAACCTGTACGTGCGCGGCGACGACGCCTTTATGACCAACTACATGGCCGGATTGCGCGTGAACGACTTGTCGCGGCTGCGAGACGGCAAAGGGCTCAAGGAGCGCGCCTACTTTGACACCACGCCCGGCAGCGAGTCGGTGGGCGATTACACCACGGGCGCCTGGTCGAGCTATGTCTTTTTTCCGTCCGGTGTCGTTGCCGTCAACACCATCGAGAACGGCCTCTTCATTTTGCGCGTGCGTCCCGGCGCCAACAAGTGCAAGAACGTGGGTGGTCTCGTACAGGAGGACGGCACCAGCATCTCGTGCCGCCACGCCTACGATCGGTGCGCTAGCTCTGCCTTGGTGCAGACGCGGTGCGCAAAGACGTGCAACGTGTGTAAGACGGAAAAGTTCCGCCTCGGCAAGTCGTGCAGCGACCTCTCGCCGCACAGCGGCCTCGCCTCGCGCGAGGCGCCCACCGTGCCGCTCGCGTGCGCTGATCTGGCCTCCCGGTGCGACCTCGCAGCCGTTCGCCTGGCCTGCCCGGTGACCTGCAACACCTGCGGCGACTCGCAAGCCAACCTGCGGGTTGAGATGGGCGGCACGGTCTTGGCGGGCGGCCTGGGCCTGCTGCCTTTAGAGCTTGCCAGCTAGTAGAGCTAAAGGAGTAGAACAATAAGTAGAGAGTCTTTGGCTTTGTTGTTGTGACCGACAGAACCATGTCATTCTGCGGAGGTTGCGCCGCAGCAAGGGTTGCCACCGCGGTGAGTACCTGCGCGGAGCAATCGTCTACGGTACCAGTACTTACTTTTCTGATGAATGAGGAAACGAAAAGCTCGCGACGCCTGCTGCGTTGTTGAAGATCAAGCGCATCTTGGGCAGGAAGATGCACCCGAGGACGGCGAGGTCGTTGAGTGCCACCACGCCGCCCTGCATAAAGACAGCGATTATGGGGTCGTCTGAGACCAGCACGACGACTGGAACGGCCACCAGAAGGACCTCCAGGCTGCTGCCGATGGCCCAACTCACATACCTAGCCTCGTCAAAGAGGCTGCTGACGCCCACAGTGCCGTAACACAGCCAGCACCCACCCATTAAAACGATGGCGTGAAGCAAGACGACCCCGGACACGAGGCCCGTGTATATCTCGCCGATACATGCCCCGGCGCTCGCGATAGAGTTGCCGAGATCGTCCTGTTGCCGTACGACGCGCTTGTAGTGCAGCGGGCTCACGAAAAGCATTGTCATGGCGATGCACGCTTCAATGAGAACGAGCCCACCGACGACGAGCCAAGGCTGCCACCACGGCACTAGCGCCTTGCCGGCCTTGCCGGCCTTGCCAGCCTTGCCAGCCTGGTTTCCGGGATTTGGCGAAGCTGTTGCGCGCGCCGCCGCGGCGGCCGCGGCGGCGGCGGCGACAGCAACAGCAGTCGTGGAGATGCGCCGGGGGCGCCGCCAGTACTTTGCCTCCGGGCTTGCGAGCTCCCTGATCCGGAAGATCGCGAAGAGGGCACCAAAGATTGTCGCGAAGCCCATCTGATAGAGGAGCATGGCCGCCCGGCAAGCCTGAGTAGCTCTCGCGTTGCCGCCGTTTGGGCCGGCGCGCGGGTCCCTGTCGCTCACCGTTAGTTGCGCGAGCGTGAGGCTCGACAAGATCGTGCCCAGGGCCACGAGAGTAAGGAATTGCAGGCGAGCAGCGCGCACGACGCGCGAGTGCCGCTTGGCGACCGCCCAGGTTATGCAACCAATCGCTAGGCTCACGTTGATGCCGCAGAGTGCGAGGAGCATGCCCTCGACTTGCTCGTTGAGGCCGAGGTTCTCGCAGGCAACGTCCAGCTGAAGCGTCAGCTCCGTGGCGTTGCCTGTCGCGTCCACGGCGCGGAACACCAGGCGCTCGTGGATCGTAAAGGCCCACGAGCCGTCGTACTGCTGCAGGCCGCGCTCGCCGCAAGTCGCAGCGGTGTACCGCACCCTGGCTTGCGAGGTTAACGCCAGCGCGGACAGATTGGCGCCGGCTTTAAGGGGCCACTCCCCGCCGCCGGTCAGCTCGAGAGTGCCCGCATGGGCGCCTGCACGAGCTGAATGTGCACGGGCTCGTCGTCGACGTCCCAGCCGACCAGCGTGACCGCGGCCGTGGCGCTACGGCCAAAGAAGGAAGCGCCGTTGTAGAGGTACAGCTTGTACTCCCCCTGGGTGGGCTTTAGCGGCGGCACCGACGTCGCCTGGAGCATCGGTGCGTCCGGCTTGGGCCGAATGCTCACGGTGGTGGTGGCTGCCGAAGAAGAGCGCGTGCTGCTGCCGCCGCAGTCTGTCGCAGCAAAGGTGAAGGAGTCCTCTCCGTAGGCGTCGGGGTCTGGCACGTAGCGCACGCTGGTCGATGGGTAGAGCAGCGCGGCGGGTTGAGCCCGGCGCGCGCCCGAGAGCTTGATGTAGTCGACATAGTTCCAGTCGGTGATACCCGAGGCGGCGGTGGTGTCCATCTCGAAGCGCAGCGCGTGCGTCTTGAAGAAGGGCCGGCACTGCGGCTCGCTGAAGACTGCAAAGCGGCCCACACTGTTGGTCTCGCTGTACATCTCCGGCTTGTGGGTCTGCTGACATGACGTGCCACTCACCGTCGGCGTCCAGGGCGCGGATGCCGACGATGGCGCCCGCGCCGCGCGGCATGCCGACCTCGATAGTGACAGGGAATACGGGCTCAAGGAACTCTACCTCGACAAACTCGGTGTAGGGCATCCCGGTGGCGGAGAGGTAGGTGGCGATGGGGTCGTGCGTGGTCTGGTAGTTGGGGCCGTACATGGCGAGGTCGCTGGTCGGCGGTGTGGTGAACTTCAGCGGCCTGAGGGGGTCGATCGGCGGTCCGCGCCAGCGTGGGGTCCAGATGCCGTTGCGAAGGCCGTGCACCTCGCTTGCCGGGAGACCAAGGAGCCGTCGCGTGTGGTTGCTGCCGGTCGGCACGGGCTCGCAGTCGTAGGGATACCCCAGCTCTGATTCCAGCGTGCAACGTTGCGGCGCGCCGCCCGGGAGGTCATAGCGGTACGTCGGCATGAACTCGACGTCAACGGTGACGTTGCTGACACCGTTGCTCGCGTGCACTGCAAGCACCCTGGCGAGCACGAGCAGCGTTTCGCGCGTCGCGTCGCCGTGAAAGTGGTTGACGCGTACGAGATCGCCGGCGAAAACGAGATCGCTGTCGAGGACCGCATGCACGCTCCCGTTAGCGTGCGCCGGGAAGCGGTCGTCTTGGAGGCACTCGCCGGTGCCCTGAAGTGGGCACTGCGGAGAGCCGATGAGGTTGATGGCGTGGTAGCTCGGCTGGAGGCCCGTGCCCCAAAAGGAAGAGACAGCCCGTACATCATGCACGAACTGGTCGATGATGTCGTCCCCGACGTCAAAGCCCTCGTACGGTTTATCCACGACTCGCCACTCGCCATCGAGGCCGCGGGTATACAGCGTGCCCTTTCGCGGCAGCGAGGCCACCATGAAGCTTGTGTGGCTGTCCGGGTCGCTGGCTTGCAACTCGACCGCTACGCCAGCGTCGTCGTCTTCATCCACCTCGGTAGCGATGTGGGTTGCGGTGGGCTTGTCGTCTAACGGCAGCACAGTAAAATGGATGGTGAGGTTGCGCTCCGACATGAGGCCGGAGATCGGGGACCGAAAAGCCACCTCGAACGAGTCCATGAGCACGCCAAAGGACTCCGGCTCGGGCTTGTAGCGAAAGCCTTCGCCGATCTTCAGCGTGTGGCCTACGCTATCCACTGGATCCGGCAGTGTTTCGAAAGTCAGTGGGTCCAGCGCGGTGATCTTGCCTCGGTGCGGCAGGCGCATGACCACGACCTCCACAGGGCCGCCAGCGAGCTCGCGCGCGTGCACTCCCAGGCGGTTGGCTACAGCGTCGTCCTCCATTAGCACATGCGTGATGCCCTCGACCATGATCTCCGGTGGCTGCAAGAGCACCACGTGCACTTCGTGCTCGCGGCCATCGCCGCACCGCACCGCGAAGCGCACGGTCTGCACGCCGCCAGGTCCATCCGCTGGCAACGTCAGTCGCAATTCGCCTTTGCCGGCGAGGCTGTCGCCGACCTGGAGCGCAGGGTCCTCAGCCGGGGACTCTGCGGCGTGGAGGGTGCCGAGCGTAGGCGCGGCACTCAACGCTTGCGCGTCGCATGCCGCAGGTAAGGCTGCAAGGATCGGCCGCGGCCCTGGTAAGGCTTCCACGATGGTTGGTACATGCGGCAGAAACGGCGCTGCGGCGGCCACTGGCGCCCCGGAGCGGTGTGGCAACGGTGCGGACACGATCACATCCGGCAGCTTGGAGATGTCTGCATTTGGATTGTGGAACGCCCGCATGCGCCGGCCCCGGAACATGATCTCGCCCGCAGGAGTCATGCGCGGCCCCCGCCGAGCCGTGGTTGGGCACGGTATAGCCCGGCTGCGAGCACGATCCCGTCGAGGCCAGCTCAGCGCACTCCGCGTCGTCAAAGGTGTAGGCAAGGACGATGTCCGCGGGCAATGGCTGGGACACGTCGAGCGGGGCGTCCATGGCCGACTGCAATTCGGCGGCTGAAAGCGCGCGCGACCAGAGCGCAAAGTCGTCGATCTCGCCGTAGGTCGCGGCGTCGTTGAGGGTGGGAAACTCCGTGGTCGTGTGCAAAAAGTGCATGCCGATCAGCATGACCATCTCCGGGTGGCGCATAGAGAGCGGTGACTCGTACTTGTGCTTCACAGCAGCAACGCCGTTGAGGTACAGCGTTATCACTGTATGGTCCACCACTATAGCCAAGTGATTCCACTTGAGCATTTTGCCTCGCTTGTCGTCGAGCTTGTCGGCGGGCCTGTCATCTCGCAGCGTTTCCAGGAAAAAGTACCCGCCCAGGTCCTCCCCAAACACGGAGGCCTGCACGAGATTCTCAAACTCCGGCGTGATCATCTGCAGCAGCGTGCTCCGCTCCTTGTGCCCGTACAACTTGACCCACATGGCCACCGTGAGCCGCGTCCCGACCTGGCTCCACCCCGGCTCTTCCCAGTGCACAAACCCGCGCTTGAGGCCGACCGCGGGGGTTGGCATTCAGCGACAGCGAGTACCCCCGCGAGGCGGCGCACGGCGCCGGCAAGAGCAGCACCAGGAGCACTAGCAGCAAGAGCAGCATCCGCCCCTGCCGCCGCCTTTGCCGCCGTCGCAGCCTCGGGAGTGTCGGCCCCGCGCCCGTGGTCACCAGCGGTGCGCTGGGTCACGCCGTCCGTCAATATGACGGTTGGGCCGTAACGCCGCCGCCACTACCGCCGCCGCTACCGCCGCCGCTACCGCCGCCGCTGACGCCGCCGCTAACGCCGCCGCCCGCTTCGGCAACGC
The DNA here is from genome assembly GCA_022244645.1 of Thraustochytrium striatum. Taxonomy (NCBI): domain Eukaryota; class Bigyra; order Thraustochytrida; family Thraustochytriidae; genus Thraustochytrium; species Thraustochytrium striatum. The sequence continues at coordinate 172,485 of JACDIV010000102.1, read as the reverse complement.
ATCTTTCGGTCACAAGCTGTCACCGCCGCTCTTCCGAAACGGACACTTGCGCTGCCCACGGAGATCGCGCCCGGGTCGCTGCGTTCCTTCGGAGATCGCGCCCGGGTCGCTGGTTTTTTGTTGTTGTTGTTGCAGCCTTGAATCTGGGCCTGCCGGCTGTGGGCTGGCTGGCTGGCTGGCTTTGGGCTCGGTTCGGACGTTGGCATGGGGCATTGGCATTGCCGTCGGGAATGGTTTGTGTCCGAAGGTGTCATGTCCGCCGATGTTGCAACACAGCACATGATTCCGTGATAGTTGGACGTGAAGAGACCTTGACGAGAAACTTTTTTCTCCAGGCTTGCTTGATTTTCGATCCATGGGCGGCAGTCAGTTCACAGTGGCAGCCCAACTGTCGATGGCCTTCTCAATCTTCGATCGATCCTCTGGAGATCTCAATCGATCGATCGAGAAACCATGGTGAAACCATCACTGCCGCCTGTCCTGCAGAGAATCAATGCTGATTAGCCCAAGAAGCAGGAAGCTCTTCAGCTTGCACTCTCTCTCTGCGCTGCGCGGCCATCACCAACAGGCAGAGCCGCAACAACTTGGATCAAGATGGCGCCGTCCAAAGAAGACCCGTGTTCTGAGCGCGACCAGGAGGAGGAGAAGGAGGAGGCCATCGCTTGGCCGCACCAGGTGGCAACCTCGCGCCGCCGCCGCGTCGGGCGCCGCCGCCTGTGCGCGATGCTGACGCTGCCGGTCGTGCACATGGACAGCGACTCGGAGGACATCCTTGTGGTCGAGTGGGGGCAAGAGACCTTGCAGGAGCCGCAGACACCGCCATCCAGCCGCAGCAGGAGATTCGCGCGGTTCAAGAAGTCCGACCTGTGAGACTGCGAGTCGGCGAGTGCGGGGGCACGCCGCATTTCGCATTGTACACAAGAGCCGAGTCGCAGGCCACTTTAGAGCCTGCTGCAGCTGGCAGCGCCGCGGCAGGGCGCGACTGGACGGCAACCAGCCTGAGTTAATTTGTTTGTTTGTTTCATACCTTGCCAAGCCGCCGCTGCCTCTCCGCCTCCTGTGCTGCCTCGGCTGTGGCGCAGCACAAGCAAGCTCAGGACGAGCGCCGGCCACGCGCGCGGCCTTCCTGGCCTGGCCGACCCGTGACCGGCTGGCTGCAGTGACTAGCTAGCTAGCTAGCGGCCCGACAGGCAGCACAGCGCCTCCCAATGCAGCCAGCGCAGCGCTGCCGTAGCCGTCGCGTCGAGGTCACGGCCGACTCCCATCCAACACGCACCCGCTGCAACCTGACCGCAGACTCGGTTGCTCCAATCGAGCAAAAGCTAAAACATGAACGCAGGTTGCGCGTCGGCTCCGCAGCGCCTCCGAGAGCGCCACCCATGACGCACCAAACTTCCGACTCCGATCCGATGCCGCCTCCTTGCGCCGCTTGTGTTCGCACGAAAGCGACACCAAGCGACACCAACACGGTGGCTTCGGCATCAGAGCACGCCGACTCGCAAGTCGGCCCAGTCCTGGTCGGGCATCGAGAGCCCGAAACAATGAGCCTCTGATCCGCCAAACGTAGAACACTGTCAATCTTTGTGAGCGTTTGGCAAAAAAAATGAGAAAGTTGCGACCCGAACGACAAATTCCTTTCTGTTTCGTGAGCCTTGGGCAGCATTTCCCTTATTTCTGGCAATTCTTTGCTCGCCGTGAGTCTGACAACTGGAAACTTTGGCAGAGCATCTTTGAGGATGGCAACGAGGGAAGAAATTGGGGAGGTTGGAGACGTGGGAAGCGAGGTCGACGGCGGCGAGCTTGCCTTGCCGGGCAAGCAGGCACCGAGCGCGGCGGAGCCCTGCACGGAAGTAAGCGCCGAGCACCTCGAGAACTTTTGTCTGACGATGGCGGAATCGGACACAACGTCCGAGCAGATGGCACCTTCGACGAAGCCGAAGCCGAAGCCGGCCTCGAGCTTCATGGAGGAGGTCGAGCTCGACGACGAGGACGACTCCAACGACAAGGGTGTCTCCGACAACAATAGAGACGCCGACAGCGAACCCGAAGCGGGCGACGCCAGCACGGGCACCAGCACGAAGGTCAACCCTGGCGCTAGCGGCGACGCCAGCGCCAAGCACAACGCCAGCGCCAAGCACAACGCCAGCGCCAAGCACAACGCCAGCGCCAAGCACAACGCCAGCGCCAAGAACGACGCGTTTGCTGCAGAGAGCGTCGACGGCACGAAGGACAAGAGCTCCGGCGGCGACAACAATGCCTCCGACAACGGCTCCGACTTTGACGCGAACGCGGATGAGAGCGACGACGAGAGCGACGACGAGAGCGACGGCGAGAGCGACGGCGAGAGCGACGGCGAGAGCGACGGCGAGAGCACCTCCGATGTCAAGCCCGTGCGGCTCCCCAGCAAGCGCCCGCGAGAGCCACTCACGCTCTCGCTCGAAGCACGCAAGTACCCCGAAAAGCCCAGACGCAAGGCTGCCGCCAAGGGTCGCCCGGTGCAGCGCAAGCAGCACACGTGGACGAAGAAGGAGAAGGAGATGGTCCTCCGGGCAGATGCCAAGGGTGGCCGGAAGAAGCGCGCCGATGTGGCCGAGATGCTTGGCGTGAGCCTTGGCTCCACTGACGCCGTCATGAAGCGCTTTCGGAAGGGGGAAGAGACACTCTCGAGCGAGGAGGCCGTCGAGAAGCAGGTAAAGCGCTCCAACATCGGCTCCGGTCGCCGCAAGCTGACCGACGAGATGCGCGAGAATGTCATGCATTGGTTGCACATGGACTGCACGATGACGAACCGGGAGCTGGCCACGAAGGTGAACAGAGAGATCCTTCGCAACACGATGAGCAAGTTGGGTGTGGAGTTGACCGAGGAGCAGCAAAAGGCCGACGGCCCATTGCCCGCGGCCGAGGAGCTGGGCGACCTGCGCGAGGAGGTCATCGTGGACTACAACCGCTGCAAGATCAAGGCGGAGCAGACCATCGGCAAGTGGGTCAGGTCCTTCGGCTACACCCGCAAGCACATAATTCGCGAGAGGTCGACGGCCAACTCGGAGGAGAAGATGAAGACCCGGAAGGAGTTCTGCGAGAAGATGTTGCCGTGCTTTAGCGACCCGAACGCTTTCTTCGTGTTCATGGACGAGATGCCGTTCTACCTCGATGCGCTTCGCAGCTTTGGGCGCGCCCCCGACCTCCAAGCGCGCAGTCTACACGACGCTACCGGGAAGCCGACTCTCGTACCGCACTCAGGTAGCCATGGCAGTTCACCCGACGCTTGGCGTGATCTGCTCTGGCGCGTACAAGCCTGAGAAGAGCAACAAGGTTGGCGGAACCTCGCGCGGGCATCGTGCCACCTATCGCTCCACATGGGGGTCGGGAGAAGTACCTCGAGTTCATGGACGCTTTGCTCGCCACATTGGCAGCGACGCCAGCTGTCAAGGGCAAGAGCGTGTACATCATCCTGGACGGTGCCTCGGAGCATGGGAAAGCTGAGCACGCTGTGCAGATGCTGAAGCCGCTCCCCAACTTCGTTGCCGCGAGTGAACACATCATCCGCAACGGAGGCAAGCTGTTCATGGTCAAACTGCCCGCCACATCGCCGCAGCTCAACTTGTGTGAGTACTACAACCGGACGCTGCGCACCCTTGTGACGCACAAGCGCCACGACTTGGAGATTAGCAAGAGCATCCTGCACGGCGGGGCGGCGGGGGCCAAGGTCGAGCACCGCATCAAGACGGTCGGGAACCTCATTGACTTGAGCCTCGAAGAGCTCGAGCGGGCGCCGCCTCAGATGGGGAGCTACCGGAGGATGATTCACTTCTACAACTCGTGCGCGGAGAACAATGGCTACCTCGACTTCAGTGAGCGCATGTAGGGCTGACGCATTGCGTGGCGTCCTCGCCATCACGCTTTCTGCAGCGCGCCCGCAGACAAGACCACCAAGAGAGTAAACGAGTCACGAGTTTCTATCGGATCATCTGGCAGCCTTGTGACCCGCCGTAGTTGTGGGCTTTCGAACTCTGCCATAGTCTTGTCTTGGCAGATTTGACATGCAGGAAATCTGCCCAAGAAATCCAAGGAAAAGTGCCAGTCATTAGCACGCTGTCAGATCGACCCTTTGAAGATAGGTTTTGGCAGATCTAAGCTCATCATCTGACAGTCAGGCACACATTTGGCGGATCAGGCTCATTGTTTCCGATTCCGCCTGCCCACCCGCCCGCCCGCCCGCCTGCCTGCCTGCCTTCAGTGGCGACGGCGCCCTTCCGAATCCAATCCGGGCAGCTCGTTAGCTGTGATGAAGCAAGCAGCGAACGTGGGAGGAGCAGTTGCAACTCCCTTGCCCGAGCCCCGCACATGAAGCTCAGGAATCCGACTGGCTCACCGCCGCCCGTGATCGGTCTCGGAGAGGGAGCGTGCGAGCCCAGCACGACTTGCGCTGAAAACTTCGCGTGGGAGTGCGTGCGTGGGACGACGGTTGGTCAGTTCTCAAGGCGCTGACTGACTGACTATTGACAGGACTCGGAACCGGGGTTTGACCTCGCCGGGAGATACGGGCAAGCTGGTGCCAATCGAGTTGGGCGGAAAGCCTGGAGGCCGAAGACCCCTCACCCCTCGGACCTCGGGAGCGAGGGCGCTCTGGTTGTCTGGCATCAAGAGCAGGAAAGAGCCGGACAAGTCTTGGGCCGCACAGTGCAGTCGAGGACGGATGGTTGGGAGCGCGCGGTTGTGGTAGTTGTTCCAAGCAACGACACTACGTGGTGGTGGAGGAAAACCCCGGTTCCGACCGGAAGTTCATGGTCCGAGGCTTTTGCTTCCGAACGGGGGCGCTGGAAGGAAAGTCGTGCCTGCTCCTTGAAAGGCGGCGGGCTTGACCACGGTCGACCATGCCTGCCTGCCCTTCAGGCTTTGCTTGTTTTCACCCGCTTCCTTGGGCAATCAAGGGATCAGAGGCTTTTCCATCATTTTCATTTCATCTCTTCTGCGCCAGACCCTCAACTCACAAGAGCACCACGCAAGCCAAAACAAGCACAAGCACAAGCACAAGCACAAGCACAAGGAGCGCGCCCAGGACTCGTCAGATGCCATCATCGACCGCTCGCATTGCCTGGCCGGAGGACGCCGAAGAGCTCGTGATGGCGCACCCAGAGGAGGACGACGTCGAGGTGGTCGTGCTGCCGCACACGCTGAGCGTCATGCCGCAAGCGCCGCAGTGCCTCTCGCCAGCGACCCGCCGCCGCGTCGGCCGACGACGCCTGCAGGCCTCGCTCAGGCTACCGCGGGTGTACACGGACGCCAAGACAGGCCGCGTGGTCGTGGTCTTGGACGACGCGTCGCACAGCCCACTATGAGCTGGCGCGGCCCCAGGCCTCGCGCCACCGCTGTTGTTTTGCTCTAGATAGACAGATGATACTAATGTACCCGCCGACTGACTCACCGCTATCGCAAAGCCCCGCCCCTGCGAGGGCGCCGCCGAGGCCAGCGCCGCCGAGGCCAACCGGCCGCAACGCTTCTAAAGCCGCTCGCTGTCCCACCATCGCCCGCCACCAAATTCGCCAGGCCCAACGTTGCGACTCGACCGTCCCAGCGAGTGACATCAGCATTACGTCATATGTGGGGGCGGACAGAGGGTCTACCGGATAGGTGAACGACGGCGCGGATGGATGAGCGCACCGTGGCTTCTTCTTCTTCTTGATGGGCGCGGCTTGGCGCCGCGGCTCGGTTCACCCTTCCTGTTCATAGAGGGCAAGCGGCGGCCGCCGCGGCGCCGAGGACCTGGCTCTGGCTTCGGTTGGGTGTGGAATAGGCGCGGAAAGGAAAGCAGCGCGGACGGACAGACCGCGCGCGGCGGCGGCGCAGAGGCGCTGCGCCGCGCGCATTCAACCGACACCTGCGATTGAGGGTGCGTCCGTCCCGAAGCAAAGCGGGCGAGCAGACGCGCGAACTGGCTGAGCTCGCGCAGCCCATGGCTTCGATCCAGCGCTTGCAGCACGTCGCGGTGGCGCTCGTGCGAGAGGCGGACGGCGCGGTCCTCGAGTGCAACCAGCGCTTCCGCGACCTCGTGCTCGGCGGCGAGCAGGAGCACGCGTCCGTGTTCGAGGTTCTTGGCCTCGAGCCCGAGAACCTGTCGGCCAAGGAGGCCGCCGGCGCGCAGGCGTGCCTTGAGCAGCGGCTGCTGGGCTCGCACTCGCGGCCGACCTGGGTCGGCGTGCACGTGTGCCGCGACGGGCCCGAGACGGTTATGCTCGAGGTGACGGACGTGACCGCGCAGCGGCGCGCCCGGGAGCAGCACGACTGGATCCTCGAGAGCTCGCTGGACGGCTACTTTGACTGGTACATCAAGGAGGACTACGAGTACATGTCGCCGCAGTTTTGGCGCATGCTCGGCTTTGAGCCAGGCGAAAAGCAGCCCAAGCCCAGCGCCTGGCAAGAGCTCGTGCAAGAGGACGACCTGGAAAAGCTGCTAGCCGCCCTGCAGGAGCATATTGATTCGCGTGGCGAGACGGTCTTCCAGCAAGAGGTGCGATTCGTGCGCAAAGACGGGTCTACGGCTTGGGTGCGGTGCCGCGGCAAGGTTGTCGAGTACGACGAGTACGGCGGCGCGCGCCGCGTCGTGGGCACGCACACCGATATCACCGAGCTCAAGGAGCAGCACGCGGAGGAGCGCAAGCTGGTCAAGGTGATTGAAGAGCAAAACACTCGCTTGCAACGCCGCGCTAACGAGATGCACGACCTGATCTACCGCGCCAATGCGCCTGTGGTCGGCTTTGACCTGGAGGGTCGCATCACCGAGTGGAACGCCCGCGTGGCAGAGCTCGTGGGCACGAGCGAGGAGGAGGTCCTGGGCTTGCGGCTCGCTTCGCAGGCGCTATGCACGCCAGAGAGTGTCGCGACCATCCAGCGCGTGCTGGACAACCTGCGCGCCGGCAAGCCGCTCAACAACTTGCGCATTTCGCTGTGGCGGAAGGGCGTCAGCAATGCCAGCGAGGACAGCGGCGACAACGGCACGGTTGACCTGCTGGTCAACTCGTCGCCTCGCTTTCACGCGGCTAGCGCCGCGCCCGAGGGTGGCTACATCCTCGGCCAGGACCTGACCGAGGTGGAGCACGCCAAAGAGGACGCCATCCGCTCGGCCTCCAAGGCGCGGGCCGAGCGCGATCTGAACGGGTACATGGCCCACGAGATCCGCAACCCGGTCTTCTCGGCGCAGGCCGGAATGCAGAGCGTGGCCGAGTATCTTGATGCGCAAGTGCAGCGCGGAATTCCCGGCGCCGAGGCTATTGCCGCGGATGCCTCCATGGTCTCGACGAGCCTTAGCTACGTCTTCGAGCTGCTTACCAGTCTGCTGGACCTGAACAAGTTCCTGGCCGGCTCGCTGTCGTATGAGAGCCACACCGTGGTTGACTTTGGCGCGGACGTGGTCGCCCCGGTCGCGGCAATGCTCAGTCGTCGCTGCGCAGAGGGCGTGGCGCTCACGGTGGACTGCGAGATGGGATTGGCCGGCTGCTGTGACGCCACGCGCGTCAAGCAAGTGCTGCTCAACCTGGGCGGCAACGCGCTTAAATTCACGGACCGCGGCTTTGTGCGTATCGTCGTGCGCGCCTCGGGCGAGGACGAGCTCGTCGTGCGCATCGAAGACTCGGGCGTGGGCGTGCCGGCCGACACTGCAGGCCGCCTCAACGAACCGTTCGCCCAGGTGCCCGGCCATGACCAGGGCAACGGCGTGGGTCTGCATCTGTCCCGGCTAGTCGTGGAGCGCATCGGCGGCGCGCTCTGGCTCGACCCCGACTACCGTTCTGGGCTCCCCGGCCAGCCTGGCGCGAGCTTTTGCATCCGCTTTCCGTTCGAATCGCTCGCGTCCGCTCACGGCACAAGCACGGCGCCATGTGCAAACTCCACGTTGAACAGCGTGGTAAGCGCCGGCACGGCCTGTGCGCAGACAAAGCACGCGTCGTTCGAGCAGCAGCAGATGCTTGGCCAGAGCCAGAGCTCCGGCCAGGTCGAGGAGTCCAAGGAGCACGAACTGGTTGAAACGCAGCACGAGCAGCACCAGCACGAGCACCAGCACGAGCATGAGTATGAGCACCAGCAAGAGACAAGTGACGCCGACGCAGCAGCCGAAACGGCCGAGCCGGAGACGCTGTCGCGTGCCGGAACCGACGACTCGTGGCTGGAGGAGGGCGGGCGACGGCACCTCCTCCTGGTGGACGACGACCGGCTGGTGCGACTGATGATGGCTCGCATCTTGCGGTTAGCGCTTCCCGAGTTTGAGGTCCACGAGGCTGCCAACGCGGAGCAAACGCTGTCGCAGCTGGAGCAGGGCGCCAACTTCGACGTGATCTTCATGGACCAGCACATGTCCATGTCGGGCGGCAAGATGCTCGGCACGGACGCGGTGCGCGCCATCCGCGACATGGGCGCCGACTCGCTCGTGGTGGGCCTGTCGGGCAACGAGCTCCAGGACGAGTTCCTGGCCGCTGGGGCCGACCTGTGCTGGCGCAAGCCAATGGCCTCGAAGAAGGTGATCCGCGACAGGGTCCTCTCCGCGCTGGCCGCGCGAAGAAGCCAGAGCGGTAGTGGAGAGAGGTTGAAAACAAAACTGGTATCATGCTATGCTCTAAGAGCAAGTAGTATCCACAACGCGCGCTCTCGCCCGCCGCTCACTGGCTCGCGTTCCCGCGCGCGCGGCGGAGCTCCGGCGCCGGCCACGAGTCCGCCCCGGCGTCGCCGGGCTCGGTCGGCGAGCTTGGAGGCGTGGTGGCCGCCGTGATGGGCGAGTTATGCATCGAACAGCACACCGGCGAGGGCGGCACGTAGGGCAGCTCCCACTGCGCCATCTGGCGCACGCGCACCCGCTTCTTAGGCGCTGCTGGCTTGACTCCGGTCATGCTCTTCTCGTTCTGCTCCGCTTCCCTGCGATCTCGAAAAACTGGTTGGGGGTCTGCCTCCTCATCCAGCATCAAAGACTTTGTGCTTAGGCCCGTCACAATTTCTTGCTGAGGCGTCAGCCGTTTCCGCTCTTAGAGCCAGGTCATACGGATCTTAGCGCAATTTCCCCGGCTCACTCAATGGAATCTGGCGGATCTCCTCTCGGAGAAAATTGCGCGGCGACGAGTTTGCCCTCCACTCGGCGGATGTGCTTTCAAGTGACTTGGCACCAAAATTTACATGTTACCAGTAGATTAAACCATTCTTGTTCTTTTGTTCGTGAAGAGAGTTGAAACGAGGCCAAGCTCGAGCGAGATACTGGTGCCACACACCCCAACAATGGGAGCGGAATTCAGGCTTTCCGTCCCCACCTCCCACATCTGGGCGTCCAGACTGTGTTGAGAGAAGAGAATAGAGGGAGGGGCGGAGAAGGAGGTTGGACAAGCTGGGGAAGCAAGGCAGGCAAAGAGAGGCGGAGAAGCTGAGGAAGCAAGGTCCCCAGATCAAGCACAAGAACAATTTGGAGATTCGAGGCCCCCAGTCAGGTCAAATGGCTGGAGGCCCCAGACAAGCGACAACGACAAGGGCCTTGTCGAGGGGGAGAGAGGGTCAAAAGCGTGTCGTGTGATGCCAAGATCGGCTCGAGAACTCGAGAAGCAAGCCAACTGACGCCATGACGCCAGACAGTGTCATGTGCGGGTGCCCGCTTGGCACTCTCCTCGGGCCGAGTCGTCTGTCGTTGTCCGCCTGCCGTCCTTCCGAACCCGATTTCGCCGCCATCGTTGCTTTTGCCCGGCGGAGTCACGTTCTGACCCCTTGCGCAGGTGCCCCGCCTGGATGGACAGAGCAGAGTAAACTGGAGTTTGTTGCGGAATCGGTCCTCAAGCTGGCCCCAGCCTCCGGACACACACCGTCCTGAGCGGGGCCTCGGCGCTTCACGTGGCCTTCCCTTTGGAGGCCACGTCAAGAGCCAACGGCAGCCAGTGTGCGCAGGGGCCAGGCCTCATCGAAGAACTTGTCTTGGAAGACAGGAGCAGCAGGTGCTGAAGCGTGATCCGTGCAAGGGGCACTCTCTCGCTCTCGCATTGAAGCTGTCAGATGAGAAGAAGCCAGGCCATGAGCGAGAACCTACCTTTGTGGCACAGGCAATCGTGTCCGTCGCCAACTCGTGACGACTGACAATGTGAGAGGGCAGACTCTTGACATGTGAGTTGACTTCTGTGATTGCGTGTGAGAGGAGCAACTGCAGGAGCGGGTCCACAAGGCCGTGGCCCCAGGCAACGGTTCGCAGCGCGTGATCTTGTAATATAATTCTTTGGAGACTAGGCAGGTGTGCTGATACAGAACGCGGGGCTTTTTTGGGGGAGGACGGCAAACACCTGGCCGTTGGATTTCAAGTTGGTTTGGCACGGCAGGGAGGTCAGACCGACAAGCAGGCCTCCACAGCGATCAAGCCTGGAGTCCTCCACAGCGATCAAGCCTGGAGTCCCAGCTCAGAGGTCCCGCAGACACAAACGTGAAAGTGTGGGCTTCCCATCGGGTCGTGGCCGGCGATGTTCTGGAGGCTCGCGCAGACACAAGCACAGCAGTCACGTCATGGACAAAAATGTCACAACCAGCCTGGGGCCTCCGACAGGGAATCGGTCGCTAGCGCAGTCCTATCCGAACCCATAAGGTCGACGCTCGTTTTTTTTCTATTTTCTGGGACGGAGAAGACAGAAAAAAAGGATCTTTCGATCGGCTCGATCGGTGCAAGGAAGGAAAGGAAGTGAGGACGGAAGGAGGGAAGGGGAGCTGAGCACACGTCGGTTACCCACTGCCCATCTCATGCTGAGCACTAGAGTCTTTCAATGGGTCTTTCTCCATCTTTCTCTCTCTCTTTCTTTCCGTCTGTCCTTTTTCTTTCTTTCCCACGAGAGAGAGAGAGAGAGAGAAAGAGCTGCGGCAGTTCTTCAACTCGTGCGAGCTCAGCCGGCGTCAGAGCGGAGAATATGCTTCCTCGGCGGCCTCCTGTGAAACGATCCCTGCCGCCCGCGCCGCGGTCAGGGCCCGCGCGGTCGCTGCAGCTGCGAACCGTGGCGCGCATCGGGCAGGGCGCCTTCGGGGAGGTTTTCCTGTGCGCGCGCGCCGCCGGGAAGGCGCAAAGGCAGCAGCTCGCGCGCAACAACGGCGACGCGCTGGTGGCGGTGAAGCGCGTGGACAAGTCGCGCCTGAGCGGTGACGAGCAGCTCAAGCAGCTGGCCGTCGAGGTGGCCGTGCTGCGCGCGGTGAGCCGCGGCCGGTTCGTCGTGGGCTTCGAGTGGGCGCACGAGACCGAGACGCACATGTATATTTGCACCGAGTTCTGCCCGGGCGGCGACCTGTTCACGCTGACGGAGAACAGCACCCAGCACCCCCGCTTGCTGTCACTGATTCTGGCGCAGATTGCGATCGCGCTCCACTTTCTGCGACAACATCGTGTACCGCGACATGAAGCCAGAAAACGTGGCGCTGTCGCGCACGGGCCACGTGCGGCTGCTGGACTTTGGACTCGCTGCCGTGCTGCGCGAGGAGGACCGCAACCCGGAGAACGGGCGGCTCGAGATCTGCTCGGGCAGCGGGACGCTGGCGTACACGGCGCCCGAGGTGCTGCAGCGCGTGCCGCACAGCTTCGAGGCAGACTGGTGGGGCCTGGGCATGCTGGCATACGAGATGTTTACCGGCGAGCTCCCCTTCCATGCGGACGACCGCGTGGAGCATTGCGCGCAGATCTGCCACGGGCCGCTGGACCTGTCAGAGCACTTTGAGCCTGGGTCGAGCGAGGCCGCCTTTGTGGGCGGCCTGCTCCAGCGCAAACGGCCCCAGCGCTTAGGGTACGAGCTGGACAAATTCGAGGAGGACATCCTGGACCATGAGGTCTTCCAGGACGTGGACTGGGTCGCGCTTGAAAACGAGACGCAGCGGCTACCTTATGCGCCACCGCTTCGCGGCCCCCTCGACCTGTCAAACTTTTACGACGCCAACCTCGCGATAGCTGAGCATCGGTATACTACACAACAACAAGAGTTTGAAGTTGACTGACTGACATGAGACTGACTACCGTATGAAACTGATACCTGTTGACGCTCGCGGTCTCAGCCGGACCGCTGCTGCTTCTTCTCCTCTGCACGCCACTCCAGCAGGTCGGTGCCCACGCCACCTTGGAAAAACCCGCCCTGCGCCATGAAGCGCATCTTGGGGAGAAAAATGCAGATGAGCACCGCCAGGTCGTTGAGCGCCACGACGCCGCCCTGGATGAACACGACCACGACTGGATCGCTGGACACAATCACGATTACCGGCACCGCCAGCACCAGCACCTCCAAGCTGCCCACGAGGGCCAGCGAGATGTACTTGGACTCGCTAAACGTGCTGTTGATGCCCATCGTCCGGTAGCACTGGAGGCTCCCGAACAGCAAAAGGCCCACGTGGTACGCCAGCACCGCGCTAATATAAGCACCAAGTGCTCGCTCGTGCAAAACCCTGCGCTCACGAGAGCATTGCCCTGCTCGTCGAACTGCTTGACCGTGCGCTCAAAGCGCAGCGGGCTGCGGACGACCCACAGAAGCGCAAGAAAGATCTCCAGCGCCGCAAAGATGCCGATCATGCGCATCACAGAGCGCGTGCTCGTGCCGCGCTTGCGCTCCCGCTTGGTGTAGCCCACGCTCCGCACGTCAAAGATCTTGACAAGGCGGTAGATCTTGGCGAACAGCACGCCAAAGCTCAGCACAAAGCCAGCCTGGTAGAGCAGAAAGGCCGCGAGCAAGCACGCGAGGCCATCGCGTTGCCGCCCGCCGGCCCCGCCCGCGGACCGTGCTTGTCGTTCATCGTCAGCGGCACAAGCGTGGCGCTCGAGACAATCGTGCCGAGCACGATTACCACCAGGAATGGCACTTGCGCGGCGCGAACGATAATCGAGTCGCGAAAATACAACGTCCAGGCCATGCACAGCGAGCTGAGCGTCAGTTGAAGGCGCACATGCCGAGCAGGGCCATGTTCACGGTCGAATCCAAGCCCAGGTCCTCACACGCGAGGTCGATATGCACCTTCAGCTCGCGCGCCAGGCCCGTCTCGTCCACCGCACGAAACACATAGAGTCGCGCGCCACAAAGGCACCGCCGCTGCCCGGGATACCGCGCTCGGTGCAGGCCTCTGGCTTATACCGCAAGCGCGCCAGGGCCTCGACGGCCGGCTGCGTCAGGTTACTCCCAGCCTGCAGGGCGCTTCCCTCGCCGTCGTCCCCGCGGCTCACCAGGCTGGCGAAGCGCGGCAGCGACGCGAACTCCAAGGTCACGGCCTCGTTATCCACGTCCGAGCCGCGCAGCTCAAAGTCGAGCCAGGCTGGAGCGCCAAAGATCGAGCCGCCGTTGTAGAGGTAGTACGCCGGGCGATCGTGCGCCTGCGGGGGTACCGCGTCCGTGCGCAGGATCGGAGCGTCCGGCCGAGGCATGACGTGCAGCGGCACGATGGCCTCGGGCGAGTTGCGCAGCGCGTTGCCACCGCAGTCGGAGGCCGCGAATGCGAAAGCGTCGTCACCGTTGGTGTTGGCGTCGGGCACGTAGCGTACGCGTGGTCGGGTGCGTCAGCATGGCCGGCTGGACGCCCCGCGCGCCCGAGAGCTTGATGTAGTCGATGTAGTTCCAGTCCTTGATGCCTGTGTCAAAGCTCGTGTCTATCTCGATGCGCAGCTCGCGGGTCTTGAAGAACGGACGGCGGGGCTCCTCGAATACGGCAAAGCGATCGATCTTGCTGGTCTGCGCGTTCAACTGCCAGCTCACGGCCCGGCTGTACATGGAATGCCACTTGCCCAGGCTATCAAGCGCAGAGATGCCCACGATGGCGCCGGCACCGCGCGGCGAGCCAATCTCGACATGCACGGGAAACACCTCGTGCTTGAACGCCACCTCGACAAACTCGGTAAAGGGCCGCGGCGGGCCCTCTTGCAAGTAGGTCGCGATGGGGTCGTGGACGCTCAGGTAGGCGTTCCCGTACAACGCGTCGTCGCCCTGCTTCGCGGCCGCGAACTCGAGCTTTTCGTCTGGGTCTATCACCGGGCTGCGGAAGCGAGGCGACCACGCACCGTTCTGCAAGCCGCGCGTCTCGCTCTTGGGCACGCCCATGCGACCCGCGTCGCGGCGTCCGCCGCGACCGGCACGCAGTCGTCCGGGTAGCCCGCCAGAGAGGTGACCTCGCACCGCCGGGTCCCGGGCCCGTCGTGCCGAAAGGTTGGCAGGAGGGCCAGGTCGAAGGTTTCGTTCACGAATTCGTTCGCGGGGTGCACCGCCGTAACGCGCGCGAGGACGAGCAATTCTTCTTCTGTCGGCGATTCCCTGAACTTGCGCAAGTCCACGCGAACGATGTCATCCACGTGGACGTACGCGCCTGTACCCTCCTCAAAGCGGTCGTCGAGCCCACACTCGCCAAAGCCTTGGTGCGCGCAGTGCGGCGAGCCGATGATCGTGACAGCGTGATAATTGGGCAGAAAGCCCGATCCCCAGAAAGAAGACACGTTGCGCACTTCGTACACGTACTGCTCGCTAATGTCGTACCCGACATCGTGGCTCTTGTAGGGCCGCGCAACGGGATGGGCAACGCCCTCTCTCAGGGTGAACAGCGTGCCTCGCTCCGGCAGAGCGGTGATGACCAAGCCCTCGTAGCTGTCCGGGTCAGAGGACTTCAGCTCGATCTCCAAGCCCTTGTCGGTGTCCTCCGCGACGACCCAGGGCGCCGTAGGCTCTTCGGCCTCGGGCAGGTCGTCCGTTGGCAGTAGGTTGAAAGTGACCTCGAGCACATCGCTCTCCAAGCGCGACACTGGCGAGCGATAAACGATCTTGAAGCCGTCCACGCGCGCCCCTTTGACCTCGTCGTTAGGCGTGTACCAAAACAAGCCGCCCGGCGCAAACGGCTGCCCGGGGCGTTCATCTCGAAGAGCGGTTCGAGCGTGTCGCCGTTCAAGGCCGTGAGGACGCCCTGCTTTGGCGGTCGATAAGAACAACTTCGAGCAGCTCGCCGAGTGGGCTGCGCCAAACTCCCCAACGCGCGCCTGCACGTGTTTGGCCTCCACGCCGCGGAGGTCGAGCGATGAGCGGAGCAGGCGCGGCCGCTGCAGCAACGTGACCTGCACAGGGTGCTCGCGACCGTCCACGCAGCGGACACTCAAATGAACCGCTTTGACGCCCTCCGGCACGCCCTCGGGCAAGCCGAGGTGGAGCTCTTCGCCCGCGATGGGGCTGCCAGCGGCAATCGCTTCGCCACTCGCCGAGGTTAGCGTCGCAAAAGCTGCAGGTGCACTGAGCAAGGTTTCGGCTTGGCACGCTTGCGGCAAGGGCACCTGGATCTCGGTGCCTGGGAGCATCTCGACCACGGTTGGGACGTGACAAAGAAAGGCAGCGTCCGCAGCGAGGGGAACCGTCGACCGGTGCAGCGCGGGTGCCGAGACACTGATAGATGGTGCTGCATCGGCTGGGTCCGTAATGGCGTGCATCGTCTTGCGCGGCGCGCCGTCGTCCGCGATCAACCCACCAATGAGGTCGTAAGCGCGGCCCGCCGAGCCGTGGTTGGGCACGAGATACCCTGGCTCTGTGCAAGTCCCCGTGGACTCTCGCTCGGGCACTCGGCGTCGTCAAAGGTATAGAACCACGTCGGGGGGAAGTGGCTGCGAGACGTCGAGAGGCTCACGCATCGCCGCGGCGAGCTCGGCGGGTGAGAGTGCCCTCGCCCAGAGCGTCACATCGTCGACCTCGCCGTACAAGTTCATCTCGCCGAGCTCGGGTCGCGTTTGGCTGGGATAGTGCATCCCGATCGAAATGGAGGTGCCATCCTGCTGCAAGGTGGGCGGGTGATCGAAAACGAAATCCATGACAACCTCGGCGTTGTAGGACACCTCCAGGCGCGTGCCATTGAGCGTGACGGCCACAAAGCCCCAAAAATCGCTTTGAGGTCGCCGCGCCCAGCGCTGCTGCTTTGGAGGAAAAAGTTGCCTCCGAGCGCCGCGCGGGTCAGGTAGGGCTGCATCATGTTCTCGTCCTCCTGCGAGACGATCTGGAGCAGCATGCTGCGCTCAATAATGGCCGGGCTACGCACCCACATGGTTGCGGTAAAGTCGCCGACCAGGTCGCGCATGCCCGGGTCGCTCCAGTCCACGATACCGCGTTGCAAGGCCAACGCAGGGTACGGTGCGTTCAAGGAGGCCGCCAGTCCCCTCGAGGCGAGCGCCCTCGGCGCCGTCGCAACGAGAAAAAGCAGCGCTCGCACCAAGGCCGCCATCCTGCCCCTTTGCCGCCGCCGCCGCTGCCGCCGTCGTGGCGAGGTAGCAACCCGCTTCGCGAGACAATGTGACGCAAGCGGCTCGCAGTCACTCAGCGAGTCAGTCGGAACGTCAATCCACCAACGGACACTTGGTGATAATTTCTTGGTGACATGTCCATCCATGGATTGTGGGGCGCGGAAGTCCAATCGAGCCGACAAGACGCACCTTCTTCTCGTGTGCAGAGCGGTCGGTCGGAGTGCGGTGGTCCATTGGGACGTGCGAGGGAGGGACTGCAGTCCTTGACACACCCAGTCCTCGGCACAGCTTGAGCTGGATCCCGCGTGGCGAAATGAAGTACGGTACCACCTGTCCATGTCCATGAACTGAGCGAAGCCAGAGCTGCCAGGTTTTGGCAGGCACGCCTTGCACGCTCAGGCAGCGCAGAGTTGGATATGTGCATGCCGAGCAACCAGAACGACCGAGGCTCGGCAGGATGCAGTGGATACATGAGCTCGAGCAGCACGCTGTCGCCTTTGCGCGCCTCGATGGCGGCGTCGTGGACTGCAATCGACGGTTCAACGAGGTGGTGCTCGGGCGCGCAGAGGCCAAGGTGGACGACCTTCTGAAATGCTTGCGCGTCACTGTCGACGACCTCGAGCTCGGGCCGCGCGGCCAGAAACGACGCGTGGAAACGCAGCTGACGCGGTCCCCCGGCTTGCACGTGGCATTAACGATCTCGAGCGCTCACGCGCACGGCGAAGGATTGCTGCGCATCGAACTGGAGGATGAAACACCTCGCATTCGCGCCGAGGAGCAGTTCACGTGGATCATTGAGAGCTCGTTTGACGGGTTCTGGGACTGGCACATCAAGGAAGACTACGAGTACATGTCGCCGCAGTTCTGGCGCATGTTTGGATATGAGCCGCACGAGAAGGAGCACAAGCCCAGCGCCTGGCAGGACATGGTCAACCAGGACGACCTCAAGGAGGCCCTCGTCAACTTTGCCAAGCACATCGAGACCCGCGGGGAGCACCCGTACCTGCAGGAGGTGCGGTACACGCACAAGGACGGGTCCACCGTCTGGGTGCGCTGCAAGGGCCGCGTGGTCGAGTACGACGACCAAGGTGGCGCCGTGCGCATGGTGGGCACCCACACGGACATCACGCGGCTCAAGGAGCAGCACGCCGAGGAGCGCAAGCTGGTCGAGGTGATTGACGAGCAGAACAAGCGACTGCAGCGACGCGCCGACGAGATGCACGACCTCGTGTACCGAGCGAACGCGCCGGTGATCGGCTTCGACACCGCCGGCCGCGTCACCGAGTGGAACCATCGCGTGGCCGAGCTGACCGGCAAGGAAGAGGACGACGTGGTCGGCACGCAGCTCGCCTCGCTGGAGATGTTACCCCCGAGAGTCTCGAAGTTTTCGAGCATCTGCTGGAACGCACCCTCGCGGGCGAATGGGTGAGCAACTTGCGCCTCTCGCTGCGCTGCGCGCAGGGGCAGTGGACATCCTGGTCAACTCGTCAGCGCGCAAGGACCCAAAGACCTTGGAGTCGGCTGGCGGGTTCTTGCTTGGGCAGGACCTCACGGAAGTGATGCTGGCCAAGGAGGGCGCCGTCAGCGCCGCTTGCGAGGCCCGTGCGGAGAAGAAGCTCAACGAGTATATGGCGCACGAAGTGCGCAACCCGGTGTTTTCGGCCCAGGCGGCAGCCAAGTTCCTGGTCGAATTCTTCGAGTCGCCGGAACTGGCGGCCATCCCGAAAGCGCACGCTGCCGCCGAAGACGCGGTGATTGTCAACAACCTCGACTACGTATTCGAGCTGCTCTCCAGCTTGCTCGACCTCAACAAGTTTCTCGAGGGATCGCTCAAGTACGAGACGCAGCTCGTGGACTTTCGAGATCGAGTCTTGAAGCCTGTCGAGGCCATGGTGCGACGTCGCGCCTCGAAGGGCGTCAAGATTTTCTTCGAGTGCGCCGAGGGCGTCATGGGCTGCTGCGACGAGACACGGATTAAGCAGGTGATCATGAACCTCGTCACGAATGCCCTCAAGTTCACGCGCGTTGGCTTCGTGCGGGTTCGGGCGAGCAAGGACGCGGACGACCAGCTCTGCATCGCCATTGAAGACTCGGGCGTGGGCGTGCCTGCCGCGTCGGCGAGCAAGCTCTTTAAACGCTTCTCGCAAATCGCCGGCCACGACCAAGGCAGCGGCATCGGGCTCTACCTCTCGCGTCTCGTCATCCACAGGATTGGGGGCGAGCTGTGGCTCGACCAATCCTATTCTGCCGGACTGAGCGCTGGGCCGGGCGCTGGGCCGGGCGCGCGCTTTTGCCTCACCATTCCTTTCGCGAACACCAACGACTCGCCACTTCCTGGCTCTGCCAGCTCGGTCGAGGCGCAGTCCCCAGTGCCTCTGGGTCGAATGAACAGCCTGAGCGAGATGTCCTGCAGCGATTCGCAGAGCCCCTGGACTGATGCGGAGGCCGCCTTGGTACTGTCGGCAGCGCCCAAAGCCTCGCTGTCGACCACAGTTGACGAGGAGAAGGGCGTGGAGGAGGAGCAGCAGAAGAGCGAAGTGGGGAGCAAGACGGAGGGCCACGCCAAGGTCGCGTCCGCGCAGACCGAGTCAGCGTCAAGAAAGCGGCTGCTTCTGGTGGACGATGACACAGCAGTGCGGGTGATGATGGCGCGCATCCTGGAACGCGTACTATCAGAGATGGAGATCGTGCAGGCCGTGTGCGGCGAAGACGCGCTCAAGCTCGTGGAAGACGGGGCCGCGTTTGACGTGATTGTCATGGACCAATACATGAGCCACGCCGGCGGCACGTTGCTGGGCACGGAGACAGTGGCAGCGCTGCGCGAGAGGGGCTGCGACTCGCTCATCATCGGTCTGTCTGGCAACGACGTGGCGGCGAGTATTTTTCCGCCGGCGCGGACGTGGTGTGGCGCAAGCCAATGACGTGCCGCAAGCAGATCCTCTCGGACGTCGAGGACGGCTTGGCGAAGCGCCGCATGTCGAATGCGGTGCCGGTCGTGGCTCCAAACCTAATGTGAGCCTTCTGCCGTTAGCCATTCCGTTTCCTTGTTCCCATCTTGTGAGCTTCACGCCGACACAGTCAGAGAGGCCTGCCTCACTGTGTGCCGGATGGACCGAAAGCCGAGGCTCCGGCTCAAGAGTCCGAGTTCCGGCTCCATCCGCCTGCCCACCAAACTGCGTGCAATCAGTGGTATCATTATGACCGTTCTACCCCAAGTTTGGTAAGGCATCCACCGTCCACCTTTGGCTTTCGGACCTTCCATGCTGCCCTCCACACAGTTCGGTCTTTCCTTTTTTTTTTTTTTTTTTTTTTTTTTTTTTTTTTTTTTTCCGAGTGACTGAGCACTGACAGAAGATAGCCGCAGATCGTCATCATGCTGCTCGAGCTGAGCTGCCTCGGCACCTCGCCGTCGCCACGGCGCGCGACGACGGCCGCTTGGTGGAGCGCAGCGCCGGCTTCACACCGCGCTGGCCGGGCCAGGCGACACGGCGCAGGCCTGCCTGCAGTTGGCCCCGAATGAACTCGTCCCGGGCGTTGACGCGCAGAAGAGACTGCGGCCGCCGGCCGCGTGGTCCGCGTGCGCGTGTCGCGCGTCCAGGGGCACCTGCTACTGCTCGAGGTCGTGGACGAGTCGGACCGCGTCCGCGCCGAGGAGCAGTTCACGTGGATCCTCGAGAGCTCGTTCGACGGGTTCTGGGACTGGCACATCAAGGACGACTACGAGTACATGTCGCCGCAGTTCTGGCGCATGTTTGGATATGAGCCGCACGAGAAGGAGCACAAGCCCAGCGCCTGGCAGGACATGGTCAACCAGGACGACCTCAAGGAGGCCCTCGTCAACTTTGCCAAGCACGTCGAGACCCGCGGGGAGCACCCGTACCTGCAGGAGGTGCGGTACACGCACAAGGACGGGTCCACCGTCTGGGTGCGCTGCAAGGGCCGCGTGGTCGAGTACGACGACCAAGGGTGGCGCCGTGCGCATGGTGGGCACCCACACGGACATCACGCGGCTCAAGGAGCAGCACGCCGAGGAGCGCAAGCTGGTCGAGGTGATCGAGGGGCAGAACAAGCGGCTTCAGCGACGCGCCGACGAGATGCACGACCTCGTGTACCGAGCGAACGCGCCGGTGATCGGCTTCGACACCGCCGGCCGCGTCACCGAGTGGAACCATCGCGTGGCCGAGCTGACCGGCAAGGAAGAGGACGACGTGGTCGGCACGCAGCTGGCCTCGATGTCGATCTGCAGCGCTGAAAGCGCGTCCATGGCAGAGCGCATTCTGGAAAGCGCCATGGAAGGCAAGCCATCGACAACCTGCGCCTCTCGCTGCAGCACGCGACCGACCAGGAGGTGTCCATCGACCTGCTCGCGAATCTCTCTGTGCGCTGGGCAGCCGATGGGATGTTGCCCACGGGCGGATTCCTGCTCGGGCAGGACCTGACCAAGGTCGTGCTGGCCAAGGAGGACGCCGTCCGCGCCGAGGCCCAAGCGCGCACGGAGAAGCAGATCAACGAGTACATGTCGCACGAAGTGCGCAACCCCATATTCGCCGCGCAAGCGGGCATGGACTTTTTGCGCGAGTTCCTCGACGCCGAGCCGGTGCGCAGCGCGCCTGGCGCGGAGGCCGCGGGCGAGGACGCGCAGCTGGTGTCCAACAGCCTGGACGCCGTCGCGGAGCTGCTGACGAATGCAGGACCTGAACAAGCTGCTTGCCGGGGCGCTGCCGTGCGCCAGCCGGCTGGTGGACTTTGAAACGGACGTGGTGGCGCCCGTGGTGGCGCAGCTCCGGCGCCGCTGCCGCCCTGGCGTCACGCTCGAGGTGGACTGCGAGCAGTGGCTGCGCGGGTATTGCGATGAGGCGCGCATGCGTCAGATGCTGCTGGGCATTGGCAGCAACTCGCTCAAGTTTACGCACCAAGGCTTTGTGCGACTGCAAGTGCGTGCGGAGGGGGACGACCTTGTCGTGCGCATCGCCGACACGGGCGCTGGTACGCCCTTGGACGCGCCCAAGACCTTTTCGCACGCGCCGGGGCACGGGCAAGGCAGTAGCATCGGCCTTTGCCTCGCGCGGCTCGTAATGGTGAGGATCGGCGGCGAGCTCTGGCTCGACAAGGGCTACCGCTCGGGCCTGGAGGGCCGTCCTGGTTCGTGCTTTTGCCTCCGCTTCCCTTTCCGCACGGAGCCTGAGAACCTCACCGCCTTGCGAGCATGTCGGAAGCGAGCAGCGAGGTCAAATCGCGGCCCCTGGGCCACGAGCCCGTCGGCAGCGTGGCTTCGGCGCCGATGCTCACCGAGCCCGGGTTGCCCGAGCGCAACGAGGACGCCTTTCTCGAGCTTGAAGAAGACGACGAGAGTCACGGAGCGCGTTGTATCCTGGTGGTCGACACCGACGAGGCTGCGCGCGGCGAGCTCGTGCGAGCGCTGGAGCAGGCCCTGCCCGAGTTTGCGTTCGAGCAGGCAAGCAATGTGACGGAGACCCGAGACCTTGGCAACAACGGCCGTCACTTTGACGTCGTGGTGGTGGTGAGCGATACCGCCGCCGCGGACTGCATGGAAGCGGTGCGGTCGTGGCATAGTCACGGCGCGCTGATCGTCGAAGTGGCGGGCGAGGCGGCGAACGTGCCCGGCGCGGGACTTGATCTTGCGCAAGCCGCTGGGCCCAGCCCAGGACGTGCGCAGAGCGTTGCTTCACGCGCTGGTCCAATAATACGAGTGCCTTTCTTTGAGTGTGTTCTTGCACTACCACGCCGCGCCACTGGCGGCCTCCAGCTCGAGCAACTCAACTCCCTCTATAGCTCTTGGCTAGTAGCTCTAAAGCGAGAGCACGTGAAGCGTGCGGTTGACGTGCAGCATCTTGGCCATGGCCAGCGTCGTGCTTGTGTCGAGGGCGGTCTGCGAGAGGTTGAGTTCCCGCAAGGACTTGTTGGTCTCCAGCGCCCGCGCGATAGCCGAGCAGCTCCGCGCGCCCAGCAGGTTTTGGCTCAGGTCGAGCCGCTGCAGCGAGGTGTTATAGCACAGGGTCTGCGCGAAGGCCATGGCCCCGTGCGGGCCCAGCTGGTTGCCTGCCATGCGAATTTCTTGCAGCGAAGTGTTCGCGCCCGCCAACACCCGCGCCAGCGAGCTCGCGCCGCCGTCGCCGCAACGGTTCCCGTCCAGCACCAGCTCGAACAGCGTCGAGTTGCTCTCCAGCGCGTCGGCCAGGTCCTCCGCGGCGGACTCGCCCAGCCCGTTGCGCTCCAGCCCGAGCCGCCGCAAGGTCGAGTCTCGGACCAGCGCGCGGCAGATGTCCCAGACGCCCGCCGAGGTTGTTGTCGGCGGCCTCGAGCCGCCGCAGCGAGCCGCCGAGCGCCGCAGCGAGGGCTGCGCCGGCGCGCGTATCCAGACGGTTGCCGCGCACGTGCAGTTCCACGACGCGCAGGCCGCTCGGCAGACCGTCAAGGCGGCAGCCGTCCACATGCAGCGCCAGATGGCGGTGCTGCCGCTGCACCACGCGCTCCAGCAGGGCCTCAGCCGCCGCCTTGGGGTTGTCCGAGAAGTCGAGCAGCTCGAGATCGTCCAGGGGCAGCGCCGCCACGCCCGAGGCCTCGCAGCCGGCCACGCGCAGCCGCTGCAGTGGCGCGCGCTGCAGCGCCGCCAGCAGTGCCGGCGTCTCGCGGCGCAGCGATACGCGCGAGAGGTCCAGGTCACGCAGCGTGCGGTTGCCGTGCAGCCGGCTGGCAAGCGCGGCGGCGAGCGCGTTCCCGCTCTCCGCGAGGTGCGCCGTGTGCAGCAGCGAGGCGCCAATGGCGGCGGCCGTCTCGGGCCCCGCGCCGGCGCTGCAAGCGCGCAGGTCGCGGAGCGTGGCGCAGCTGCGCACAAGCTGCGCCAGAGCCGCGTCGCCAACGGCGTTGCCGCAGAGGCCGAGCGCCACGAGGCCGCGCAAAGCGGGGAGGGCAGGCAAGCTTGCGGCGCTGAGGCTGTTATGACTCACGTCAAGGTGCCAGCGGCGCACCGGCAGCGCGCCGACGTCCGCCAAAAACGCGTCGCGGAGGCCCACGCGGGCCAGACGCACCGACATCTCGCGCTGCTGCTGCTCTTCCTGCCGCTCTTGCTGCTGGTCGTCCTGCGGCGGCTCCTGCTGCTGCTGCTGGTGGTGGTAGTCGTCGCCCAGAAAGAGGCGCGCAAGCGAGGTCGGCGCGGCGCCGGCAAAGCCGTCGATGTGGAATTCTTGCAGCGATTTGCGGAGCAGCTGCGGCGGCAGCGTCTGGCGCAGCAGCGCCTCTGCGCCCAAAGGGAGCTGGTCGACGCGCAGAGAGCGCAGCGCGTCGGGCAAGGCCGCCATCAAGGCCGCCAGCTGCGGGAGGTCGGGCCGGCCGGCCACGCGGATGGTGTGCAGCTGCTGCTGCGCTAGAAGCGAAAAGAAGGCCGCGTCCGAGGCCTCTGGCAGGCGCCGGTGCATCGCCAGGGTGGCTCCGCGGCGCGCCAGGGGCCGCATGAGCGCGCAGTCTGCCGGCGTGTGCACTGGCAGCGGCCCCACGAGTTGCCACACAAGGTGCACTGCGTCGCTGGAGAGGACGTCCAAGGGACATTGCGGCGGGCTCTGCATCTGCTCGCGCACCCACTTGAGCGCGCGCTTGAGGTGCTTGGACAGCTGCGTGGCGAGTCCTCGTTGCTTGAGCAGCGCCACGATGTCGTCTGGTGCGTCCGACTCGTCGTCTTCCTCGCGCCGCCGGTCGCCCCACAGATGGGCGGCCTTGGACATAACTGCTCGGTCGATCTCTGTCTATGTCGTCGCGCTGTCTCGGTGCTGTGAGGTAGAGCGTGTGATGTGAGGCAGGACGTGCGATGCGCGCCCGGCCCGTCGCGCCAGGGCCCCGACTTGCCAGCCTCTCCGTTTCACTCTTCGGCACAAGGGCCAATCGCGAAAAATACAAGGGCGAGGCCCAGAAGGCAGTTGAGCAGTTGAGGCGGTTTCGTCAGTCACATGTCAGTCAGCAGTCAGTCACGTCAATCACATGTCAGTCAGTCAGTCAGTCGGGCTCGAACGATCTTGGAATCAGGTCGAACGAAACGAGGGCGGCCAGCGACCCAGGTTTCCTGCGTGTCCACAACGAGTATGAAACTGGCGCAGAGAGCACTGCAGCTGCATTCAGCTGTGCTTGAAGATTTCTTCGATCTCGGGCCTGTCCCAGGCCGGCGTTCTGTCACAGAGGCAATGTGGGGCGGCGGTGCGGCGGTCGTGGCTCGGCATTATCGCCCTGTGAATATTGTCGAGAGGAAGAGTATGTTTCTGATTTTGTGAATCACATTTTATACTCTTTTTCATCTCTTGTGAATCGATTAAGTCATTTATTGTTTTAGCTTTCGTAAAATATATTTACAGTACATGTTAAAATTTAAATTGTACTGCGTATATTTATTATGAAATAAGAAAACACAAATATTGTTGAAACACAACAAAGTAACTCGATTTCAATGTAAAAGGAGAAACTAAAATAGATAGCTTTGACATGATTGTTTTGAATCCAGGGACTCAAGATGATCAGCAGCAGCAGCAACAACAACAACAACAACAACAACAACAACAAAGCAATCTCGATCTGTCTGACAGTGAGTGAGTGAGAGCCATGTCGACACCGGGCAGTCGCTCAACGGCTGTTACTGGCACGGCGGCCGGCCCGCAGTGGCTTCTTGTACCACAGGCAGACTGAGGTGGAAACCGGTAGCGGCTAAGCAGCTTGCCGTCTGCGACCCCGAGGCCAACCAAGCAAGCGTCGTTCAAGTTGTTCAAGGACAAAAGTGACAAAAAAGTATGGTAGGCCTATGTAAAGAACAGCAGGTATGCAATGGGGTGGGCGGTGGCAACACCAACCCTTGAGCCACGCTTTAGACCTTGCCAAAGGCAGGGTTGGCAACAACAACGCCCTCGGGCAAAGTCCGCGGCGGCGCGCGCCCGGCGGCGGCGCCTGACGACGACGAAGGCTGCACCAGCAACCACAAGTGCTACACTCGCGGCGCCAGCGGCCAGAGCAGCGGCAGGCACGGCAGCGGTCGTGGCCGCTGGCTCGGGCGCAGGGAGCGGGATGGCGGCGCTGGCGGGCGCCAAGTTCTGGCCGCAGGTGCCGCAGGTGGCCGGGCAGGCCGCCCGGACAAAGTCGTAGGTACTGCAGTAGCCGCCGATCTCACTGCACGGCGCGGGCGAGCCATCCGAGTAGTTGATGCCGCTGGGGTTGCTGTCCACGCAGGACGGGCTCGGGCTCGGGCTGGAGCCGCCCGAGATGCTAAACGTGAGCGAGCTGAACGAGTAGCGCTGCGAGTTGCTGGACGCCCAGTTGGACGTGCTGCCGATGGAGGACAGCAGCGAGGCGCGCGAGCCGGACGTGCTGCCCGAGTACACGTAGTTGTCCGCGTGCGAGAAGGCGATCGCCGAGGTGCCCACGGCGAGACCCGGCGGAAGCTTGCACCCGGAAGAGCCCGGCGTGCCCGAGTCAAAGGAGCTGCCCGAGTACTTGAGGGCGCCCACAAAGGCGCCATCCACGAGGGCTACGAGGCAGTCGCCGCTTGTGGAGGGCACGAACGAGCCGGCGGCGGTCCAGGCCGAGTCAGAGTCGTCGTAGGTGATGACGGTGCCGGCAGACACGGTGGTCGAGGGCCGGTATGTGACGTAGCCCTCGGTGTTGGAGAAGCTTGACCCGAGCCAGGCGCTGTCGTACACGGTGACGCTGGCGCCTGCGGGGATAGTGGTGGTGGCGAGGA
Organism: Thraustochytrium striatum; assembly: GCA_022244645.1. Taxonomy (NCBI): domain Eukaryota; class Bigyra; order Thraustochytrida; family Thraustochytriidae; genus Thraustochytrium; species Thraustochytrium striatum. The sequence continues at coordinate 146,533 of JACDIV010000102.1, read as the reverse complement.
GCGCGAACGCCTTGGGCGAGTCCGAGTTGAGGCCAACGAAGACCAAGTCGCCGCCCGAGTAGCTCCCGGGCGAAGGCGAGGGCGAGGGCGAGGGCGAGGGCGAGGGCGGCGAGGGCGAGGGCGAAGGCGGAGAGGGCGGCGAGGGCGATGATGGCGCAGGCGGCGGGTTGGGGCAGCCCGAGACCGGGTCCTGCCAGTTGCCGCTGGCCCAAATACGGTCCGCGAGCTCCGGGTAGTCCACGAAGGGGTTGCGGTTGCCCTGGTAGTCCGAGCAGGCAATGTTGTTGCGGCGCAGCTCGAGCGCGTCCGGCGGGTCCTCCCTATTCCACTCGAGCAGCGTGGATAGCTTGCCCATGAAGCCGCGGCCCTCGTCAGGGCAGCTGGAGAGCTTGAGGTCCATGGTGTTGCTGTCGCTGCCGTCGTAGCGTGTGGCCATGTAGAACATCATGCGCGCCACGTTGCCGCGGCGGTTGGCGGGCGGCATGAAGCGCTCGCTGTCCTTGCCCGTGTCCGCGGCGGCTTCCGAGTGGCCGCGGGCGCAGCCAAAGCAGTTGTCAAAGTAGAGGTTTCCGCGGGCCGAGTTGACGTTCGAGTCGCTGGGCGTCAGGTGGTGCAGGTCGGTGTAGTCATTGCCGCTCTCAAACACGCCATAGCTCTTGGGCCAAGAGTGCTCGCGGTTCCACGAGCCGCTCACGCCGTTGCCGTTGGTGTCGTCAGCGCCGCGCGGGCCGTTCACGTAGGTGAGCAGCACCTGGCCGGTGCTGGGGTTGCCCTGGTATGCGTCGAGGACCTTGAGCGCCTCCCAAACCTCGCTGTACGACTTGCGGGTGTGCCCGTCAATCAGGTTGTGCAGGGTGTTCTGCAGGGTCTGCCCGGTCTGCGAGCTGATGGCGCTGGCCACGCTCGAGTAGTACGAGCTCACGTCGCACTGGGCGCTGCCTTGCTGTGCCTGCGCAAGCACGAGCACGACGCCGCTGACGAGGCGCTTCAAGGTTGAGCCGGTCATCGTCGTCTTGCTGTGATTGTGTCCTTGGTTTCGGTTCTGCTGGTCGAGCGAGGCCTTGATTGAGGACGCTGATCCTGGGTTCGAACTCGGCAATGCGGTAGGCTCCCGAGGGGAGGAACAAGCGGGTCCGCGCAGATCGATCGTTTGCAGGGCTCGCTTGCGCTTGGGTGTCTGTCTGTCTGTCTGTCTGCGTTCGTGCGTTCGCCAGCTGGCGTTGGAAAACGCGCTTCCTTCCGCTTTCGTCCGTCACTCTCCTGCTCTCCGGCGATACAGCTCTGCCTGCTGTTCCGCCAGGCGAAGAAACAACAACCGAACCTTGCGCAAGATTCACGATGCGTGGAAAGGAGGCTCCCAATCCCGGCCCCCCGTCCTGGCTTGCTTGTTCCCTTTGCCGGGCTCCGTTAACCGGGCCGTGGCACAAGGCTCGTGGCATGCTCAGGACAAGCGCGTGGGCGACACCTTCAAGCCAGTGCGAGGCCGGGCGGCGCGCTTTCTGATCGGAAAGGCATGGTGCGGGGGCAGGCAGCGCAATCCTGCCGCCAGCTGCAGGAAGCGACCCCAGTCTTGCCTGTCTGCAATCGAACAGAACCAAGGGTCAGTCAGCAGAAGATCGCACACACTGCGAGCTCGCCAGCCGCGCCAGCTTTCAGCTGCACCATTCCCGGCATGCGTCGGCTTGGGCCTCAGAGCTCAAGCACTTGGTCGGGGTCGGAGATCAGCAGGCATGTGCTTGATCGAGCCTGTGCAGGGGGTCAATGGTGTCTTTGGAGCCGCTGGCTCGATTGCGTGGCCCGTTCAACCGGAAGGCGCGCTCCTCCTTCTCTTGATCGACCGATCGAAGATGGGTTTGGCTGACCCTTTCCCCTCCCACAGCACGCAAGCAGAGAGGAGACTGTGTGGTACCTTCTTGGCAGGGAGAGACCGCAGATTTAAAATGGGGGTCTCGCGACGGTGGTTCGAGGTTGGCTTCAATCCAAGCTCCCAAACGAATCGAACGACGCGATCTCGCTTGGAAGAGATCGAAAGAGACCGACGTGAACGTCGACTCGTTGTTCCGAATGCGTGCAGCTCACACAAGACACAGTGTGTTCTGTGACTTTATATCTCGATTTCGCAGTGGTCTGGTGTGGAACGTCCACTTTAGATCGAACGTGAACGCCAAATACGCCCGAGAGGTTTAATACCTGGACGCAGACTCTAGTTGCAACTTTTGGTTGCCGCCTACCAAACTCAGGGTGTTGGCCCAAGTTTGACGTCAGAGGATGCGCGCGGTTTGGTGCAAATCGCACTTCGTTTTGCACATGACAGTGGCCGCGGTGGTTTCCTGGGATGATGAGGGAGAGCGTGCAAGCGTGAAGAGGCGATGGATGGCAGACCACATGGCCAGCTGGCGACGACAGCGACGATGGTGGCGGTGATGGCCGCGGCGATGGTGCTCGCCATGCCCATCGCGACCGTGTCCCAGATGATCCCGCTCAATGAAGCCCTCTATTGCCGAAATGGCCTTCAAATCGTAAGCGCTGGCGCCCGCCGTGGAGATGCTGCACTCCAACCTAGGCTCCACCAGCGAACCCAACTCGTGCGTCCTGGTCGACGCCGGCGCAGACGACCGCGCCGTGTCGCTCAGGCGCTGGTGGCTCTGCCCGCCGCGCGGGACAGGCTCGAGCTGTTCGACGTGGACGGAAGCGGGCCGCTGGACATGTTCACGCGACGGCGCATCGGCGCCATCGACAGCGTTCCCTCGCAGCCGCTGCGCAGCGCCGGGCGCTTCCTGTTGATCAGCCTCACCACGCAGGCCTCTCGGTGCCCAAGGCGAACCCTGCCATGGCCTTCCGCGGCTCCACCGCTGCCGTGGCGCTTGACGGCCCCGGGTGGCGCTGCGACCCGCCTGGTACGCCGACGGCATCTGCTGGTGCGGGTGCGGCCTGGCCGACCCCGACTGCGACGACGACGGGGCCGTCGTGGACTGGTGCCTCTCGGGCGACGGCGAGGTGTATAGTGGCAAGGGCCAGACCTGCGGCCAGCAGTGCGTGCCGGGAGAGCAGGACGCGCGCGCAGCGCTGGCTCTGCGCGCCCGAGCTGTTTGGGGACGGCGAGTGCAACTGCGGCTGCGGCACGGGCGTCGCGGCCGACCCGGACTGCGCCGTGCCGGAGGCCAAGCTGGCCAGCCAGCTGCATGCTGCACGACAAGCGACGCGCCGGAGCGCACATGACCTATGGCAAGGACGCCTTCATGTTCCTGCCGAACGGCCAGACCTGCGACGTCGAGACGCAGCGGTGCGAGCCGGGCAGCTCGGACATGGCGCAGCGGTGGCACTGCCCTGCCGACCTGTACTTTCAGCCGATCTGCCTCTGCGGCTGCGGCATCGCTTCGCCCGGGTGCGAGCCGCCCGAAGCACGCCGTCGCGTCCTGGAAGGGCCGGCCACGTGCTGACGCCCGCAGAGCTCCTGGGCGTCGCGGAGGCAGACTTGCCCGAGGTGCCCGAGCCAGACCACGAGGAGCAGGTGCCCTTTGACGAGGAGGAGGTCGCGGCGCGACAAGCACGACCCGGGAAGAAGCGTGCGCTGCAGGACGACGGCACGATCAAGCCGGCCTACTGCATGGACGCCGAGGAAACGATCTGGTTCGGGCAAGGGCCAGACCTGCAACGACGTGAGCAATCTTTGCGAGCCCGGCACCGCGGAGCCGCTGCTGCGGTGGAAGTGCCAGGACAGGTTTACGACGACGACTATGTGGACTGCGGGTGCGGTCTGATCGACCCGGACATGGACAAGCCCGAGGCGCCGCTGGCCATCTGCCGGCCGCTAAACCGCCCCTTCACGTTCGCGCACTGGGCCAGACGTGCCACAAGGGCGGCCTGCAAGGCCTACAGAGCTACTGCCTGCCCGGTGAGGAAGACACGACGCAGCTCTGGGCGTGCGAGAAGCGCAAGTACAACGCCAGCGACGGGTGTCACTGCGGCTGCGGCCTGCCCGACCCGGACTGCGAGACACAGCTGCCGCTCACTGCAGACTATGTGCAACGCGGGGCTCTTCAACTTCCAGTCGGGGGCGATCATCTCGCAGCTCGAAACTGCCATGTGCGACCCTCGCACCAACACGTGCGCCTCGCTCCACCTCTCGCAGGAGGTGGACTGGCAGGGCGACCCGCTCAGCGTCTCGCTCCGCGTCCCGCTGGACGTTTGGCAAGACGACGACAGCGGTGCCGCGCCCCCCGCACGCCTGAGCTTCGCGGCCATCGGCGAGGAGCTCAACCGCCTCGAGGACGAGCTGCGCGCCCGCTCAGACGCCGAGAAGCTCGAGCTGGTGCGCCAGCAGGACCTCACGCGCTGCAGCGCGCTCTCGCGGGAGCTGCCGGCCACGCCGGGCCAGCGCTGCGGGCCCTGCCTGCCGCAGTACGCGGCGCCGCCGCGAGGCCGCGACCTGGAGGGCCCCTGCCGCTTCGACGCGATACTGGCGGGGTCGCTCAAGCTCGTCCCCGAGGCCAGCATCTCGAGCAGGGCCTGCACTTTGGCACGCTGCTCGCCCTGAGCGACGATGATCCGTGGCTCGACAACGTGCTCTGGCGCGTCCTGGACCACCGCCGGCGGTAGTTTTACGCACTCGAGCCGCATGTCCATGAGCGAGCTGCGTCTCGACGCCTCGGGCCAGCGGCGCTTCCAGGAGCTGGAGGACCTCTCGCCACTACTCACGCCGCGCGAGGCGGCCGCGCAGCGCGAGCTGCAGGGCCTGGCCGCCGGCGCGCCGCTGCGTCTGATCGCCACGAACGGCAGCGACCCTCTCGACCTGGTGTTCTCCGCGACCACGGCCGACCTGGACGGGGACGGGCACGCGGACCTGGTCATGGGCACAGCCTTCGGCCGCGTGGTGCTTTTCATGGACCGCCGCGGCGCCGGCGAGTCGCGGCCGCGCTTCGAGCGCGTGGCCCGCAGCGAGGCAGACTGGGCCCGCGTGGCCGAGGTCGAGGCCTGGGCCAAGGTCACCGCCGACCAGCGCCTGCAGCTCGCCGCCGACGAGGGCAACCCCGACCTCGCAACCTTCGCCGTGCACCTAGGCCTCGCGGGCGGCGATCTGGACGGCGACGGCCGCGACGACCTGTATGCCGTGGCGGGTGACCTGCACATGGCCAGACTGGCCGTGCCAGACACGCCCTTGCGACCGGCGTCGCCTGCGAGGGTCTTCCGCGGCGCCCAAGACGGCACGCTGCGAGCGGCGAGCTCGCCGTACCTCGAGCAGCGCATCAACCAGCTCATCCAGGAGCGCCGCACCTTCTTCACCTTTGCCCGCCCGGCGCTGGCCGACGTGGACAACGACGGCGACCTGGACCTGGTGCGGGCAGCGGCGGGTCGGAACTAGTCTTCCTGCGCAACGATCGCCCGCGCGAGGCCGACTTTGCCGCCGCGGAGCTCGCCGATCCTGCTGCCGCCTGGCAGCGCACCAACGCCACGCTACCCGCCGTGGCCGGCCCCTTCACCTACGTCCGCGACCGCGGCGCCAACCCTTTGGTGGACGTGAGCGCCGCCGGCACGATGATCTCGGCCCTGCTGGGCGACCTGGACCGCGACGGCCGCACGGACGTCGTGGTGGCGCACACGCTGGGCACCTTTGTGTACGTGGCCGTGCCCGCGCTGCAGCGGCAGCCAGGCGCCCTGGGGCTCTCGCTGCTGCCTGGCGACGGCGGCGAGGCGCCGCTGGACGGCTTCTTCGAAGGCGGCGGCCCGCGGTTCGCGGCGCTGGACATGGACGGCGACGGCCGCACCGACGTGTTGCAGGCCGCGAACGAAGGCCTGATGCTGTTCCGTAACCTTGGCCGCAGCGGCCGCGCCGCCAGGGCCGGCGACGTGCAGGCCGACCGCGCGGCTGCCGCGGAGGCCGTGCGCGTCTTCCCGCGCGGCGCCAACGGCGCGCAGAGCGCCGTCTTCGGCACGCAGCGCGAGTACACCAGCCCCGTGCTGGGCGCGAGACTGTCGCGATTCTCGGGCTTTGCCCCGTCCGTTCGCGAGATCGCCGCGGGCGACGTGGACGGCGACGGCGACGACGACCTGCTGCTGCGCGACGCGCTCCAGCGCTGGCACCTGCTGCGCAACGACGGCAACGGCCGCTGGACGCGGGTGGGCGGGCAGCCAAGCCTGTCTGCAGAGGCTAGGGCCAAGGCGGCGCTGGCCGAGCGACGCGGGCAGCATGCGCTTCGTGCGGTATTGCTGGCGGACGAGACCACCTTCGATCCGGCGCGATTCGGCCACGACCCGGCCGGCGTCAACCCGCTCGGCCAGCTCGTCGGCGTGCCGCGCAACAGCTCGCTGCTGCTCGGCGACCTCGACCTGGATGGCGACGTGGACGGCCTCATATGGAGCATCGAGGACGATTCCGGCCCGCAGCTCCTGCTCAACGAGGGCGCCGACCGGCCCTGGCGCCAGGTGCGCCCGGGCGACGCCATGCACCCCTTTGGCCACCTGGACGAGATGCCATCCCTCTTTGGCGCCGCGCTCCTCGACCTGGACGGCGACGGCGACCTCGACCTCGTCTGCGCGCTGCGCTCGGAGCGCTCCGTGCGTGTCTTCATGAACGGCGGGCCCAGCACGGGACCAGGCAGCGCGGCGGAGGCCTTCTACGACCGCAGCTCCTTCCGCTCGCCGCCGTTGACGCCAGGACGCATGGCTCGCTTCTCGCCGCTGGCTGTGCCGGACGAGGAGTGCCGGCCTGGCCGGCCCACCAGCTCGTCGCTGGTCTGCTACAAGGGCAGCGTGTCCCATGGGCGCCCTGGACGTGGACGGCGACGGCGACATGGACCTGATCTTCCAAGACTCTACGCGCGACACGTCGCGCTTCCTGCCGGGCTTCGCAACACCGCCACCGACTGCGCCTCGCGCTGCACGGCCAACCGCGGCACCTGCCAGACCGTGGCCAACTCGCTGCAGCTGGACGAGGTCAACCTGGCGCCGTGCTTTCGCGGCCAGTGCCCCTCGGCACCGGAGCCCAAGTCCGCGGAGGACCTAAGCGGCCACGTGGCCGAGGCCGAGCGCCTGCACGACGCCGCCGTGCGCGGGGAGGTGGGCACTTGCCTCTGCCGCGAGCGATTCGCCGGCGCTGCTTGCGAGCAGTGCGCGCCCGCCTTCTTCGGGCCCGACTGTGCCAGCGACTGCCCGCGGCACAGCGCCACCAGGCTGCGACCTGGCCAGCTGGTCTACCCGAAGGGCCCCAGTCTCGAGCATTGCTCGTGCTTGCCCACCTTCCAGCGCGTGGAGAGCGACCCGCAGCAGCAGGAGGAGAGCGGGCTGCCGTGGTCGTGCGCTTGCCCGCCTGGCACGGGGCTCAACACCGCCGGCGTGTGCGGCGCCTGCCCGCTCGGCACCTTCAACGACGGCTGGCGCGACGAGGCGTGCCGCAGCTGCGCCGAGGTCGGCCGCTTCCGCACCAGCTTGCAGGTCGGCAGCGACGACAGCGCCGACTGCGGCTGCGCCGCTGGCTTCGAGGAGGCGGCCGACGGCGAGTGCGTCTGCCAGGCCGGCCTCGAGTTCAACAACGTCAGCACCACCTGCTTGCCCTGCCCGCGCGCCAGCTTCAAGCCGTCCGCGGCATGGACGCCTGCCAGTGGTGCCCCGCCGGCTTCACCTCCGCGGAGGAGACGGGCGCCACCGCCTGTGTGGTCTTGACCTGCGCCAAGGGCGAGCACCGGCCGCAGGGCGACACCAGTCCTTGCGAGCCGTGCCCGGAGGACCGCTACTCGCCGGACGGCCTCGCCTGCCTCAAGTGCCCCGACAGCCGGCCCCGCACGCTCCGGGCGGGCGCCAGCAGCGACAGGGAGTGCGTCACGGCCGCCGGCGCTTTCGTGCTGCCGTCCGCTGGCGACCTCGTCCCCGTGGCGTCCTGCTCGGAGCCGCGCTTTGCCGGCAAGCTGGACTGCTCGGAGGCGGGGCTCACGCTCGCCACGGTGGCGCTCAAGCCAGGCTTCTGGCGCATCGCGCTCGAGAGCGTGGACGTGCGAGCCTGCCGCCCTGGCTACTGCGAGCCGGCTCTTGCCCGCCGCCGCCGCGCCTGCAGGAGGAGAGCGGCAACGAGACCGCCTCCTCGCCGGTGGGCGACCGGTACTGCAGCCCGCACCACCTGGGCGTGCAGTGCGAGGCCTGTGAGGCCGGCTTTGCGCTCAAGGCGGGCGCGGTGCCGCCGTGCCAAGAGTGCCTCGGCGCAGAGCGGCGTCGCGACCGCTTGCTGCTGGCGCTCTGGACGTGCGTCGCTGCGCTGGCGGCGCTCGTGCCCGCCTTGCGAGCATGGTTTGTCGCGCGTCGTGTCGCCAACGCGTCGTCCTCCAGCTGCCTCACCGCCTGCCTCGACCGCATCAAGAGCTTGGCCGGCAGCAAGTCCCCAGACGGCGATGTAGAGTCCCCTGAGCAGCAGCAGCAGCAGCAGCAGCAGCAGCAGCAGCAGCAGCAGCAGCAGCAGCAGCAGCAGCAGCAGCAGCAGCAGCAGCAGCAGCAGCAGCAGCAGCAGCAGCGGCGGCGGCGGCAAGAGGGGGAGGCGGCGGTGAGCTGCTGGCGACTTGCGTGGCGCAAGTCCGCGCAACTGGGCGGGCTGGCCGCCGTCAAGGTGCGGCTGCTGTTCGGGTTCTTCCAGGTGCTGGTGCCGCTGGTGTGGGCCACGGAGGGATCGAGCAGCGGAGGCAACGACGCCTTTAGCGAGACGCTGCAGCTGCTCTCGCAGTGGCTGGTCAACTGGGACCTGGGCTCGCTCCTGCAGGCGCTGCGCGTGGGCTGCGCGGTCAGCGGGGGCTTCTTCGAGTCGCTGCTGCTGTACACGCTACTGCCGCTGGCCAGCCTGGTCGCGCTGGTGGCGTACTTGGCCGGCTTGCAGCTGTGCGACGCCAGCAACCGCGCTCTAGCGGCGGCGGTGGGCGAGGGCGTGTGGGCGATGCTGCAGCTGCTCTTCTTCATGTACCCTGGCGTCAGCGCGCAGGTCTTCCGCACGTTCCTGTACGAGGCCCTGCCGGCGTACGAAGACGAAATCGACCCGCTGCGAGTGCTGCGCAGCGACCTCACCGAGGACTACTCGACGCCACGAGCGGCTGCCTGGCGCGGCTATGCGAGCGCCATGATCGCGCTCTACCCGCTGGGCATTCCCGTGCTCTTCCTGGCGTGCGTTCGCTTCCACCGCCGCCTAGAGGCTCGCACTGCGAACCCTGCGCAGCAGCAGCAGCAGCGGCAGCGGCAGCAGCGGCAGCAGCGGCGGCGGCGGCGCACGCAAGAGGCGGACGTCGACGACTCGGCGCCGCGTCCCGTGGCGTCGCTCAACCTGCGGCACCGTGAGCTGGAGGAGGAGCATGGTCAGGAGGATACGAGAGAGAGGGAGCAGCGGCGGCGGCAACGGCGGCGCGAGCTGGTGGAGGTCGCGCTGGGGAGCGCAGTGTCCTTCTTGAGCGAACCCTTCCGCGACGGGTGCCACTGGTTCGAGGCGTACGAGCTGGTGCGCAAGCTGACGCTGACCTCACTGTTCCTCGTGGTGCGGCAGATGTACGAGCAGGCCGGGCAGCTGTTCTTCGTGGGCGCAGTGTTTCTGTTCTACTCGGTGCTGGCCGAGCTGCGGCCCTACAAACGCGCCTCGGACGCCACGCTCGCGCAAGGCAACATCATGCTGCTCGCCGCGGCTGGCCTCGTGGGCCTCACGCCGTACATGCCGGGCACCTCGTTGCTCGAGCTGCGCCTGCTCTTCTTGCTCGTCGCGCTCATGGAGCTCTTGCTCTTTGGCGTCCTGCTCTGGCGTAGCGTGCGCGCTGCGCAGAGCGCCGACCGCGACGAGGCGGCGCGCCAGCAGCAGCACGAGCCCGAGTGCCGCCCGCAGCCGCTCTCGGAGCCCGTGGGCTTGCGCCGCATGAACTCGAGCGGCCTCTGGCGCCGCTACCGGCCGCGACCGCGACGCCGCGGCGGCCGCCGCCGCTACCGCGCCCCGTGCAAGCAGCACCAGCGCTGGCAGCAGGGCCGCCACGGGGAACAAGGGCGACGCCTACGCGCTTATTTAGGAAGCTAGCAAGCAAGCTTGCTTGCCGAGCTCGTGAGCTGGCGTAGAGAGAGCTCACATGTACAGACCACCAGCTATCTTGATCAATCAACGAGGCCAAGGCCTCTGCTGCGCAGTAGCACCAGCGTTTTTCGCGGCTTGGGCACCACCACAGCCCTTTCGCCGACATCTTTGCTCTTCCTCCAAGGCGCTGAAGCAGTGTCAGTCAGTAAGGGCCCTTTCTCCAGGCTTCGCGTCGTGCCCGTCCATGGTCGCGGTTGCAGAGGCGGTGGCCTCCAAAGCGATTCGAGCCGAGCTTCTGCTGTGGCGGCTTATGGCAGTCTCAACGAGGGCGGCAAGTCCACGTGTGGCGGAGCCGAGCGATCGGTTTGCTTACAATCCTGTCCGCCGACGCGAAGGGCGGCGCCACACCGCCTCTTCGTGCTACGGTACGTATCACCGAGCATCAGAGCCCACGCATCGGCGCAGTCTTCGCGATCTGAACGACCAAGCCCACGCAAGCTCACGCAAGCCAAAAACCTGCCCGTCGATCTTGACCGATCGACATGTGCAACACAACCACCCCCAAGTGTGTGCTGCCGCTGTGTGGCAACCAGCCACTCAGTCAACCCACCCCTCAAGAAGCCCAAGCAGCACGGACAGGCCGCGAGCGAAGAAGTTTCTTCAATCCATCCATCATTCACATGTCAATCATTCACATGTCACAGTCAGTTGCAGTCGTCTGTTGCAGTCGTCTGTTTCTGTTGTTGCAGTTCTTCTGCGTGCGTCGCTGAGCATCGATCGATCGATCGATTGGGATCCATCGATCGCGGACAGCAAAGGCATAGCGAGATGGGCAGCAAGAGAGGGCGGCGGGCGGACGACCAGCGCGCCGCGCCGCCGCTGGCCGCGCGCCTGGCCGCGCTGCCCGGCGGCGTGCACGCCCTGGTGCTGGCGCTGCTCGGCCCCGTGGCCTACCCCGCGCTGGGCGCGTCCAAGCCGGCCCCCGCCTCCATGGCGGGCGGATCGGCCGCCCCCCGCGCGCCCGAGCAGGTCGTCACGCTCGCGGGCGGCTCGCCCAGCGCCTGGCAGGCCGCGCTGGGCTGCCCCGACGGCGCGCAGGCCGCGCTGCAGGCGCTGCGGCAGCTCGTGTCCTCCGGTGCCGCCGCGCATGTCCGCATCGTGGGCAGCCCCTGGCTGTCCGCGCACCTCGCCGCGCTGCCGGCCGACGCGCGCGAGCTGGCGCTGCAGGCCTGCGAGCTCGGGCCGGCCGCCGCGCCGCTGCTGCGCGCGCTGCTGCGGCGGCCCGGCGCGCCAGCCTGAGCGACAACGCCGGCATCGGGCGCGCGGGGCTCTGCCAGGCGCTGGGCGGCGCCGGCGAGCTGGAGGCGCTCGCCGTCGCCGGCTGCGGCCTCTGCGCGCCGCCGCTGCCGCTGCCGCCGCGGCTGCGCTCGCTCGACCTGTCGCGCAACCGCCTCTCGCCGCAGGCGCTGCGGTCGGCGCTGCCGCGCCAGCTGCAGAGCTCCTGCTGGCCGACTGCGGCCTCCAGCTCGACGCGGCGCTGGCGCTGGCGCTGCCCGCCGCGCTGCGCACGCTCGACCTCTCGCGCTGCGCCGTGCTCGCCGCCGAGGAGCCGCAGGTGGCCGCGGCGCTGGCCGCGCTGCCGCTCAGGGAGCTGCGCCTCGCGGGCTGCGGCCTCGGCGAGGCGGCCAGCGCGCTGCGCCGCTCGCCGGCGCGCGTGCTGTGCGTGTACGACAACCCGCGCCTCGCGGACGCGGCGCTGGCGCAGCTCATCCCGGCCGCGCGGCGATCGACGCCGGCCGCACGCCGCTAGGACAGCGCGCGGCGGCGGCGCTGGCGCGGCACGACGCGCCGCTGCGCATTGAGCTCGGCGGCACGCCTGCGGCCTGGGCAGCTCACGCTCGAGCTGCTGGTGGTGGCGGTGGTGGTGGTGGTCCGAGCCGTGGCCGTGGCCAAGGCCCAGCGCGAGGAGGAGGAGGAGGAGGAGGAGGAGGAGGAGGAGGACTACGCCACCGTCGCGCTGCGGGCGATGGCCGGCAGCGCAGAGACGCTGCAGCTGTGCCAGTGCGACCTGCGCGTGGCCGCCGCAGCAGCGCTCGCGTCGGCGGCCGCGCCGGTGCGCGCGGCGGCTCAACCTGCGCTTCAACGAGGCGCTGGGCGACGCCGGCGGCCACGCGCTGGCCGAGCTCGTGCGCTCGGCGCCGGCGCTGGAGGAGCTCGAGCTCGAGCTCTGCGGCCTGGGCCCGCGCGCGGCGGCCTGCCTGGCGGCCGCGGCGCCGCCGACGCTGCGCTGCCTCGACCTGTCCTTGAACCCGATCGGCGACCTCGGCTGCGCGGCGCTCATCGCGGCGGCGCCGGGCCGCCACGTGCGCCTCAACGGCTGCGGCGCGGCGGCGGCGGCGGCCGCGGCGGTGGCCTCCGCCGCCGCGTCGCTCAGGGAGCTCTGGCTCGAGGGCAGCTCCATCGACCGCGCGGCCAGGCAGGACGCGCTCAGGGCCGCGGCGGCGCAGGGCTTGGTCCTGCACTTGTAGCAGGCGCTCGCGCTCGACCTGGCGTGGCCGCCTCGGCGCGGGAGGGCGGGCGAGCGAGCTCTGGACGCCGTGCAGGTGGCACGTAGGGACATCGTTATGTTGTTGTTTGCTTCAGTCTTGTCCGGGCTGGTTGGTTGGTTGGTTACACAATAGTGGTCTCGTTCTTGGCTGCTGTAGCCTCCTCCTCCTCCTCCTCCTCCTCCTCCTCCTCCTCCTCGCCATAGTCTCCGGGTTGCTGCTCGTCAGGTTGCTGCTCGTCCACGAGCGGTGGTGGAGGCTGCTCGATGAGCTCGAAGCCCGCGGTCTCGTTCAACGCCGACGGCGCTGCTGATGGCGCTAATGACGGCGCTGCTGATGGCGCTAATGACGGCGCTGCTGATGGCGCTAATGACGGCGCTGCTGATGGCACAATACCAGGCGCTGCTGATGGCGCTGCTGACGGCGCTAATGACGGCGCTGCCGACGGCGCTGCTGATGGCACAATACTAGGCGCTGCTGTCGGCGCTGCTGACGGCGCTGCTGTCGTCGGCGCTAATGACGGCGCTGCTGTCGGCGCTGCTGATGGCGCTGTTGACGGCGCTGTTGACGGCGCTGTTGACGGCGCTGCTGACGGCGCTATTGACGGCACTGCTGATGGCGCTAATGATGGCGCTATTGACGGCGCTATTGACGGCGCGCTGCTGATGGCGCTGCTGACGGCGCTGCTGACGGCGCTATTGACGGCTGTGTCGTCGGCTGTGTCGTCGGCCGTGCCGTCGGCTGTGCCGTCGGCTGCGTCGTCGGCTGCGTCGTCGGCGGCAGTGTCACAGGCGCCCCCGTCGGTCGCCCCGTCGGCGGCGTCACCACGGGCGTCCTCGTCGCACTCGGCGCCGCAGACGGCGCCGGCGACGCGGCGCCCCCGCGCTCTGCGACGGCGCCGGCGTGGTCGGCGCCGCCCCCGGCGGCGGCAGCTCAACCGCGCCCGCCCTGCCGTTAATCACGAGCGCCGCGCCCGCGAAGGTCGCGAGCAGGAGCATCACCGCCACCGCGAGCCCGAGCCGCCGGTGCGCGACGGATGGCCGCTTGCCCACGCCGCATGCGCCGGCCGCGCCGGCCGTCTCGTGCAGCTCGGTGAAGTCCTCCAGGTCCCAGGCCAGCCCTGAGGACACCTCGTGCTGTCGCGCGCCGCCCGCTCTCAGCATCGCATTCCTCTCTCTCTCTCTCCTTCTGTGTGCTGTCGTGCACGTGGTGTGGTCCCTCGTCCCCCCAACTAAAACGCGGTACCTGGCCCGGATGTACCGCGTTTGCATACTCGGCGCGCTTGCAGCAGCCAGAGCGGTGCGTGGACATCGAGCTGGACGGTGCGTGGCGGCTTGGCGGTTATCTGCTGGCCTGCAGGGCTGCAGGCTTGGCTAGCTGATTGCTGATTGAAGGATGGCCTGCTTGGTCGCGTGGTTGGTTGAAGGGCTGCTGGCTTGCTGGACGGCTGGAGGCCGCAAGGCCTGGCGACGTACTCTCGTCGGAGGTGGGGGGTGAGGGCGGCAGAGCCTGGTGAGGGTGGTCTGGCTGCGCAAGGCTTGTTGAGGATTGATTGGCTGGCTGGCTGGCTGGCTGGCTGGCTGGCTGGCTGGCTGGCTGGCTGGCTGGCTGGCTGGCTGGCTGGCTGGCTGGCTGGCTGGCTGGCTGGCTGGCTGGTCGGCTAATGGCTGGCTCGCGGTGGCTGTTCGTCTGTGGCGTGCTTGCGTCGTCGCCGCGATTGACCAAGGCCTTGAGGCAGCAGGGTTGGTTTTCGATCCATGATTTGTTGGTATGGTACTGGTACGGCACTACGGTTGTACGATCGTGAAATCCAAGGTATCATCTACCTGTCGGGTGCAGGCGCTTGGGTCCTGCGAGCGAGCTAGAGCACGCAGCGCTTGAGGGAGCGCACTTCGTCCACTGAGAGCGGCACGTTGTTAAAGTCCAGGCCTGTGCGCTCCCAGTGGCGCAGCAGCTCGTGCAGGCTGTAGGTCTTCTTGCGCAGCGCAACGGGGTCCTGCATGCGCACGCCCAGCATGTTGCGCAGCGACATGCGGCGAAGCAGACTGCGACGCATGCTGGGACGCAGGTCCTCCCAGCGCAGCGAGACGGCCACCTCGTGGCGCTTTTGCCGCTGCCACTCGGGCCAGGCCTCGAGCCAGGCCTCGAACTGCTCCTCGTCCACGTCGCGCGCCTCTTGCGCGGCGGCCTCGAGCTCCTCGTCCGTGACGCGCATGTAGCGCGGGAAGTGCATAGCCGTGGCCAGCACGGGCAGGTCTAGCGCGTCGCGCAGCTCGATCTCGTACTTGAGGAAGACGCAGACGTCGTCCGCGCGCTCGATCGAGTCGCACTTGCGCCGCGCGTGCTCGTGCACGACGCCCAGGCGCATGACGCGCTTGCCCAGCGCGCGCAGCTTGGCGCGGTCGCCGCGAGCTCGCGCCACCATGGCCACGAGGACCAGCTGATTCAACGCCCAGGTGGGCTTGTCGTTGCACGCGTCGAGGCTGTCCTCCATGCGCTGCAGCACCTCCTCTCGCGCGCCAGCGTCCTCGTGCACCAGGCGCATGACCTGCACCACCCGCCGCGCCAGCGACCGCGCCGCCTCGGGCAAGGCAAACTCCTTGGCGCCGCGCAGCCGCGCGAGGAAGCGCAGCACGCCGCGCTGGCTCGCCCGCGGCACGTCCGCCGCGCTCATCACCACGTCGCGCCCGCCACGGTCGGGCAGCCCCTTGGCCCAGCTCTCCACGCGCTCACGCGCCGCAGGGTCGTGCTGCGGCATCATCCACCAGCTGCTCCCACGCCGCCTCTGCTCCTCGCCCAGGACTACAACCAGCTGCTGTCGTCCGCGCCGCCGCCCGCGCTGTCGGTGCCGCCGCTGATGTTGGCGATGGTGTTCGTCCAGATCCTCCTCGTCCAGGTCTTCTTCCTCGTCGCCTCCTACAAAGCCACCGCCGTCCTCGTCGGCCTCGTAATCCTCATCATCGAGGTC
The DNA here is from genome assembly GCA_022244645.1 of Thraustochytrium striatum. Lineage (NCBI taxonomy): Eukaryota > Bigyra > Thraustochytrida > Thraustochytriidae > Thraustochytrium > Thraustochytrium striatum. Next base: position 131,001 of record JACDIV010000102.1, on the reverse strand, counting down.
GAGGTCGAGGTCATCCTCGGGGGAAGCAACTACTGCCAAGCCCTCCTCGTTGAGCTCTGGCCCGTCGCCATGCCCCGCCCCTCTGCCCCAGAGGCCACCGCCCGTCAGCGAGCAAAAGTGCGCGTCGCCAAAAGACCACGTCCTGTCATCTCTTGCAGCTGCCGCTGCTGCCGCTGCTGCGCCTCAAGCTGCAGGCGGCGGCGCTCTCGGGCGTGTCCTGCGTGCGGATGCGCCACCTGGCCGCCACCTCCAGGTCGCTCAGGTCGAGCTGCGCACCCCGAGCGAGCGAGGCGCAGGCTGCTGCGCTGCGCAGGCCCGCGGTCGGGCCGGGCCAGCAGCACGCTGCGCGGCACCTCTCGAGCGACACGCAGCCGGAAAGGTCGAGGTCGCCGTGCACTCTGCGTCCGGAGGGATGGAGGCTAGCCGTCGGCAGCCGCGCAGCGTGGCGGCGCCGGCGACGACGAGCCCGCGCGGGAGCTCGCGCAGCGCCTCGCAGCCGGTGAGGTCAGCCGCTCGAGGTCCATGCCCGCCGGCAGCGTGACCAGGCGAAAGCAACCCGGCGAGGTCGAGCTCGCGCAAATCCAGCGCCGCGGGCAGCGCCACGAGCGCTGCGCAGCCGCGCGCCACGAGCGCCCGTGCGCTCAGCGGCGGGAGCTCTGCCAGCCGCGCGCAGCCCGACACGTCTACGGCGCCGTGGACGACGATGCCGATGGCGATCCGCTCGAGCTCCACGCAGCCCGAGCAGTCCAGGTCGCCGCCCACCTCCACGGCGGGCAGCGCTCGCAGCTGCGCGCACCTCGCCACGTGCAGGCTCTTGTCCACGCGCAGACTGGCCGGCAGCGCCCGCACGCCGCTGCCGCTCAGAAAGAGGTGCCGCGTACGTGCCTGGCCAGCGACGCGGGCAGCCCTCGCAGCTGCAGGCAGTGCGACAAGTTGACGTCGCTGCCCACCTGCAGGTCGCGCGGCAGCTGCCGAATGGGCAGCCTCGCAGGCTCAGCTCGCGGCCGACTGCCACTCCCTCGGGCAGCCGCTCGAGCGAGCGGCAGCCCTCGAGAAGCAGGTCGCGGCCGACGCGCAGGCCTTCCGGCAGCCGCGATAGCGCTGTGCAGTGCGCGAGGAGCAGGCTGCCGCGCACGCGGAGGCCGTCGGGCAGCGAGACGAGGCGCGAGCACATGGACATCGCGAGCGACCCGCAGGAGATGCCCGCGGGCAGCTCCTGGATCCCGGCGCAGGAGCTCAGGTTGAGCCGGCCGCGCACTGCCAGGCCGCTAGCGACGCTCGTGAGGCCGCTAAAGCTCGCGTCCAGCGACTGAACGCGGAGGGCTGGCAGCGACCGCAGCGAGCGGCAAAAGCTCACGTTGAGCGCGCCGCGGAACCGCGCGCCTCGCAGCGACCTGAGGTCAGGCACCCGGAGAGGTTGGTGTCGCCTTCCACCTCGAGCTTGCCCAGCGAGCTCAGCGTGCTGCCCTTGAGGTACAGGTCGCCGCGGACGTGCAACGCCGCCGGCAGCTCTCCCACCCAGTCGTGCAGCGCGAGGTCCATCTCCAGCCGCACGGGCCGGTCGGCGCCCGCCAGCCTCGCCATCAGCAGCCTCGCCGCGAGCTCCTGCTGCGCGTCGTCCGTGGTATCGCGCGGCGCCGCCACCAGCGCGCCGTCCTCCAGCGTCAGCGCGAACGCCCGCTGCAGCTCGCAAAGCACCGCGCGCGTGCCGCCGAACGACGCGTCGTCTGCCGCCGCGCCGCTCGCCTCGCCCGCGCTCTCCAGCGCCGCCAGCGCATCAGCGTCCACTCCCCGGCCATCGCCGCACCGCTATCGCCGACCGCTATCGCAGACCGCTATCTCCGCACCGCTATCGCAGACCGCTATCGCAGATCTATATCGCAGATCTATCGCAGATCGCGCTCTGCCACCGCCCGCGACGCCTATCGCAGACCTGTCGCAGATCGCTTTCGCAGATCGCTTTCGCAGATCGCGCTCACTTCTCCTTCCAAGCGCTCGCTTTGGGACTCAACGTCGCCAGGGACTGACTCACATGTGACTGACATGTGACTGACATGTGACTGACATGTGACTGACTGACGGACGGACGGACCCACGGGAGTGACTGACATTGACATGTGACCGTCGCGACGACTGCCGTGAGAGGAGTGGAGCCGACCACTTTCCGTTGGGAGGAAGGAAAAGGACGACGGTTGCAGCGCGTTGGTTCGGAAGCAACCGACTCGCAACGACGTGTCGCAATCGCAAAAGGTGGCTTGGACGGTCCCATGACTTGTCCCATGCACGCGACCCATCAGTCAGGCCCAGCCAGGACGAAGAAAAAGAAAAAAGAATTGGAGACACCCGGAATCGAACCGGAGACCTCGTGCATGCGAAGCACGCGCTCTACCAACTGAGCTATACCCCAAATCGTGTTGTAAGAGCAGGAGGACTGGGTCATATGTCGGCTTGACGTGGCTGACGGCTGGGTTTGCTCGCCACGGCCACGGCAGCAAGAGGCGCAGGCAAGCACCAACGTTGCTATTGCAGTCTCACTGGCGCGACATGAGCGCCGCTCGTGCAGGCAGCGAGAGACGCAAGCCAAGCCAAGCGCGCGCTGCCACAAGACGAGCACGCCTGGACAAGCACGCCTGGACACACAAAAAAAACAAAAAATCGTACTCGAGATGGGGATCGAACCCATGACCTTGGAGTTATTAGCTCCACGCTCTAACCAGCTGAGCTACACAAGCACATGTGAGACAAGGAATGCTGCGAATAAAAATAATGAGTATTACTTTGGATAAACAGAGTTGTTCTGATCGAGCAGGACCAGAGGCCGGTTGGTCTGGTCATCGCACTTGCCCGCAAAAAGCGGCCAGACTGCGAAGGCCCGCCGAGCAGCCCAATCACTTTCATTCATGAACAGTCAGAGACCCAGCCGCCATCGAAAAGAAAAAAAAAAAACTTCTCTGACCGGGAATTGAACCGGGTCACCCGCGTGACAGGCGGGTATACTAACCACTATACGATCAGAGAGAACCAATTTCACCAAATCGGTTGCTGGCATAGGGGAGCAGTAACATACTTGACTCATGGAAGCCAAAACGATTGCTGGAAAAAAAAGATCTTGTTTGGATGAGGCACAAAAAGGAAAAAGTTGTCCTGGCCGGGAATCGAACCCGGGGCCCAACGATGGCAACGTTAGATTTTACCACTAAACCACCAGGACACACTAAGGAGAGAAAGCTGTCACCCAAATGAATTTATATTTCGCTGTTCTGCTTTGATCTTGATCTTGATCAAGAACAGCGATCGATGAAGTCCATCGCTTGGGTACGGTAGTCCTCGTTGTTGTACGAGCGCACCTCGCCGTTCTTGCGGGTGCACGGGTTGTTGGGTATCGTCTTGGTCGTATCAAAGCCTGGCAGCAGCTGCTGCCGCTCATGCGCCCGGCGTCCACGAAGGCCACGCGCGACGGCGTCGAGCGCGTGGCAAAGCTCATCGCTCTATATTGCTGGCCGCGTCCGAAGCACGCTTGGCGTTGAAGCGTTGTTTGAGGCGCTGGTGGGGACAGCTCCACCGTGCAGAGCATGGACATGATGCCCGAGCTCTGGCCGGCCGTGCCAGCGATTTAGCAGCCGCTTGGCCGGGTGTCGCGCACGCTGAGGCGATGGGTTACAACAACAAAGTCAAGGTGGCGATGCCCAGATTGCTAATCCAGGAAGAGCCCAGTCAGAGGCATTGTGAATTAGGTTGCTTCGTCGAAAGGCGTTGTGACCGGAACGCAGCCTCAATGTGCGCCAGGATCCGATGAAGCGCGATGCGTTCCTCCGGATCTCTCTGCTCGCGCTGCACGTCAAAGAAGGCGTCGTGCACGTCTTGCAGGGCGCTAGCCGGGTAGACGGGCAGGAAGCCGCCGAGGTTGCGGCGCTCGTTAACGTACTCGATTAGGTAGGACCACTCGCGCTGTGTGAGCTGCTGAAGCAGGCCCGGGTCCACGTCCCGGAGGTAGGTGGCGAGCAGCTCGGGCGCCGTGTCCGTGTTGTAAATGAGGTTGGCGGTGTCGCAGCATGAGAGCCTTGGTGGTCGAGTAGTGGTCTTGTTCGTCGCGCGTGATGAGCATGCTGGGCTGGCCGTTCACCTCGATAACGAACGCGTCACCGTCCTCGTCCACGATGATATCCACGCCCAGCACCTGGTAGCAGTTGAGACACTGCTGGCGCTCGCGGCGGAACAGGTCGCGCCACATGTACTCGCCGCTGAGCAGGACCGTGGACACAGCGCCGCGCATCTTGCGCAGTAGCTCTTCAAAGGACTCGCCGGAGGCGTCCATATAGCGGCGCAGGTCGGAGAGGGACCAGGTCACGCTGGTGACGTTGGCCGACTTGCGCCCGTACTTCATGGAGATGTGCGTGTTGGTCAGGAACTGCGTCTTTTTGCCGCCGTTCTTTGCGCGCGGGCTGTAGCGGCTAGACGCAAAGCGCACAATGCCGCGCTCGTAGATGTACGCGCGCATAGGCACCACCGAGGACACCAGCACAAAGGTGCGCATGTCCCACTTGTGGCCCTTATCAGGTGCGGCTTGCGCAGGTAGGTTTGTACGATGTGCGGCGTGCGGTAGGCCCCGAGCGAGCGCAAGCCGGCCATATTTTCCACCACGCGGATGCCCCTGCCGGCGCCCTCCGTAGTGGGCTTGGAAATGAAGGTGTCCTGCGGCGCGCTACGCGCAAAGTCCAGCAGCGGCCGCATCTCCTCGGGCAACACCCAGCACGGGAACGTGAACCGGGCGAGTCGCGGGTCGCCCGCGTCCGTTGCTCAGGGTCTTGCAGAACGAGGCCTTGTCCCACAGCACCTCGCGCAGCAAGATCAGGCGGTTCACGCGCTGGTGCCGCTTGATGCCATGGTGCGACTGCGTCGTCTCAAAGCAGCTCGAGTCGGCGAACGACACGCACAAAGGCGATGCTCGGCTCGTTCGCCAAATTCATCACGCTCATCGTTGCGGGCTGGCCCGCTCCCACGGCCCTCCGTCGCACCTCGAAGCCAAGCGATCCAAACGCGCTGGCATAGATGTTCATGTACTCCCTAAGGTGGCTGCGGGCGCCCCAGATGAACACGTTCCGCTCCTTGGTGTGCGACCAGTACGCGATATCGGACTCGATCTTCCTCAGCTCGCCAAGGTACTTGCAGCCGCTGCCGCACGGGTCTCGAGGGCATTTTCGGGGCGCGCCTCTTGGTCTTCATCTTGGCCTTCCGCGACACGACCAAGGACCACATCCTCGTCGCGGATGTCGTTGTCTTCCCAGGACCGCTCAGGCGCGTCGAGGACCGGTCCAACCGCGTCGTTGCGCCAGTACGTGTCGTGCGAGCCGGGTACGCTGACACCGCGGGGCGCACGCAGCACCAGGTACAAGGTGTCCACGCGATCCCACCAGGCAAGTAGCACGGCGCAGACCAGCAGGAAGGCGAGGTCGCGCAGGAAGACGCGCATCTCTCTCGCGCCTCGCGAAAGAAACTTGCTCGCTTTCTCCCGGTGTGGTGGATCCCCACGCTCGTTGTTCGAGCGAGCCGAACTGGTCAATCGGTCGGAGCCAGCTTCGGAAACTCCCTGCGCAGGCGCAGACCACAAAACTCCAGGTGCAAGTGCGCCACGCTTCGACTTTTGCACGATCGTCATTTCACATGTCGAGCTAACCCAACCCCAGCCATCGCCGAAGCCCGATGCCACAACCACTGCTTGCTCCTTCCCCCCGGCCGCAGGAAAAACCGTTCGTTGCTTTGCGTTGCAACGCCTGTGCAAACACAGCTGCAGGACACAGGGGCACCAGCGCTTTACCGAACCTCATCTCCTTGCCGACTGGTGTGAGAAAGCCGAGTTCGTTCTCCCGAGCGAAAAGCGAAGCGAGGCCAAGCCGCCGATACCGATGGTTCCAATGCAGGTCTGCTGCTCAAGTTGGCTGTGTGGTTCCAGACGGCTGTCGGGCGGTGCACACCAAGAAGACATTTTGGCAACCACCTGTCGCCATTGAAAGAAAGCGTCTTGCTGTGCAGAGCTCGCACCTGTGGCGCATCTCCGCCATGTCAGTCACACGCAAGTCACTGTCAGTCAGTCATGGTACAGCAGCAAAAAAAAAAACAATTCTCCCTACAGGAATCGAACCTATGTCTACAGAGTCAGAGTCTGTTGTGCTACCATTACACCAAGGGAGATGAGATGTCATTCTCGTCACACGACTGCCAGAATCAAATATAAACTACAGCCATGGCCGAGGTCGATATCGCGTGCAATCTGAGCACAACGTCGAGGAGCATCCTGACCGATGACTCCAATGGCATCATGGCATCCTGCCGCCAGCCAACCAAAAGCCAGAAAACCAGCCGCAGGGCCCCGACCGAAACGAGGCCGCAGCGCCGAATTCGGTCGAGCAGAACGACGCCACGGCGTGCTGAAGCGCCATCCCGGACGGCAAGTGGACGACACAACTGGCTTGTGCACGCTCATGTGCTTGCTTGCTTGCTTGCTTGCTTGCTTGCTCAAGTGCTTGCTTGCTTGCTCAAGTGCTTGCTCAAGTGCTTGCTTGCTCAAGTGCTTGCTTGCTTGCTGCTTGATCAAGATCAAGCAGACCATTGCCACTGCTGGTGGCTCGGGAAGAACGCGCCAAGGTTGATTTCGGCAGCAGCACGTGGTGCAATGGTGGCCTTGGCGCGGGGTCTGGCAAGATCATCGATTGCCCCATTGACGCTGTGTGTATACAATACCGGTTTGGTGGAGAATACCGGACCGCAATAGTGCTACCGTTGGCGGCTATAGTGGTGGGACGGCTGCGCGCGGCGGCATCGATGTGGAAGCGCCAGGCGCAGCAAGAGTGGGCAGGCGTCGGCAGGAAGTTTCCAGCGCTGAGCCATGGCGGCGTGGCGAGCCGCGCGCCTCTGGCGTGGAGTTGGCGGCTTCGGGCTGTCGCGATGCTGTTTGCAATGCTGGCGCTCTGGCAGCTGAGCAGCAATAGATGGGCCCCCGTCCGCGAAGGGTTTGTGCGCGCGCATCACGGCATGGCTAGTATGCTGCGCTCTGGAAGCGACCTCAGCGAGGGCCAGATCTACGCAGTGGGCCTGGCCAAGGCTGGGTTTCCGATCCCCTCGGGCACCGGCGGCTGCGTGTGGGACGTGGGCGCTAACGACGGCGTCTGGAACAGCAACTCGCACTACTTGCTGCACGAGCGCGGCTTTCACGGGTGGTTGTTCGAGCCGGACGCGGCGACCTTCTTGCAGCTACGCGCCATGTACGGCCGCGTCGACCGTGGCAGGGCGGCGGCCGGCACGAGCACGTCGGGCAAGGTGCGCCTCTTCAACTTTGCGCTCGGCAAGAGCACTGGCGTGCAGACGCTGCGCACGTTCCCGATCGGGTTTGAGAACACGATGGTCAAGGCAAAGAGCAACCAGTTCGACGAGCAAGAGTTTGAGTACTCGATCGCGGTCTCTCATGCCAAGCTGGCGTGCGAGCAGCAGCGCGAGGCCGTGGCCCGGGGCTTGTGCGACGTGCATGGCGAGGGTGGTCCGGCAACCTATACTGTGCTCAGCATCGACACCGAGGGCTTGGACGCGGAGGTATTTGCCGCTACGCACTCCACGGGCTGCACCTGGGACGTAGTCATCTTGGAGACGGCCCCATCGCCAAGGTCGAGGCCAGCGGCTACAAATTTGCCTTCAAGGAGGCGTACAACCACATCTTCGTGCGCCAACCTCGAACGTGACTCGTGGAGGAAACAAGAGCTGCCATGCTGGCACGCACGGCGCTTCTCGATACCATGGTAGATTTGATCTTGTTCACATGTCAATCAAAAATGACTGCCTGATTGACAATGGCGATGATGGGCTTCCTGTCTGTCCTCTTGCCACCGACGATGGTGGACTTGAATGCGCTCCACAACAAACGCCATGCAACCAGGCCCATGCCCAACCAAAAAAAAAAAAAAAAACTGTCTCGCGAGGCGGATTTGAACCACCGACCTAGAGAGGATTATGGGTCGTAGCATTGCTGCTAGGTAAAGTTACAATCTCCCGCTCTACCAACTGAGCTATCGCGAGGCGGACTTGGAAAGTTGACACCACTTGCCAAACATATTACTGGCATGAAAAGCCAAGACCTTGGGCCAACAAGGAGCCTGCTCTTCTTTTGCAGCAGAGGCGAAAAGATCCAACAAGATCTCGTTGGATTGACTGTGAGGCGAGCGCAGTGCGGGCAGGCAGCCTGCCGACGGCGCAGCAGTCGAGGCGGCGAGCTGCGAGGCGGGGCCTCTTAGGCCAGTCTTGCAGGCGGCGGCGATGGTCGGCATTCGCCCGCTCTCGCGGCTGAATCTAGAGTGCGACGTGTGCGGAAAGACGCTCGCAACGGCGGGTTCACTCAAGCAGCACCTGAAGACCATGCACGAAGGGCTGCGCGAGCACTCGTGCGAGCTCTGTGGCAAGACCTTCATAGAGGCGGGCAATCTCCGCAAGCACATCACGGCTGTGCACGAAGGGCTGCGCGAGCACTCGTGTGAGCTCTGCGGCAAGGCCTTCTCGCGAGCTGGAGGTCTCCGCGTGCACATCAAGGCGGTGCACGAAGGGGTGCGTGAGCATTCGTGCGAGCTCTGTGGCAGGGCCTCCACGACAGCTGGCAATCTCCGCAAGCACGTCAAAGCTGTGCACGAAGGGCTGCGCGAGCACTCGTGTGAGCTCTGCGGCAAGGCCTTCACGACAGCTGGCCACCGCCGAAGGCACATCAAGGCTGTGCACGAAGGCCTGCGTGAGCACTCGTGCGAGCTCTGCGGCAAGGCTTTCTCGCAAGCTGGAGATCTCCGCAGGCACATCAAGGCTGTGCACGAAGGAGTGCGCGGGCACTCGTGCGAACTCTGTGGCAAGGCCTTCTCGCGAGCTGGAGATCTCCGCGCGCACATCAAGGCCGTGCATGAAGGCCTGCGTGAGCACTCGTGCGAGCTCTGTGGCAAGGCTTTCACGCGAGCTGGAGATCTCCGCACGCACATCAAGACCCTTCACGAAGGGCTGCGCGAGCACTCGTGCGAGCTGTGCGGCAAGAGCTTCTCGCGAGCTAGTACCCTGAAGAGTCACCTCATGACCTGCAAGCACGCGTCGCAGACAAGCCCGATCGCTGTCACAAAGCGGGTACGCAAGCACGCTTTAGACGACGGCGAGACGAGCAACAAGCGCCGCCGCGCACGCAAGTGATGGACACGACAAGCCTAATGACATTGCGTTTCATCCCTCGTTCGATCGTGTTGCACTGCACGTTGTTGTTGGCGACCATGACATCGCTGGTGGCTTGCTCTGCCTTCTGGTGCTGGCGCAGCTTGACCAGAAAGGCACCGCCGATAGCCGCGATGGCGATGTCGGCCATGCTGCCTCCCGCCACGGACGCCAGAGGCCTCGTCAGCGCCCGACTCGAGCGAAAAAGCTGCCCGCGGACGCAACGTGCACTGCTGCTACTCGGGATGCACTGCGCGTACCGCTTGCTCTGCACGTTGCACCGCGCACCCGACGGACAGCACGCCGGCCCTGTAAAGCCCTGCCCGCCGCACTTGCTCCACAGCTTGGGGGGCACTGCTGGCTCGGGACCTCGGGCACGGGCGCTGGCACGGGCGCTTCGGAGACGGTGCCCGAGCTCGAGATGCATCCCGGCTCGGCGCCAGCGCACGACGTGTACGTGTCCATCTTTGGCCCCACGAGCCACTCAAAGCCCAGGCATGGTGGACCCTCGACCCACTTCCAAGCTCTCCTTTGATCAAGCGCAAGTCAGAGACACAGACAGAGAGAGAAGGAGTCGCAGCACCAGCCAAGCCGCAGATAGCAGACGCCACGCATGGCCTCGGCGCCCAGGTCCTTCTCTCTCCGGCCGCAGCTTGGCGCCAATCTTGGCCGCGGAGAGGTTGCGCTCTTGGCCCATCAAGGAGCCTGCTTTTCTTTTGCAGCAGAGGCGAAAAGATCCAACGAGATCTCGTTGGGTTGAGGCGAGCGTCGTGCGGGGAGGCAGCCTGCCGACGGCGCAGCAGTCGAGACGGCGAGCTGCGAGGCGGGACCTCTAGGCCAGCCTTGCAAGCGGCGGCGATGGTCGGCATTCGCCCGCTCTCGCGGCTGAATCTTGAGTGCGATGTGTGCGGAAAGACGCTCGCAACGGCGGGTTCACTCAAGCAGCACCTCAAGACCATGCACGAAGGGCTGCGCGAGCACTCGTGCGAGCTCTGTGGCAAGACCTTCACGGCTGCGGGCAGCCTTCGCACGCACATCAAGGCTGTGCACGAAGGGCTGCGTGAGCACTCGTGCGAGCTCTGTGGCAAGACCTTCACGAAAGCTGGCAATCTCCGCAATCACATCAAGGCGGTGCACGAAGGGCTTCGTGAGCACTCGTGTGAGCTCTGCGGCAAGGTCTTCACGACAGCTGGCAATCTCCGCGTGCATATCAAGGCCGTGCACGAAGGGTCGCGCGAGCACTCGTGCGAGCTCTGTGGCAAGGCCTTCACAGAGGCGGGCACTCTCCGCAGGCACATCAAGGCTCTGCACGAAGGCCTGCGTGAGCACTCATGCGAGTTCTGTGGCAAGACCTTCACGGCTGCGGGCACTCTCCGCAGGCACATCAAGGCTGTGCACGAAGGGCTGCGTGAGCACTCGTGTGAGCTCTGCGGCAAGGCCTTCGCGACAGCTGGCCACCGCCGGACGCACATCAAGGCCGTGCACGAAGGCTTGCGTGAGCACTCGTGCGAGCTTTGTGGCAAGGACTTCTCGCGAGCTGAACATCTCCGCAAGCACATCAAGGCCGTGCACGAAGGGCTGCGCGAGCACTCGTGCGAGCTCTGTGGCAAGGCCTTCACGGCTGCGAACAGTCTTCGCAGGCACATCAAGGCTGTACACGAAGGGCTGCGCGAGCACACCTGCGAGCTCTGTGGCAAGTCCTTCACAGATGCAAGCACTCTCCGCAAGCACATCAAGGCTGTACACGAAGGCCTGCGCGAGCACACCTGCGAGCTCTGTGGCAAGACCTTCACGACAGCTCGCCACCGCCGCAGGCACATCAAGGCCGTGCACGAAGGGCTTCGTGAGCACTCGTGCGAGCTCTGTGGCAAGACCTTCACAGAGGCGGGCACTCTCCGCAAGCACATCACGGCTGTGCACGAAGGGCTGCGCGAGCACTCGTGCGAGCTCTGTGGCAAGGCCTTCACGGCTGCGGACAGTCTTCGCAGGCACATCAAGTCTGTGCACGAAGGGCTGCGCGAGCACTCGTGCGAGCTGTGCGGCAAGGCCTTCACGACAGCTGGCAGCCTTCGCACGCACATCAAGGCTGTGCACGAAGGGCTGCGCGAGCACTCGTGCGAGCTCTGTGGCAAGACCTTCGCATTGGCGGGCAATCTCCGCAGGCACATCAACGCTGTGCACGAAGGAGTGCGCGAGCACCCGTGCGAGCACTGTGGCAAGGCCTTCTCGCAAGCTAGTACTCTGAAGAGTCACCTCGCGACCCATAAGCACGCGTCGCAGACAAGCCCGATCGCTGTCACAAAGCGGGTACGTAGCGCTTGCGACGACGGCGAGACGAGCAACAAGCGCCGCCGCGCAGGCAAGTGATGGACACGACAAACCCAATGACATTGCGTTTGCGATTCCGGCCATGCTGCCTCCCACCACGGGCGCCAGCCAGAGAAGGCGTCGGCGCAGCCTCATCAGCGCCCGACTCGAGCGAAAAGCTGCCCGCGGACGCAACACTGCTGCTACTCGGGATGCACTGCGCGTACCGCTTGCTCTGCACGTTGCACCGCGCACCCGACGAACAGCACGTCGGCCCTGTAAAGCCTTGCCGCCGCACTTGCTCCACAGCTCGCGGGCACTGCTGGCTCGGGACCTCGGGCACCGGCGCTGGCACGGGCGCTTCGGAGACGGTGCCCGAGCTCGAGATGCATCCCGGCTCGGCGCCAGTGCACGACGTGTACGTGTCCATGTTTGGCCCCACGAGCCACTCAAAGCCCAGGCATAGTGGACTCTCGACCCACTTCCAAGCTCTCTCTTGATCTTGATCAAACGCTTGTTAGAGACGGAGACAGAGACAGAGAGGAGTCGCAGCCCCAGCTAAGCCGCAGATAGCAGACACCGCACAGGGCCTCGGCGCCCAGTTCCATCTCTCTCCGGCCGCAGCTTGGCGCCAATCTTGGCCGCGGAGAGGTTGCGCTCTTGGCCCATCAAGGAGCCTGCTTCCTTTTGTTGGCAGAGGCGAAAAGATCCAACGAGATCTCGTTGGATTCAGGCGAGCGCCGTGCGGGGAGGCAGCCTGCCGACGGCGCAGCAGTCGAGGCGGCGAGCTGCAAGGCGGGACCTCTCAGGCCAGTCTTGCAAGCGGCGGCGATGGTCGGCATTCGCCCGCTCTCGCGGCTAGATCTAGAATGCGACGTGTGCGGAAAGACGCTCGCAACGGCGGGTTCACTCAAGCAGCACCTGAAGACCGTGCACGAAGGCTGCGCGAGCACTCGTGCGAGCTCTGTGGCAAGTCCTTCACAGAGGCGGGCAATCTCCGCAGACACACCAAGACCCTGCACGAAGGGGTGCGCGAGCACTCGTGCGAGCTCTGTGGCAAGACCTTCACGGCTGCGGGCACTCGCAAGCACATCAAGGCTGTTCACGAAGGGCTGCGTGAGCACTCGTGCGAGCTGTGCGGCAGGACCTTCACGGCTGCGGGCAGCCTTCGCACGCACATTAAGGCTGTGCACGAAGGGCTACGCGAGCACTCGTGCGAGCTCTGTGGCAAGGCCTTCGCGACAGCTGATAACCGCCGAAGGCACATCGGGGGTGCACGAAGGGCTGCGCAAGCACTCGTGCGAGCTCTGTGGCAAGGCCTTCACGGCTGCGGGCAGCCTTCGCAGACACATCAAGGCTGTGCACGAAGATCTGCGCGAGCACTCGTGCGAACTCTGCGGCAAGGCTTTCTCGCAAGCTGGAGATCTCCGCAATCACATCAAGGCCGTGCATGAAGGGCTGCGTGAGCATTCGTGCGAGCTCTGTGGCAGGACCTTCACGACATCTGGCAATCTCCGCAAGCACGTCAAAGCTGTGCACGAAGGGCTGCGCGAGCACTCGTGTGAGCTCTGCGGCAAGGCCTTCGCGACAGCTGGCCACCGCCGTACGCACATCAAGGCCGTGCACGAAGGGCTGCGCGAGCACTCGTGCGAGCTCTGTGGCAAGGCCTTCACAACAGCTGGCAATCTCCGCACGCACATCAAGGCCGTGCACGAGGGACTGCGCGAGCACTCGTGCGAGCTGTGCGGCAAGAGCTTCTCGCGAGCTAGTACCCTGAAGAGTCACCTCATGACCTGCAAGCACGCCTCGCAGACAAGCCCGATCGCTGTCACGAAGCGGGTACGCAGCGCTTGGGACGACGGCGAGACGAGCAACAAGCGCCGCCGCGCACGCAAGTGATGGACACGACAAGCCTAATGACATTGCGTTTCATCCCTCGTTCGATCGTGTTGCACTGCACGTTGTTGGCGACCATGACATCGCTGGTGGCTTGCTCTGCCTTCTGGTGCTGGCGCAGCTTGACCAGAAAGGCACCGCCGATAGCCGCGATGGCGATGTCGGCCACGCTGCCTCCCGCCACGGGCGCCAGAGGCCTCATCAGCGCCCGACTCGAGCGAAAAAGCTGCCCGCGGACGCAACGTACACTGCTGCTACTCGGGATGCACTGCGCGTACCGCTTGCTCTGCACGTTGCACCGCGCACCCGACGAACAGCACGTCGGCCTGTAAAGCCTTGCCCGCCGCACTTGCTCCACAGCTTGGGGGGCACTGGTGGCTCGGAACCTCGGGCACCGGCGCTGGCACGGGCGCTTCGGGGACGGTGCCCGAGATCGAGATGCAGCCCGGCTCGGCGCCAGTGCACGACGTGTACGTGTCCATCTTTGGCCCCACGAGCCACTCAAAGCCCAGACAGGGCGGACCCTCGACCCACTTCCAAGCTCTCCTTTGATCAAGCGCAAGTCAGAGACACAGACAGAGAGAGAGAAGGAGTCAGCACCAGCCAAGCCGCAGATAGCAGACGCCACGCATGGCCTCGGCGCCCAGGTCCTTCTCTCTCCGGCCGCAGCTTGGCACCAATCTTGGCCGCGGAGAGGTTGCGCTCTTGGCCCATCAAGGAGCCTGCTTTTCTTTTGCAGCAGAGGCGAAAAGATCCAACAAGATCTCGTTGGATTGAGGCGAGCGTCGTGCGGGGAGGCAGCCTGCCGACGCGCAGCAGTCGAGACGGCGAGCTGCGAGGCGGGACCTCTAGGTCAGCCTTGCAAGCGGCGGCGATGGTCGGCATTCGCCCGGTTTCGCAGCTGAATCTAGAATGCGATGTGTGCGGAAAGACGCTCGCAACGGCGGGAACACTCAAGCGGCACCTGAAGACCATGCACGAAGGGCTGCGCGAGCACTTGTGCGAGCTCTGTGGCAAGGCCTTCGCGACAGCTGGCAATCTCTGCAAGCACGTCAAGGCTGTGCACGAAGGGCTGCGTGAGCACTCGTGCGAGCTCTGTGGCAGGGCCTTCACGACAGCTGGCCACCGCCGAAGGCACATCAAGGCTGTGCACGAAGGCCTGCGTGAGCACTCGTGCGAGCTCTGCGGCAAGGCTTTCTCGCAAGCTAGAGATCTCCGCGATCACATCAAGGCCGTGCATGAAGGGCTGCGCGAGCACTCGTGCGAGCTCTGTGGCAAGGCCTTCGCGACAGCTGGCAATCTCCGCAAGCACATCAAGGCTGTGCACGAAGGGCTGCGTGAGCACTCGTGCGAGCTCTGTGGCAAGACCTTCACGGCGGCGAGCACTCTCCGCAGGCACATCAAGTCTGTGCACGAAGGGCTGCGCGAGCACTCGTGCGAGCTCTGCGGCAAGGCCTTTCCGCAAGCTGGAGATCTCCGCAGGCATATTAACGCTGTACACGAAGGGCTGCGCGAGCACACCTGCGAGATCTGTGGCAAGACCTTCACGACAGCTCGCCACCGCCGTACGCACATCAAGTCTGTGCACGAAGGGCTTCGTGAGCACTCGTGCGTCTGTGGCAAGACCTTCACAGAGGCGGGCACTCTCCGCAAGCACATCACGGCTGTGCACGAAGGCCTGCGTGAGCACTCGTGCGAGCTCTGTGGCAAGGCCTTCAACAGCTGGCAATCCGCACGCACATCAAGACCGTGCACGAGGGACTGCGCGAGCACTCGTGCGAGCTGTGCGGCAAGAGCTTCTCGCAAGCTAGTACCCTGAAGAGTCACCTCATGACCTGCAAGCACGCGTCGCAGACAAGCCCGATCGCTGTCACAAAGCGGGTACGCAAGCACGCTTGCGACGACGTCGAGACGAGCATCAAGCGCCGCCGGGCAGGCAAGTGATGGACACGACAAACCCAATGACATTGCGTTGGCGATTTCGGCCATGCTGCCTCCCACCCCGGGCGCCAGAGGCCTCGTCAGCGCCCGACTCGAGCGAAAAAGCTGCCGGCGGACGCAACACTGCTGCTACTCGGGATGCACTGCGCGTACCGCTTGCTCTGCACGTTGCACCGCGCACCCGACGGACAGCACGGCGGCCGTGCAAAGCCCTGCCCGCTGCACTTGCTCCACCTTGTGGGCACTGCTGGCTCGGGACTCGGGCACTGGCGCTGGCACGGGCGCTTCGGGGACGGTGCCAGAGCTCGAGATGCATCCCGGCTCGGCGCCTGTGCACGACGTGTACGTGGCCACTTTGGCCCCACGAGCCACTCAAAGCCCACGCATAGTAGACTCTCGACCCACTTCCAAGCTCTCTCTTGATCAAGCGTGGTCACAGACAGAGAGAGAGACAGAGAGAGAGAGGAGTCGCAGCACCAGCCAAGCCGCAGATAGCAGACGCCGCGCATGGCCTCGGCGCCCAGGTCCTTCTCTCTCCAGACACAGCTTGGCGCCAATCTTGGCCGCGGAGAGGTTGCGCTCTTGGCCCATCAAGGAGCCTGCTTTTGTTGGCAGAGGCCAAAAGATCCAACGAGATCCCGTTGGATTGAGGCGAGCGCCGTGCGGGAAGGCAGCCTGCCGACGGCGCAGCAGTCGAGACGGCGAGCTGCGAGGCGGGGCCTCTCAGGCCAGTCTTGCAAGCGGCGGCGATGGTCGGCATTCGCCCGCTCTCGCGGCTGAATCTAGAGTGCGATGTGTGCGGAAAGACGCTCGCAACGGCGGGTTCACTCAAGCGGCACCTGAAGACCATGCACGAAGGGCTGCGCGAGCACTCGTGCGAGCTCTGCGGCAAGGCTTTCTCGCAAGCTGGAGATCTCCGCAGGCATATTAAGGCCGTGCACGAAGGGCTTCGTGAGCACTCGTGTGAGCTTTGCGGCAAGGCCTTCACGACAGCTGGCAATCTCCGCGCGCACATCAAGGCTGTGCACGAAGGACTTCGCAAGCACTCGTGCGAGCTGTGGCAAGGCCTTCTCGAGAGCTGGAGATCTCGACAATCACATCAAGGCCGTGCACGAAGGGCTGCGCGAGCACTCGTGTGAGCTCTGCGGCAAGGCCTTCGCGACAGCTGGCAGTCTCCGCAAGCACGTCAAGGCTGTGCACGAATGGCTGCGTGAGCACTCGTGCGAGCTCTGTGGCAGGGCCTTCACGGCTGCGGGCAATCTCCGCAAGCACATTACGGCGGTGCACGAAGGACTGCGTGAGCACTCGTGCGAGCTCTGCGGCAAGGCCTTCTCGCAAGCTGGAGATCTCCGTAGGCACATCAAGGCCGTGCACGAAGGGCTGCGCGAGCACTCGTGCGAGCTCTGTGGCAAGACCTCTACAGAGGCGAGCAATCTCCGCAGGCACATTACGGCGGTGCACGAAGGACTGCGTGAGCACTCGTGCGAGCTGTGTGGCAAGGCCTTCACGACAGCTGGCCACCGCCTGACGCACATCAAGGCGGTGCACGAAGGCCTGCGTGAGCACTTGTGTGAGCTCTGCGGCAAGGCCTTCACGACAGCTCGCAATCTTCGCAAGCACATCAAGGCCGTGCACGAAGGGCTGCGTGAGCACTCGTGCGAGCTCTGCGGCAAGGGCGTCTCGCGAGCTAGTGCCCTGAAGAGTCACGTCATGACCTGCAAGCACGCGCCGCAGACAAGCCCGGTCGCTGTCACAAAGCGGGTACGCAAGCACGCTTTAGACGACGGCGAGACGAGCAACAAGCGCCGCCGCGCACGCAAGTGATGGACACGACAAACCCAATGACATTGCGTTGGCGATGTCGGCCATGCTGCCTCCCACCACGGGCGCCAGAGGCCTCATCAGCGCCCGACTCGAGCGAAGAAGCTGCCCGCGGACGCAACGTGCACTGCTGCTTCTCGGGATGCACTGCGCGTATCACTTGCTCTGCACGTTGCACCGCGCACCGAGGGACAGCACGCCGGCCCTGTAAAGCCCTGCCCGCCGCACTTGCTCCACAGCTTGCGGGCACTGCTGGCTCGGGACCTCGGGCACGGGCGCTGGCACGGGCGCTTCGGGGACGATGCCCGAGCTCGAGATGCATCCCGGCTCGGCGCCAGCGCACGACGTGTACGTGTCCATCTTTGGCCCCACGAGCCACTCAAAGCCCAGGCACGGTGGACCCTCGACCCACTTCCAAGCTCTCTCTTGATCAAGCGCTTTTCAGAGACACAGACAGAGAGAGAGAGGAGTCGCAGCACCAGCCAAGCCGCAGATAGCAGACGCCACGCATGGCCTCGGCGCCCAGGTCCTTCTCTCTCCGGCCGCAGCTTGGCGCCAATCTTGGCCGCGGAGAGGTTGCGCTCTTGGCCCATCAAGGAGCCTGCTTTTCTTTTGCAGCAGAGGCGAAAAGATCCAACAAGATCTCATTGGATTGAGGCGAGCGCCGTGCGGGGAGGCAGCCTGCCGACGGCGCAGCAGTCGAGACGGCGAGCTGCGAGGCGGGACCTCTAGGTCAGCCTTGCAAGCGGCGGCGATGGTCGGCATTCGGCCGGTTTCGCAGCTGAATCTAGAATGCGATGTGTGCGGAAAGACGCTCGCAACGGCGGGAACACTCAAGCGGCACCTGAAGGCCATGCACGAAGGGCTGCGTGAGCACTCGTGCGGGCTCTGTGGCAAGGCCTTCGCGACAGCTGGCCACCGCCGGACGCACATCAAGGCCGTACACGAAGGCTTGCGTGAGCACTCGTGCGAGCTCTGTGGCAAGGACTTCTCGCGAGCTGAACATCTCCGCAAGCACATCAAGACTGTGCACGAAGGGCTTCGTGAGCACTCGTGCGAGCTCTGCGGCAAGGCCTTCGCAGAGGCGAGCTGTCTCCGCAGGCACGTCACGGCTGTGCACGAAGGAGTGCGCGGGCACTCGTGCGAGCTCTGTGGCAAGTCCTTCACAGAGGCAAGCACTCTCCGCAGGCACATCAAGACCCTGCACGAAGGCCTGCGCGAGCACTCGTGCGAGCTCTGTGGCAAGGCCTTTACGACAGCTGGAGATCTCCGCAGGCACATCAAGACCCTGCACGAAGGCCTGCGCGAGCACTCGTGCGAGCTCTGTGGCAAGGCCTTCGCAGAGGCAAGCACTCTCCGCAATCACATCAAGGCCGTGCACGAAGGGCTGCGCGAGCACTCGTGCGAGCTCTGCGGCAAGGCCTTCGCGACAGCTGGCAATCTCCGCAGGCACATCAAGACCCTGCACGAAGGGCTGCGCGAGCACTCGTGCGAGCTCTGTGGCAAGACCTTTACAGAGGCGGGCAATCTCCGCAAGCACATTACGGCGGTGCACGAAGGACTGCGTGAGCACTCGTGCGAGCTCTGCGACAAGGCCTTCTCGCAAGCTGGAGATCTCCGCAGGCACATCACGGCCGTGCACGAAGGGCTTCGTGAGCACTCGTGCGAGCTCTGTGGCAAGACCTTCACAGAGGCGGGCACTCTCCGCAGGCACATCAAGTCTGTGCACGAAGGGCTGCGCGAGCACTCGTGCGAGCTGTGCGGCAAGAGCTTCTCGCGAGCTAGTACCCTGAAGAGTCACCTCATGACCTGCAAGCACGCGTCGCAGACAAGCCCGGTCGCTGTCACTAAGCGGGTACGCAAGCACGATTGCGACGACGGCGAGATGAGCAACAAGCGCCGCCACGCACGCAAGTGATGGACACGACAAGCCTAATGACATTGCGTTGGCGATTTCGGCCATCCTGCCTCCCACCACGGGCGCCAGAGGCCTCATCAGCGCCTGACTTGAGCGAAAAGCTGCCGGCGGACGCAACGTACACTGCTGCTTCTCGGGATGCACTGCGCGTACCACTTGCTCTGCACGGTGCACCGCGCACCCGAGTGACAGCACGCCGGCCCTGTAAAGCCCTGCCCGCCGCACTTGCTCCACGGCTTGTGGGAACTGCTGGCTCGGGACCTCGGGCACGGGCGCTGGCACGGGCGCTTCGGGGACGGTGCCCGAGCTCGAGATGCAGCCCGGCTCAACGCCAGTGCACGACGTGTACGTGGCCACCTTTGGCCCCACGAGCCACTCAAAGCCCAGGCATAGTGGACTCTCGACCCACGACACTTCCAAGCTCTCTCTTGATCAAGCGCTTGTCACAGACACAGACAGAGACAGAGAAGGAGTCGCAGCACCAGCCAAGCCGCAAGTAGCAGACACCGCGCATGGCCTCGGCGCCCAGGTCCTTCTCTCTGGCCGCAGCTCGGCGCCAATCTTGGCCGCGAAGAGGTTGCGCACTTGGCCCATCAAGGAGCTCTCTTCTTTTGCAGCAGAGGCGAAAAGATCCAACGAGATCTCGTTAGGTTGACTGTGAGGCGAGCGCAGTGCGGGCAGGCAGCCTGCCGACGGCGCAGCAGTCGAGACGGCGAGCTGCGAGGCGGGACCTCTAGGCCAGTCTTGCAAGCGGCGGCGATGGTCGGCATTCGCCCGCTCTCGCGGCTGAATCTAGAATGCGTTGTGTGCGGAAAGACGCTCGCAACGGCGAAAGCACTCAAGCGGCACCTGAAGACCATGCACGAAGGGCTGCGCGAGCACTCGTGCGAGCTCTGCGACAAGGCCTTCGCGACAGCTGGCCACCGCCGGACGCACATCAAGGCCGTACACGAAGGCTTGCGTGAGCACTCGTGCGAGCTCTGTGGCAAGGACTTCTCGCGAGCTGAACATCTCCGCAAGCACATCAAGACTGTGCACGAAGGGCTTCGTGAGCACTCGTGCGAGCTCTGCGGCAAGGCCTTCGCAGAGGCGAGCTGTCTCCGCAGGCACGTCACGGCTGTGCACGAAGGAGTGCGCGGGCACTCGTGCGAGCTCTGTGGCAAGTCCTTCACAGAGGCAAGCACTCTCCGCAGGCACATCAAGACCCTGCACGAAGGCCTGCGCGAGCACTCGTGCGAGCTCTGTGGCAAGGCCTTTACGACAGCTGGAGATCTCCGCAGGCACATCAAGACCCTGCACGAAGGCCTGCGCGAGCACTCGTGCGAGCTCTGTGGCAAGGCCTTCGCAGAGGCAAGCACTCCGCAATCACATCAAGGCCGTGCACGAAGGGCTGCGCGAGCACTCGTGCGAGCTCTGCGGCAAGGCCTTCGCGACAGCTGGCAATCTCCGCAGGCACATCAAGACCCTGCACGAAGGGCTGCGCGAGCACTCGTGCGAGCTCTGTGGCAAGACCTTCACGACAGCTCGCCACCGCCGTACGCACATCAAGGCCGTGCACGAAGGGCTTCGTGAGCACTCGTGCGAGCTCTGTGGCAAGACCTTCACAGAGGCGGGCACTCTCCGCAGGCACATCAAGTCTGTGCACGAAGGGCTGCGCGAGCACTCGTGCGAGCTGTGCGGCAAGAGCTTCTCGCGAGCTAGTACCCTGAAGAGTCACCTCATGACCTGCAAGCACGCGTCGCAGACAAGCCCGACCGCTGTCACAAAGCGGGTACGCAAGCACGCTTGCGACGACGTCGAGACGAGCAACAAGCGCCGCTGCGCAGGCAAGTGATGGACACGACAAACCCAATGACATTGCGTTGGCGATTTCGGCCATGCTGCCTCCCACCACGGGCGCCAGAGGCCTCATCAGCGCCCGACTCGAGCGAGAAGAAGCTGCCCGCGGACGCAACGTACACTGCTGCTTCTCGGGATGCACTGCGCGTACCACTTGCTCTGCACGTTGCACCGCGCATCCGACGGACAGCACGTCGGCCCTGTAAAGCCCTGCCCGCCGCACGTGCTCCGCAGCTTGGGGGCACTGCTGGCTCGGGACCTCGGGCACGGGCGCTGGCACGGGCGCTTCGGGGACGGTGCCCGAGCTCGAGATGCATCCCGGCTCGGCGCTTGTGCACAACGTGTACGTGGCCACCTTTGGCCCCACGAGCAACTCAAAGCCCAGGCACAGTGGACTCTCGACCCACTTCCAAGAGCTCTCTTGATCAAACGCATGTCAGAGACACAGACAGAGAGAGAGAGAAGGAGTCGCAGCCCCAGCAAGTAGCAGACACCGCACAGGGCCTCGGTGCCCAGTTCCATCTCTCTCCGGCCGCAGCTTGGCGCCAATCTTGGCCGCGGAGAGGTTGCGCTCTTGGCCCATCAAGGAGCCTGCTTGTTGGCAGAGGCGAAAAGATCCAAGAAGATCTCGTTGGATTGAGGCGAGCGCCGTGCGGGAAGGCAGCCTGCCGACGGCGCAGCAGTCGAGGCGGCGAGCTGCGAGGCGGGGCCTCTCAGGCCAGTCTTGCAGGCGGCGGCGATGGTCGGCATTCGCCGCTCTCGCGGCTGAATCTAGAATGCGATGTGTGCGGAAAGACGCTCGCAACGGCGGGAACACTCAAGCGGCACCTGAAGACCATGCACGAAGGGCTGCGCGAGCACTCGTGCGAGCTCTGTGGCAAGACCTTCATGGCTGCGGGCAATCTCCGCGCGCATGTCAAGGTTGTGCACGAAGGGCTGCGCGAGCACCCGTGCGAGCTCTGCGGCAAGACCTTCACGACAGCTGGCCACCGCCGGAAGCACGTCAAGGCTGTGCACGAAGGGCTGCGCGAGCACCCGTGCGAGCTCTGCGGCAAGGCCTTCTCGAAAGCTGGCAATCTCCGCGTGCACATCAAGACTGTGCACGAAGGGCTGCGCGAGCACTCGTGCGAGCTCTGTGGCAAGACCTTCACGGCTGCGGGCAGCCTTCGCACGCACATCAAGGCTGTGCACGAAGGGATGCGCGAGCACCCGTGCGAGCTCTGCGGCAAGACCTTCACGACAGCTGGCCACCGCCGGAAGCACGTCAAGGCCGTGCACGAAGGGCTGCGCGAGCACACCTGCGAGCTCTGTGGCAAGACCTTTACGCAAGCTGGAGCTCTCCGCAGGCACATCAAGGCTGTGCACGAAGGGCTGCGCGAGCACTCGTGTGAGCTCTGTGGCAAGGCCTTCACAACAGCTGGCCACCGCCTGACGCACATCAAGGCGGTGCACGAAGGCCTGCGTGAGCACTCGTGCGAGCTGTGCGGCAAGGCCTTCACGACAGCTAGCCACCGCCGTACGCACATCAAGTCTGTACACGAAGGCCTACGTGAGCACTCGTGCGAGCTCTGTGGCGAGACCTTCTCAGAGGCGGGCACTCTCCGCAAGCACGTCAAGTCTGTACACGAAGGGCTACGTGAGCACTCGTGTGAGCTCTGCGGCAAGGCCTTCACGACAGCTGGCACTCTCCGCAATCACATCAAGGCCGTGCACGAAGGGCTGCGTGAGCACTCGTGCGAGCTCTGCGGCAAGGCCTTCACAGAGGCGGGCACTCTCCGCAGGCATATCAAGTCTCTGCACGAAGGGCTGCGCGAGCACTCGTGCGAGCTCTGTGGCAAGGCTTTCACGCGAGCTGGAGTTCTCCGCAGGCACATTACGGCTGTGCACAAAGGCCTGCGCGAGCGCTCGTGCGAGCTGTGCGGCAAGACCTTCACGCGAGCTGGTACCCTGAAGAGCCACCTTATGACCCACAAGCACGAGTCGCAAACAAGCCCGATCGCTGTCACAAAGCGGGTACGCAGCGCTTGCGACGACGGCAAGACGAGCAACAAGCGCCGCCGCGCACGCAAGTGATGGACACGACAAACCCAATGACATTGCGTTGGCGATTTCGGCCATGCTGCCTCCCACCCCGGGCGCCAGAGGCCTCATCAGCGCCTGACTCGAGCGAAAAAGCTGCCCGCGGACGCAACGTACACTGCTGCTTCTCGGGATGCACTGCGCGTACCACTTGCTTTGCACGTTGCACCGCGCACCGACGGACAGCACGTCGGCCCTGCAAAGTCCTGCCCGCCGCACTTGCTCCACAGCTTGTGGACACTGCTGGCTCGGAACCTCGGGCACCGGCGCTGGCACGGGCGCTTCGGGGACGGTGCCCGAGATCGAGATGCAGCCCGGCTCGGCGCCAGTGCACGACGTGTACGTGTCCACCTTTGGCCCCACGAGCAACTCAAAGCCCAGGCATAGTGGACTCTCGACCCACTTCCGAGCTCTCTCTTGATCAAGCGCATGTCAGAGACGGAGACAGAGAGAGGAGTCGCAGCACCAGCCAAGTCGCAAGTAGCAGATGCCACACAGGGCCTCGGCGACCAAGTCCTTCTCTCTCCGGCCGCAGCTTGGCGCCAATCTTGGCCGCGGAGAGGTTGCGCTCTTGGCTCATCAAGGGGCCTGCTCTTCTTTTGCAGCAGAGGCGAAAAGATCCAAGAAGATCTCGTTGGATTGACTGTGAGGCGAGCGCCGTGCGGGCAGGCAGCCTGCCGACGGCGCAGCAGTCGAGACGGCGAGCTGCGAGGCGGGGCCTCTTAGGCCAGTCTTGCAGGCGGCGGCGATGGTCGGCATTCGCCCGGTTTCGCAGCTGAACCTAGAGTGCGATGTGTGCGGAAAGACTCTCTCAACGGCGGGTTCACTCAAGCAGCACCTGAAGACCATGCACGAAGGGCTGCGCGAGCACTCGTGCGAGCTCTGTGGCAAGACCTTCACAACAGCTGGCAATCTCCGCGCGCACATCAAGGCCGTGCACGAAGGACTGCGCGAGCTCTCGTGCGAGCTCTGTGGCAGGGCCTTCACGAAACCTGGCAATCTCCGCAATCACATCAAGGCGGTGCACGAAGGGCTTCGTGAGCACTCGTGCGAGCTCTGCGGCAAGGCCTTCACAGAGGCAAGCAGTCTCCGCGTGCACATCAAGGCCGTGCACGAAGGGCTGCGTGAGCACTCGTGCGAGCTCTGCGGCAAGGCCTTCTCGAAAGCTGGCAATCTCCGCAAGCACATCAAGACCCTGCACGAAGGGCTGCGCGAGCACACATGCGAGCTCTGTGGCAAGGCCTTCACAACAGCTGGCCACCGCCGAAGGCACATCAAGGCTGTGCACGAAGGCCTGCGAGAGCACACCTGCGAGCTCTGTGGCAAGGCCTTCTCGCAAGCTGGAGATCTCCGCGCGCACATCAAGGCCGTGCACGAAGGGCTGCGCGAGCACTCGTGCGAGCTCTGTGGCAAGGCCTTCGCGACAGCTGGCCTTCTCCGCAAGCACGTCAAGGCTGTGCACGAAGGCCTGCGTGAGCACTCGTGCGAGCTCTGTGGCAAGGTCTTCACGACAGCTAGCCACCGCCGTACGCACATCAAGGCCGTACACGAAGGGCTGCGCGAGCACTCGTGCGAGCTCTGTGGCAAGACCTTTGCAGAGGTGGGCACTCTCCGCAAGCACATCATGGCTGTGCACGAAGGCCTGCGCGAACACTCGTGCGAGCTCTGTGGCAAGGCCTTCTCGCGAGCTGGAGATCTCCGCAAGCACATCAAGGCCGTACACGAAGGCTTGCGTGAGCACTCGTGCGAACTCTGTGGCAAGGCCTTCACGACAGCTGGCCACCGGCGAGCGCACATGAAGGCTGTGCACGAAGGGCTGCGTGAGCACTCGTGCGAGCACTGTGGCAAGGCCTTCTCGCGAGCTGGAGATCTCCGCGCGCACATCAAGGCCGTACACGAAGGCTTGCGTGAGCACTCGTGCGAGCTCTGCGGCAAGGCCTTCACGACAGCTGGCCACCGCCGAAGGCACGTCAAGGCTGTGCACGAAGGGCTGCGTGAGCACTCGTGCGAGCTCTGTGGCAGGACCTTTGCAGAGGCGGGCACTCTCCGCAGGCATATCAAGACCCTGCACGAAGGGCTGCGTGACTACTCGTGCGAACTCTGTGGCAAGACCTTCACAGAGGCGGGCACTCTCCGCAAGCACATCAAGACTGTGCACGAAGGGCTGCGCGAGCACTTGTGCGAGCTCTGTGGCAAGGCCTTCACGACAGCTGGCAGCCTTCGCACGCACATCAAGGCTGTGCACGAAGGGCTGCGCGAGCACTCGTGCGAGCTTTGTGGCAAGGGCTTCTCGCGAGCTAGCACCCTGAAGAGTCACCTCATGACCTGCAAGCACGCCTCGCAGACAAGCCCGATCGCTGTCACGAAGCGGGTACGCAGCGCTTGCGACGACGGCGAGACGAGCAACAAGCGCCCGCGCACGCAAGTGATAGACGACAAGCCTAATGACATTGTGTTTCATCCCTCGTTCGATCGTGTTGCACTGCACGTTGTTGTTGGCGACCATGACATCGCTGGTGGCTTGCTCTGCCTTTTGGTGCTAGCGCAGCTTGACCAGAAAGGCACCGCCGATAGCCGCGATGGCGATTTCGGCCATGCTGCCTCCCGCCACGGGCGCCAGAGGAGTCGTCGTCGCAGCCTCATCAGCGCCCGACTCGAGCGAAAAGCTGCCGGCGGACGCAACACTGCTGCTACTCGGGATGCACTGCGCGTACCGCTTGCTCTGCACGTTGCACCGCGCACCCGACGGACAGCACGGCGGCCGTGCAAAGCCCTGCCCGCTGCACTTGCTCCACACCTTGTGGGCACTGCTGGCTCGGGACCTCGGGCACTGGCGCTGGCACGGGCGCTTCGGGGACGGTGCCCGAGCTCGAGATGCAGCCCGGCTCGGCGCCAGTGCACGACGTGTACGTGGCCTCCTTTGGCCCCACGAGCCACTCAAAGCCCAGGCACAGTGGACTCTCGACCCACTTCCAAGCTCTCTCTTGAGATCAAGCGCAAGTCAGAGACACAGACAAAGAGAGAGAGGAGTCGCAGCACCAGCCAAGTCGGAAGTAGCAGACGCCGCGCATGGCCTCGGCGTCCAGGTCCATCTCTCTCCGGCCGCAGCTTGGCGCCAATCTTGGCCGCGGAGAGGTTGCGCTCTTGGCCCATCAAGGAGCCTGCTTGTTGGCAGAGGCGAAAAGATCCAACGAGATTTCGTTGGATTGAGGCGAGCGCCGTGCGGGCAGGCAGCCTGCCGACGGCGCAGCAGTCAAGACGGCGAGCTGCGAGGCGGGACCTATTGGGCCAGTCTTGCAAGCGGCGGCGATGGTCGGCATTCGCCCGCTCTCGCGGCTGAATCTAGAGTGCGATGTGTGCGGAAAGACGCTCGCAACGGCGGGTTCACTCAAGCAGCACCTGAAGACCATGCACGAAGGGCTGCGCGAGCACTCGTGCGAGCTCTGTGGCAAGACCTTCACAGAGTCGGGCACTCTCCGCAAGCACATCAAGGCTGTGCACGAAGGGCTGCGCGAGCACTCGTGTGAGTTCTGCGGCAAGGCCTTCTCGCAAGCTGGAAATCTCCGCGTGCACATCACGGCCGTGCACGAAGGGTCGCGCGAGCACTCGTGCGAGCTCTGTGGCAAGGCCTTCACAACAGCTGGCAATCTCCGCGCGCACATCAAGGCCGTTCACGAAGGGCTGCGTGGGCACTCGTGTGAGCTCTGTGGCAAGGCCTCCTCGAGCGCTGGAGATCTCCGCAAGCACGTCAAGGCTGTGCACGAAGGGCTGCGCGAGCACTCGTGCGACCTGTGCGGGAAGACCTTTACGCAAGCTGGCAGCCTTCAAAAGCACATCAAGGCTGTGCACGAAGGGCTGCGCGAGCACCCGTGCGACCTCTGCGGTAAAGCCTTTACGGAGGCTGGCCATCTCCGCACGCACATCAAGGCCGTGCACGAAGGGCTGCGCGAGCACTCGTGCGACTTGTGCGGCAAGGCCTTCACGGCTGCGGGCACTCTCCGCAGGCACATCAAGGCTGTGCACGAAGGGCTGCGTGAGCACTCGTGCGAGCTCTGCGGCAAGGCCTTCGCGACAGCTGGCCACCGCCGGACGCACATCAAGGCCGTACACGAAGGCTTGCGTGAGCACTCGTGCGAGCTCTGTGGCAAGGACTTCTCGCGAGCTGAACATCTCCGCAAGCACATCAAGACTGTGCACGAAGGGCTTCGTGAGCACTCGTGCGAGCTCTGCGGCAAGGCCTTCGCAGAGGCGAGCTGTCTCCGCAGGCACGTCACGGCTGTGCACGAAGGAGTGCGCGGGCACTCGTGCGAGCTCTGTGGCAAGGCCTTTACGACAGCTGGAGATCTCCGCAGGCACATCAAGACCCTGCACGAAGGCCTGCGCGAGCACTCGTGCGAGCTCTGTGGCAAGGCCTTCGCAGAGGCAAGCACTCTCCGCAGGCACATCAAGTCTGTGCACGAAGGGCTGCGCGAGCACTCGTGCGAGCTGTGCGGCAAGAGCTTCTCGCGAGCTAGTACCCTGAAGAGTCACCTCATGACCTGCAAGCACGCGTCGCAGACAAGCCCGGTCGCTGTCACTAAGCGGGTACGCAAGCACGCTTGCGACGACGGCGAGATGAGCAGCAAGCGCCGCCACGCACGCAAGTGATGGACACGACAAGCCTAATGACATTGCGTTTGCGATTTCGGCCATGCTGCCTCCACCACGGGCGCCAGAGGCCTCATCAGCGCCTGACTTGAGCGAAAAGCTGCCGGCGGACGCAACGTACACTGCTGCTTCTCGGGATGCACTGCGCGTACCACTTGCTCTGCACGGTGCACCGCGCACCCGAGGGACAGCACGCCGGCCCTGTGAAGCCTTGCCCGCCGCACTTGCTCCACAGCTTGTGGGCACTGCTGGCTCGGGACCTCGGGCACGGGCGCTGGCACGGGCGCTTCGGGGACGGTGCGCGAGCTCGAGATGCAGCCCGGCTCGGCGCCAGTGCACGACGTGTACGTGGCCACCTTTGGCCCCACGAGCCACTCGAAGCCCAGGCATAGTGGACTCTTGACCCACTTCCAAGCCCTCTCTTGATCAAGCGCAAGTCAGAGACAGAGACAGAGACAGAGAGAGAGAAGGAGTCGCAGCACCAGCCAAGTCGCAAGTAGCAGACACCGCGCATGGCCTCGGCGCCCAGCTTCTCTCTCTGGCCGCAGCTCGGCGCCAATCTCGGTCGCGGAGAGGTTGCGCTCTTGGCCCATCAAGGAGCCTGCTTTTCTTTTGCAGCAGAGGCGAAAAAAGATCCAACGAGATCTCGTTGGCTTGAGGCGAGCGTCGTGCGGGGAGGCAGCCTGCCGACGCGCGCAGCAGTCGAGACGGCGAGCTGCGAGGCGGGACCTCTAGGCCAGTCTTGCAAGCGGCGGCGATGGTCGGCATTCGCCCGGTTTCGCAGCTGAATCTAGAGTGCGATGTGTGCGGAAAGACGCTCGCAACGGCGGGAACACTCAAGCGGCACCTGAAGACCATGCACGAAGGGCTGCGCGAGCACTCGTGTGAGCTCTGCGGCAAGGCTTTCTCGCAAGCTGGAGATCTCCGCAGGCACATCAAGGCCGTGCACGAAGGGCTTCGTGAGCACTCGTGTGAGCTTTGCGGCAAGGCCTTCACGACAGCTGGCAATCTCCGCGCGCACATCAAGGCTGTGCACGAAGGACTTCGCAAGCACTCGTGCGAGCTCTGTGGCAAGGCCTTCTCGAGAGCTAGAGATCTCCACAATCACATCAAGGCCGTGCACGAAGGGCTGCGCGAGCACTCGTGTGAGCTCTGCGGCAAGGCCTTCGCGACAGCTGGCAGTCTCCGCAAGCACGTCAAGGCTGTGCACGAATGGCTGCGTGAGCACTCGTGCGAGCTCTGTGGCAGGGCCTTCACGGCTGCGGGCACTCTCCGCAGGCACATCAAGGCTGTGCACGAAGGGCTGCGCGAGCACTCGTGTGAGCTCTGTGGCAAGGCCTTCTCGCAAGCTGGAGATCTCCGCAGGCACATCAAGGCCGTGCACGAAGGGCTGCGCGAGCACTCGTGCGAGCTCTGTGGCAAGACCTTTACAGAGGCGGGCAAAGCACATTACGGCGGTGCACGAAGGACTGCGTGAGCACTCGTGCGAGCTCTGCGGCAAGGCCTTCTCGCAAGCTGGAGATCTCCGCAGGCACATCAAGGCCGTGCACGAAGGGCTGCGCGAGCACTCGTGCGAGCTCTGTGGCAAGACCGTTACAGAGGCGAGCAATCTCCGCAAGCACATTACGGCGGTGCACGAAGGACTGCGTGAGCACTCGTGCGAGCTGTGTGGCAAGGCCTTCACGACAGCTGGCCACCGCCTGACGCACATCAAGGCGGTGCACGAAGGCCTGCGTGAGCACTTGTGTGAGCTCTGCGGCAAGGCCTTCACGACAGCTGGCAATCTTCGCAAGCACATCAAGGCCGTGCACGAAGGGCTGCGTGAGCACTCGTGCGAGCTCTGCGGCAAGGGCTTCTCGCGAGCTAGTGCCCTGAAGAGTCACGTCATGACCTGCAAGCACGCGTCGCAGACAAGCCCGATCGCTGTCACAAAGCGGGTACGCAAGCACGCTTTAGACGACGGCGAGACGAGCAACAAGCGCCGCCGCGCACGCAAGTGATGGACACGACAAACCCAATGACATTGCGTTGGCGATGTCGGCCATGCTGCCTCCCACCACGGGCGCCAGAGGCCTCATCAGCGCCCGACTCGAGCGAAGAAGCTGCCCGCGGACGCAACGTACACTGCTGCTACTCGGGATGCACTGCGCGTACCACTTGCTCTGCACGTTGCACCGCGCACCGAGGGACAGCACGCCGGCCCTGTAAAGCCCTGCCCGCCGCACTTGCTCCACAGCTTGCGGGCACTGCTGGCTCGGGACCTCGGGCACGGGCGCTGGCACGGGCGCTTCGGGGACGATGCCCGAGCTCGAGATGCATTCCGGCTCGGCGCCAGCGCACGACGTGTACGTGGCCACCTTTGGCCCCACGAGCCACTCAAAGCCCAGGCATGGTGGACCCTCGACCCACTTCCAAGCTCTCTCTTGATCAAGCGCTTGTCAGAGACACAGACAGAGAGAGAGAGGAGTCGCAGCACCAGCCAAGCCGCAGATAGCAGACGCCACGCATGGCCTCGGCGCCCAGGTCCTTCTCTCTCCGGCCGCAGCTTGGCGCCAATCTTGGCCGCGGAGAGGTTGCGCTCTTGGCCCATCAAGGAGCCTGCTTTTCTTTTGCAGCAGAGGCGAAAAGATCCAACGAGATCTCGTTGGGTTGAGGCGAGCGTCGTGCGGGGAGGCAGCCTGCCGACGGCGCAGCAGTCGAGACGGCGAGCTGCGAGGCGGGACCTCTAGGCCAGCCTTGCAAGCGGCGGCGATGGTCGGCATTCGCCCGCTCTCGCGGCTGAATCTTGAGTGCGATGTGTGCGGAAAGACGCTCGCAACGGCGGGAACACTCAAGCATCACCTGAAGACCATGCACGAAGGGCTGCGCGAGCACTCGTGCGAGCTCTGTGGCAAGACCTTCACGGCTGCGGGCACTCTCCGCAAGCACATCAAGGCTGTGCACGAAGGCCTGCGCGAGCACTCGTGCGAGCTCTGTGGCAAGGCCTTCACAACAGCTGGCAATCTCCGCAATCACATCAAGGCGGTGCACGAAGGGCTTCGTGAGCACTCGTGTGAGCTCTGCGGCAAGGCCTTCGCGACAGCTGGCAATCTCCGCGTGCACATCAAGGCCGTGCACGAAGGGCTGCGCGAGCACTCGTGCGAGCTCTGTGGCAAGGCCTTCTCGCAAGCTGGCAATCTCCGCAAGCACATCAAGACCCTGCACGAAGGGCTGCGTGAGCACTCGTGCGAGCTCTGTGGCAAGGCCTTCACAGAGGCGGGCACTCTCCGCGCGCACATCAAGGCGGTGCACGAAGGGTTGCGTGAGCACTCGTGCGAGCTCTGTGGCAGGGCCTTCACGACAGCTGGCAATCTCCGCAAGCACGTCAAGGCTGTGCACGAAGGGCTGCGTGGCACTCGTGCGAGCTCTTTGGCAAGGCCTTCTCGCAAGCTGGAGATCTCCACGCGCACATCAAGGCCGTGCACGAAGGCCTGCGTGAGCACTTGTGCGAGCTCTGTGGCAAGGCCTTCTCGACAGCTGGCCACCGCCGGGTGCACATCAAGGCTGTGCACGAAGGCCTGCGTGAGCACTCGTGCGAGCTCTGCGGCAAGAGCTTCTCGCGAGCTAGTACCCTGAAGAGTCACCTCATGACCTGCAAGCACGCGTCGCAGACAAGCCCGGTCGCTGTCACAAAGCGGGTACGCAAGCACGCTTGCGACGACGGCGAGATGAGCAACAAGCGCCGCCGCGCACGCAAGTGATGGACACGACAAGCCTAATGACATTGCGTTGGCGATTCCGGCCATGCTGCCTCCCACCACGGGCGCAAGAGGCCTCATCAGCGCCTGACTCGAGCGAAAAGCTGCCCGCGGACGCATCACTGCTGCATCTCGGGATGCACTGCGCGTAACACTTGCTCTGCACGGTGCACCGCGCACCCGACGGACAGCACGTCGGCCCTATAAAGCCCTGCCCGCCGCACTTGCTCCACAGCTTGCGGGCACTGCTGGCTCGGGACCTCGGGCACGGGCGCCGGCACGGGCGCCGGCACGGGCGCTTCGGAGACGGGTGCCCGAGCTCGAGATGCATCCCGGCTCGGCGCCAGCGCACGACGTGTACGTGTCCATCTTTGGCCCCACGAGCCACTCAAAGCCCAGGCACGGTGGACCCTCGACCCACTTCCAAGCTCTCTCTTGATCAAGCGCTTTTTCAGAGACACAGACAGAGAGAGAGAGAAGGAGTCGCAGCCCCAGCAAGTAGCAGACACCGCACAGGGCCTCGGTGCCCAGTTCCATCTCTCTCCGGCCGCAGCTTGGCGCCAATCTTGGCCGCGAAGAGGTTGCGCTCTTGGTCCATCAAGGAGCCTGCTTCCTTTTGTTGGCAGAGGCGAAAAGATCCAACGAGATCTCGTTGGATTGA
This sequence comes from Thraustochytrium striatum, assembly GCA_022244645.1. Lineage (NCBI taxonomy): Eukaryota > Bigyra > Thraustochytrida > Thraustochytriidae > Thraustochytrium > Thraustochytrium striatum. The sequence continues at coordinate 98,933 of JACDIV010000102.1, read as the reverse complement.
GGCGAGCGCCGTGCGGGAAGGCAGCCTGCCGACGGCGCAGCAGTCGAGACGGCGAGCTGCGAGGCGGGACCTCTCAGGCCAGTCTTGCAAGCGGCGGCGATGGTCGGCATTCGCCCGCTCTCGCGGCTGAATCTAGAGTGCGATGTGTGCGGAAAGACGCTCGCAACGGCGGGAACACTCAAGCGGCACCTGAAGACCGTGCACGAAGGGCTGCGCGAGTACTCGTGCGAGCTCTGTGGCAAGGCCTTCACAACAGCTGGCACTCTCCGCAAGCACATCAAGGCTGTGCACGAAGGCCTGCGCGAGCACTCGTGCGAGCTCTGTGGCAAGGCCTTCACAACAGCTGGCAATCTCCGCAATCACATCAAGGCGGTGCACGAAGGGCTTCGTGAGCACTCGTGTGAGCTCTGCGGCAAGGCCTTCGCGACAGCTGGCAATCTCCGCAAGCACATCAAGACCCTGCACGAAGGGCTGCGCGAGCACTCGTGCGAGCTCTGTGGCAAGGCCTTCACAGAGGCGGGCACTCTCCGCGCGCACATCAAGGCGGTGCACGAAGGGTTGCGTGAGCACTCGTGCGAGCTCTGTGGCAGGGCCTTCACGACAGCTGGCAATCTCCGCGCGCACATCAAGGCTGTGCACGAAGGCCTGCGAGAGCACACCTGCGAGCTCTGTGGCAAGGCCTTCTCGCAAGCTGGAGATCTCCGCGCGCACATCAAGGCCGTGCACGAAGGGCTTCGTGAGCACTCGTGCGAGCTCTGTGGCAAGGCCTTCGCGACAGCTGGCACTCTCCGCAGGCACATCAAGTCTGTGCACGAAGGGCTGCGCGAGCACTCGTGCGAGCTGTGCGGCAAGAGCTTCTCGCGAGCTAGTACCCTGAAGAGTCACCTCATGACCTGCAAGCACGCGTCGCAGACAAGCCCGGTCGCTGTCACAAAGCGGGTACGCAGCGCTTGCGACGACGGCGAGATGAGCAACAAGCGCCGCCGCGCACGCAAGTGATGGACACGACAAGCCTAATGACATTGCGTTGGCGATTTCGGCCATGCTGCCTCCCACCACGGGCGCCAGAGGCCTCATCAGCGCCTGACTTGAGCGAAGAAGCTGCCCGCGGACGCAACGTACACTGCTGCTTCTCGGGATGCACTGCGCGTACCACTTGCTCTGCACGGTGCACCGCGCACCCGACGGACAGCACGTCGGCCCTATAAAGCCCTGCCCGCCGCACTTGCTCCACAGCTTGCGGGCGCTGCTGGCTCGGGACCTCCGGCACTTACGCCGGCACGGGCGCTTCGGAGACGGTGCCCGAGCTCGAGATGCAGCCCGGCTCGGCGCCAGTGCACGACGTGTACGTGGCCACCTTTGGCCCCACGAGCAACTCAAAGCCCAGGCACAGTGGACTCTCGACCCACTTCCAAGAGCTCTCTTGATCGAGCGCAAGTCAGAGACACAGACAGAGAGAGAGAGAAGGAGTTGCAGCCCCAGCAAGTAGCAGACGCCGCGCATGGCCTCGGTGCCCAGGTCCTTCTCTCTCCGGCCGCAGCTTGGCGCCAATCTTGGCCGCGGAGAGGTTGCGCTCTTGGCCCATCAAGGAGCCTGCTTTTCTTTTGCAGCAGAGGCGAAAAGATCCAACAAGATCTCGTTGGGTTGAGGCGAGCGTCGTGCGGGGAGGCAGCCTGCCGACGGCGCAGCAGTCGAGACGGCGAGCTGCGAGGCGGGACCTCTAGGCCAGCCTTGCAAGCGGCGGCGATGGTCGGCATTCGCCCGCTCTCGCGGCTGAATCTTGAGTGCGATGTGTGCGGAAAGACGCTCGCAACGGCGGGTTCACTCAAGCAGCACCTGAAGACCATGCACGAAGGGCTGCGCGAGCACTCGTGCGAGCTCTGTGGCAAGTCCTTCACAGAGGCGGGCAATCTCCGCAGACACACCAAGACCCTGCACGAAGGGCTGCGCGAGCACTCGTGCGAGCTCTGTGGCAAGACCTTCATAGAGGCGGGCAATCTCCGCAAGCACATCACGGCTGTGCACGAAGGGCTGCGCGAGCACTCGTGTGAGCTCTGCGGCAAGGCCTTCTCGCGAGCTGGAGGTCTCCGCGTGCACATCAAGGCGGTGCACGAAGGGGTGCGTGAGCATTCGTGCGAGCTCTGTGGCAGGGCCTCCACGACAGCTGGCAATCTCCGCAAGCACGTCAAGGCTGTGCACGAAGGCCTGCGTGAGCACTCATGCGAGCTCTGCGGCAAGGCCTTCACGACAGCTAGCCAGCGCCGCACGCACATCAAGTCTGTACACGAAGGGCTGCGCGAGCACTCGTGCGAGCTCTGTGGCAAGACCTTTGCAGAGGTGGGCACTCTTCGCAAGCACATCATGGCTGTGCACGAAGGGCTGCGTGAGCACTCGTGCGAGCTCTGTGGCAAGACCTTTGCAAAGGCGGGCACTCCGCAAGCACATCAAGTCTGTACACGAAGGGCTACGTGAGCACTCGTGCGAGCTCTGTGGCAAGACCTTTGCAGAGGTGGGCAATCTCCGCAAGCACGTCAAGGCCGTGCACGAAGGGCTGCGTGAGCACTCGTGCGAACTCTGTGGCAAGACCTTTACTCAGGCGGGCACTCTCCGCAGGCACATCAAGACCCTGCACGAAGGGCTGCGCGAGCGTTCGTGCGAGCTGCGCGGAAAGGCCTTCACACGGGCAGGTCACATCAAGCAGCATCTTGAGACTCATAGAAATGCGTCAGAGGCGAACGCCACCGCCGCGAGAAAGCGAGCACGCAGGGTCTGTGGCAGCCTTGCGCCAGCAAGTAAGCGGCGGGTCCGCCCAAGACAGACCCACGACTGACAACACACAACATGAACTCCTTTCTGCTCGATCCGAGCCTGTAGCTGCGTGGTTTTGTAAACCACCAAAGCGGTAAGGACCTCCCTCGCGCGTGCGTGCTGTGCCGGTGCGACACATGGCGCTCCAGCAGACGCGCCGCTTTGACGCATCAAGCTCTCTGCTCACCGCGTTCGGCGAAAAAAAAAAAAAAAAAAAAAAAGACATCAACTTCAGTCTTGCGCTCTCCCAACTGAGCTATCGAAGCGAGAACCTATGCTTCGAGCCGGGATCGAACCAGCGACCTCAAGATCACGAATGAGTCATTGTACCACTCGGGTTGAAGGGGGGGCATTCTTGGCAAACCTATACGTAAGGTATGACAGAAAGGACAAGTATGACAGCTTCATCAAGATCAACATCAAGAAGAGCAGCTGGCTCGCTGATCAAGCAGTTGCCGCCCACGGCCACGGCCACGGCCACGGCCACGGCCACGGCCAGCCTGTGCTCGGCGCTTTTGCCGCGGTGATCAGGGGTCGCTGGCGGTCCAGCGGTGCTGCCTGCGGTGGTGTTGCTCAAGGCCGGCAGGTGGATTTCTCAGCCGCCGCGCTCTCCACCTGCTGGCAAGGCAAGGGTCCACGAGGCGCTGGCGCAGAGCTCGGGCAGCGTCAGGCTGGCCAGTGGGCGCGGAGGAGGGCTGTGGCGGGCAGAGGGGCGCGCAAGGACCTCCGCGGGCCGGCTGAGCAGAACACTTGAGCCGAGCGCCGGCTGAGCAGAACACCGGCGCCGAGCGCGAGGAGAGCGCCGTGCGTGGCGTGGCGGCGAGCGAGTCCAGACTCGCTTCGCAGTCCTGATCGCCTCAAGGTTGATCAAGATCAAGATGACGCATGGAATACCCGTATAATTATAGCCGGTGGGCGAGCGCGAGCTGGCCGCCAGCGCCACCGGCCGCCGCGATCCGGGCCTGGCGAGCCGTGCTGGCGCGTCGTCGTGGCGCATTGGCCGCGGTGTCCGCAGCATGGCGGAACGTGCTCGACGCATGGCGATGGCAGCTCTGGTGCGCCAGGCGCGGCAGACTGCCCTTGCCGTGGCCTGGCCACGCTCGCGCTGCTCGTTCTCACGCCCTTGACGGTAGGTGCTCGCGCGGCAGTGGTGGTGGCGCGCGCGCATGGCGTGCCGCTTGGCGAAGTGCCCGTGATCATGGCGCTGTGGTACTTGTCCATCGTGGTCTCCGAGGAGATCACGCTGTGGGCGCTGCGTGGCAACCTGCGGCTTGGGCTGCTGGTCAGGACGCTCATCGTATACGTCGTCACGTGGGCAGCAATAGTTGGTGTGGCAAAGCAGCTCGGCAGCGCTGGGAAATCGAGGACCAGGCGCCCGAGGAGATCACGACAGCTGGCATCCCGATCGCTTGCTTTGTGTACATGGTATCGACCCCCGTCGCCGTCTTCCTGCGCGTCGATCAGCGTTGCGGCGCGCGGCTGCGGCGCACCGCACGCGAGATGAAAGCGAGTCTGCTTCGAGCGAGCGTGATGGCGCCAGGGCTGACAGTGATCTTGTACGTGTTCATGACGGTCTTCACGCTCAAGGTCGCGGCGGAGATAATGATCATGGGAGTGGGGATGCCGCTGCTTCAGGCCGTCTGCATGATGCTTGCGGCGTGGATGGCCGGCCGCGAAGAGCGCGACATCCAGCGGCGGAGTAACAAGCAGACATACCTCAAGGCAGGTCCGCAAGCAGCCCCCAGGACGAGGCAAGGCAGCAGCGAGGAGGCGCAGATGTCGCTCTATGCCGTCCTCATGTCCGAGACCTACTACTCGACGGGCGCGTTTGCGGCTCTGGCGCTGACCGAGAGCAACAAGGTGTTGTTTGTTTCGCTCGCGTTCATGTTTGTCATCGAGGTGGTGCAGGTGGCGGTGTACGTCAGGGCCAGGCGCGTCGTGACGCGTGTAGCGGATGCAGCCACCGCCGAGACGCTTGTGGGCAACAACGAGACGTTGTCGCAGTGGCTCTTGCACCAAGAGCTGGGCGAGAAAATCGGCATCCTGATGGCGCTCGACTTTCTTGCAATCGACAAGGCGCTCGGCCGTGATGCCTCAGCGGTGAACGCCGTGGACCAGACGCAACTGGCGTACCGCGGGCTGGCCATGGTTCTTTTGGAGCTCGTTAGCGACATCGCCAAAGACCTTGTTTCCCAGTGGCTCGGCGTGATTCCCGCGGCCTCCAAAGCCGGCGCGCAAGCTGCACGGGTGGTGCTGCCGCCCCTGAGTGTGGTCTTGGTGGTGATCTACAGTCTCAACGCGAGCCTAATCGTTCAGACCGGCCTGGCCTCGGTGCCCCGCGACAATGAGGAAGAAGAGCAGCATGTCGTGGAGATCTAGGTCTGTGTAATAGGCTGTGCTCGATGTGGAAGGGCACCACTTAGCGGTGCTGTCGGCGGCGATACGGGGCCGCTGCCGAGGCCGACGCGGCGCCAGACGCGCTGGAAATACTCGCCCACGGAGGGCTAAAAGGCCGCTCAAGTAGACGAAGACCCCCGTCACCGCTCTGTTGCGTGGCTCTCTGGCCGGTGACAGTGGCAAAGCTCAAAGATCGAAGCAAGGCCGGCCGTCGACTGCAATGCGCGCTCCTTGGTGGTCGGTTCTAAAACAGGTCGCCAGCCTCAGGAAGGTCAACGCCAAGCCCGGCGCGGTCCTTGCCGACACTGTTGGTGGTGAGCATGCGGCCAAGCTCAATCTTGGACGCGAAGCCGACAACGACGTCGTCCCAGACGCCCAGTGCAGCTCGAGCTCTGCACTACCTACGCTGCTGCTCACTGACAAACAAAAGAAGAAGAAAAAAAAGTACTCTAGGCGGGATTTGAACCCGCGACCTTCCGCGTGTCAGGCGGACGCTCTACCCCTGAGCTACCAGAGCTTTTTGCTCGATACAACCTGCTCACCACGGACGGCCATGGCGATCGGGAGCAGGCCGGCCAAGCCAACATTCGAAGCGTTGCTGCTTGCCCGCTCTGAGGCTCTCGAGGCTCTCTGCGTGTGCTGTGGAAGCTCAAGCTTGAGCTTGCGTCTTCCTGCAGTGGAAGGGGATGACTGCTGACCCAAGCAAAAAAAAAAAAAAAAAAAAAAAAAGAGTACTCTAGGCGGGATTTGAACCCGCGACCTTCCGCGTGTCAGGCGGACGCTCTACCCCTGAGCTACCAGAGCTTGTTGCTCAGATGAAACCTCTGCCTGCCGTGGACCCTAAGTACCTGTAGCGTTTCCCTTTGGGGACAGAACGGGGTGATGAACAGAGCTCGCTTTGACTTGCTGCTGCCGCTGTTCTGCCACTGCCTTGCGGACGAGACGAACAAGGTGACAGCCCAGGAGTTGAGCAAGCCGCCCTCGATCTCCGATCGTTCGTTCCAACGTTATCTCTGGAGCCAAGGTCATGAGAGCTTGGACTCGAGCTCAAACTGCTCCAAGCTCGGATGATGAATTGCCGCGAACAGGCGAGGCGGAACGTGAGGCGGCTTGAAGAGGGCTGTGTTCTCAGCCCCGTCCTCGGTTGCGGTGGCCAGATCGGAGCATAAGCTCGGGCGCAGAGTATGGCGTCTCGGGGACTGGGAGACCAGGCAACTACCGGCTATAGCAGCTCGTCACGTTGAACGACGCCGAAGAGGACAGCGCCCCAGTGGGCGCGCACGTGTGGCACAAGACAAGTCCGACCTGAGCGCGGACGCTGTTTATGCTGGTCTGGCCCCGGGCTACAAGCAAGCAAGAGCAATTGGTTGGGCAGCTGTTCCCAGAACTGCTGGATCGGGGGTCCTCGACTCGAGTACGGGTCGGTTAGTTGCTGCCCTAGAGCCTTGACCGTGCTACCGTGCAAGTGAAGCTGGGTCTCCGGCAGGACTGCCGCATTGACGCTTGCTTTGTTGCCCCAGTAGTCCACTCAACGCGTGTCGGCATGCAAGCTAGCTCTAGAGATGTGCTCGAGGAAGAGCGTCCCGCCTGAAGGCGGTGCTGGGCTCTCGTCTACCACTTAGTACCGCTTGCTCTAGCTAGTAGAGTGCATGGACTGCGCTTTGCCAATGGCATCGCTTGCTCGTCTTGTGCGGCCGACTTGGTCTGGGTGACCACAACTTGGTCGAGCTGCGAGATGGACCAGCAGCATCCCATCCGTCAAAATAAGCCTGACCACTTGCAAGTGCTGCTTGTGAACGTAGCCAGCTGGCTCTGCGTTGGGTCTGTCGCTCCACTTGCCCGCTTTTTGATGCCAGATTCCTTGACTGGCACCAACGCGCTCGAGCTGCGAGGTAGTGCGGCAGTATCCCGTCCACACCGCTATAAGCCTTGTTCATCTGCACGTGTTACTCATGGACGTAGCCAACTGGCTCTGGGTCACGTCTGTTGCCTCGTCTCGACGTTGAGGTGGTGACGACCACCTAAGATGCACTAACGCGCTCGAGCTGCGAGATCATTCGGCAGTATCCCGTCCATCAGCAGCGCTTGGAGCCTTGTCCATTTGTGGGCGCTGCTCACGAATACAGCCAGCCGGCTCTGCGTCAAGCCTGTCGCCTCGTCTCGACGTTAAGGTGGTGACGACCACCTGACTGGCGTCAACGCGCTCGAGCTGCGAGATGAATGGACAGTATCCCGTCCATCAACAGCGCTTGAAGCCTTGTCCATTTGTGGGCGCTGCTCACGAACACAGCCAGTCGGCTCTGCGTCAATCCTGTCGCCTCGTCTCGACGCTAATGTGTTGACGACCTACCGAGTGGCATCAAAGCGCTTGAGCTGCGAGACGATTCGGCAATATCCCGTCCATCAACAGCGCTTGGAGCCTCATTTGTCGTGAATGCTGCCCAGAAGCGCAGCCAGTCGGCTCAGCGTCCGGCCTCTTGCTCTCCTTTCTCGCTTTTTGATGTCAGCTTCCTTGATCATGCGCTCGAGCTGCGAGATGGTTCGGCAGTATCTCGTCCATCAACAGCGCTCAGAGCCTTGTCCAACTGTGAGCGCTACTCACGAACACAACCAGTCGGCTCTGCGTCAATCCTGTCGTCTCATCTCGGCGCGAATGTGGTGACGACCTACTGAGTGGCGTCAATGCGCTCGAGCTGCGAGATGGTTCGGCAGTATCCCGTCCATCAACAGTGCTCGGAGCCTCGCCCATCTGCGCGTGCTGCTTATAGGCACAGCCGGCTAGACCTGAGCTTGGCTTGTCACTCCACTTGCCAGTTTCGCAACGCCCAACCTCCATGCTATGCATCGGCTCATTGTCGCCGCAAGTCGAGGCAGCAGTATCCCGCTCTTCAGGTGCCTTGGGGGCCTTGTTCACTAGTGATGCTGTACAAGAGCACAGCCAGCGGGCTTTGCGCTCTGCTTGTCGCATCGTTCTCACGCCTCGGAGGCCACAGCACCTTGCCGAAGAGGCATGAACACGCTCGAGCGCGAGATGGGTCGGGACAAGCGCCACGGGAGCTTCGTGCGATGGATGCCCGGCAGGCTCCCCACCATACTCGGTGGACCCTGCAAAGTAGTGGTCGGTTTGGGCGCGACAGCCTGCAGCAGCAAACTCGCGCTCAGAATCGGAGCCCGCGAGTCGGATCGGCGTACCGTCCCCCTAAGCTCCGTGTCTGTGCCTGCGAGTGCTGCTAGCAAGCACCGCAGTCGGCTGGCTCTGCCGCCTGCTGCTGCTTCGTGAGCTAATCATCCTGGTGCAGAGTACGTGCCGCACCCACCCTTGCGCCGTTTGGTCGATTGTTTCGAGCGAGGTCAAGCAAGCCCGTTTCTTGTCGTTTGCCCGCGATCGACGGCGCTTTGCTATCACCGTTGCCGCTGCCGCTGGGCTGCTCCGAGCGCAGCCCGTTCCGGGGCCGCAAAGCCTCCAAGCACAGCTCCGAGCTCGGTCTTGCAGTTCACGTCGCTACAAGCGCCAAGCACTGGTTCGTCGGGCGAAGGCCGAAGCTGATCCTCGTCCACCATTGCTAGGGACATGCACAAAGCATTGCCAGCTCCACGCCAGGCGAGACATGCCACGGCTATGTGCGAGAACCAGCAAGCAGCATTGCCTCTGGCTCTGGTTCCGTCTTGATCTCCGCCAATGCCTTTTCAGCCGACATATTAGTAAGGCAGGGTGGCTCATCCTCTCAGCAAGCAAGTCAGGCTAGCTCAGTTGGCAGAGCGCAGCCTTCACACGGCTGAGGTCGTGGGTTCGATTCCCACGTCTGATACATCTTTTGATTTTTTTTTTGGCCCCACAGATTGTCGTCCACAGAGTATGGTGAACCGCGGGTTGGGTGGAGGAGAAGGAAGCAAGCACGTCAGGCTAGCTCAGTTGGCAGAGCGCAGCCTTCACACGGCTGAGGTCGTGGGTTCGATTCCCGTCTGATACACGTCTCCAGACGATACGTTTTTTGCTTACCTTTTTGCACGTCTCGTTTTGCACCAACTACATTGGCCTCACTCGTCCTTGCATGGACACGCTGCCAGTCGCGAAGACTCGTGCAGCGGCACTGCATTCTCAAGTCCTTGTTGCCTCGGCCGGCATGCCCGGTCAGGGCTGCTTGCGCGGCGCATTGATCGTCGATCACACCCTGCCTTCTTCAAACGCCGACAGAATTCGGAGAAAGCTGCTCGACCTGCGCTTCGACGGCGATGGATCTCGTTCGGTCGGCCGTCCAGCGCTCGGCATCAATCAAAGGCGCTCACTGCGGCCGCGGCGATGGATCTTGTGCTTTTGGCAACGAGGTTGTCGTGGCGGCTTGTCGCGCACGGGCTGCAGGGTTCCGCGGAAGATTTTCCCTGCGACGCCACCGGCCGGGGAGGCCGTGGTTTGAGGTCGCGTTTGCAATCTGTTTCACGGCATGCTGGTCCTGATGATATTTTCTTTGTCGGCTACAAATGCAACCGCCACCAGCACCAGCCCCGCCTCCACCAGCAAGAGCGCATCAAACGCATTGCGGTAGATGACCAGCGTCGTTGCTCTCGTTTATAAAAAGTCGAAGGCGCCCAGTCGGAGCAACGGTATGCCCGCGGTCTTCCTCATCAAAAAGCCCCTTGTTGGCCTGCGAGCAGCTGTAGACTGACTCTTGCTCGTCGCGGTTTCCACGAAGCTTTCTCTCTCGTTAAAGCGCTTGACCGCGGCGGCCGTTGACTCACGCGGCACAAGCTGCTCTTCCACTCCCAACGCGTTGGCATACGGGTTTGTCGTGTTGCAAATACAGGCCAGGTGTTTCCACGTCGGATAGCAATACTTAAACGCAAGCTCGGATCAACTGTCCAACAGAAGCAAATCAGCTCTCATAGCTCAGTTGGTAGAGCATGCGTTTAGTAAGCGCAAGGTCAGCGGTTCGACTCCGCTTGAGAGCACTTGTTTTTTTTTTTTTTTTTTTGGGTTGCTCTGGACCAACGCTTACGTTCGCTTTGATCAAGAGCTCGTGAGCTTTGACATCATCACATGCCAGCGAACTTGCTTGGCGAAGCGATGCAGTGAACTCGCGTTGACCTGACAACTGCATCACCTCCTGGCGATGACGTGGGCTGCCGATGATGTTGTTGCATTTCGTTTTGGGTTGTGATGTTGGTGCCAACGGAGAACAAGAGCGTGCAGAGCAATCTGTGCGCATGCCGTGCTACTTGCTGGTACTGGCACTGCAAACGCTGGGCTCAATCAAGCAAAGAAATCTTTGAAGATTGCTTGCTCGGGCTCCTCCTCTCGTGGCTCGCTTTGTTGCTGCTCTTTTCATCTAGTTGTGAATATGTTGAACCGGAGTAGGTCTGGTCTCAAGCGAGTTTGCCCGAGTGGTCTAAGGGGTCACGTTCAGGTCGTGATATCTTCGGATGCGTGGGTTCGAGTCCCACAGCTCGTACGATTTCTTTTGCGCTTTTTTTTCCGAATTCGTGAAAGCCAGAAGGTATTATACACCAGCAACTTTTGGTCTCTCAAGCGAGTTTGCCCGAGTGGTCTAAGGTCACGTTAAGGCCGTGATATCTTCGGATGCGTGGGTTCGAGTCCCACAGCTCGTATTTCTTTTGCTCTTTTTTTTCATTTTGCTCGAGTGGGCACCCACAAGGAAGAGCTCGCGAAAAGAGGCCTGTGGCAGCCGCTGTGCCATTCGATTCTTACTGCCTTCACAAAGCGCACTACCCTCCGCGTTGTCTCTGGTCAGACAGCCGGTTGAGCTGGCCGAGCTGGCCCGAAACCTACAGCATGCCTCGCGCGTTGCTTTGGCAAGCAACTCTACCAGCGTTTGCGCTCCTCTTGTTGTTGGACCACATCGGTTGCGGGCCACAATCTTCGCTTCATGCCACCGCTGTCCACAAGTATCGCCCGCACTTTGGCTGGGACGGTCTGGGCCATGCATGCGAGCGAACATCAGACGCGCCGCCGTCAACCTAGTTCCCTGAAACTGAACGACCCGAGGTCCTCTTGGCCCACCTATACCGGTACCGTACCGTACCGGTACCTTGCAAGGGCTTGCTTCCTTCTTGGTTGGCCGGTTGGCTTTTGACGAACAAACCAACGATCATCAACAGCTACCGCCAGCGCAATGGGCCGTGCCCGACGCAACTAGTACTCACAGACAGCAGTCACTCAGCTCGCGTCGGTCTTGGCGCCGGTCTTGGCCTCGGTCGGTCTCATCGCCGTGGACTTTCTTTTTTGGGCGGCGCCGCAACACTCTCTTTCAAGGAGCCTGGGATATCTTCCACACCACGGCTTGCTGATAGGAGACTTGTGTAGGAGGGAGGAAGGAGACGATGAACGATACCGGTCGCTGCACAACGGCTGCGCGCGACGCCGCGCACTCGGAGAACATCTTCAGGCGCTTTAGTTGGTGCCTGGCCAGCTGATCGGCGCTCCCGCTTCGAAATGTCGCCCTCGCGGGAGGAAAGACCAGCCTCGCATGCCTCATGCGTCGACGAGAAGAGCGCCACGCGACTCGCGAGGAACGCCCCGCGGGCAAGAGATGCTCTACGTGCGGGCGATCTGGTCTCGTTCATCGCTCTGCTGTGAATAGGCACGCCATAATATCCAGAAGGCCGTCCGCTGCAGGCATGGGAGCACAAGCGCGGGCAAAGGCGCCGAGTCACCGCGCACGCGAGGTCGCGCAGCTTTAGACGCGGCGCGCCACGCATCGTACTGCACAGCTCACAGCTCCTCTCGCCCGTCTACAGCGCTGCCTGCCGCGCAATCATTTTCTTCCTTTGGCTCCCTCTCCACCACGACGACGCCCATGGCCGCCCGGGCAGAGGACAGGCCGCATGCCCTCATCATACACGCCCACCTCCGCCCCACTCTGGCGTCGCCGCACCCGCTGACCGCCCCGCCGACAGCCTCGCCACTACTCTCGCCCCGCACGTCGCCGCAGCAAGGCACGCACCCCGCCGGCTCTGGCGGGCCGCGGCTGAGCAGCCCGGCGGCCGCATCTCGCAGACGGTCCAGCAGCGCCTCGCATACCCACCACAGGTGGGCAGAGCGCGTCCTCGTCTGCTCGCCGTCTCTGCGCGCCATCGTCTCGCGTGAAGGCGCCCGTGTTTTCTTCAACACTTTCGGGTAGGGGCAGAACCTCGGCTGCAGGTGGTTGGCAGGCGGCGGTGGTGGTTAGGACGGCGGCAGAGGCGACAGGGGCGGTTGCGGCGCGCTTGGCAGCGGGTGGCGAGGAGGCGGTGGTGCGCGTGCAGTGCAGGGGCCACGTCCCTCGAGGCCTGGAGCTGTACGGAGGCTGGGACAGGCGTTGTGGGACGCGTCCACGGAGGACAAGATGGTCTCGCGCAAGCGCAAGGTGAGCGCCGCGGTGACCGAGGGCGAGGGGCGGACGGGCGCTGTTCGGCGCAAGCGCGCTGTACCCAGGTACATGTGGCCGACGGCGAGCAGCGAAAATAAGGCCAAGGGGGTCAATGAGCAGCAGGTGCATGAGCAGCAGCAGCAGCAGCAAGAGCAGCAGCAGTCCAGCAGCAGCAGCAGCAGCAGCAGCAGCAGCAGCAGCAGCAGCAGCAGCGCCGGCGGCAGCTCGACCAAGGAGGGCAAGGGCTGCTCGCGGCAGGCCAAGACCAAGGCCCAGATGTTGATCAAGTCGATCACGACGGCGGTGCCACCTCCGCCGGTAGCGGCCAGGCGCAAGCCCACGGCGCCCCGCAAGAAGGCGCCGCGCAAGCCGAGGGCCAAGCCCGTTGCGAACAGCAAGGTCAAGGTCAAGGTCAAGGTCAAGGTCGAGCGCAACAAGCGCCAGGCCGAGGACGGGCCCGACGACTCGGAGCTCAACGCCGTCGACGGGCGTCCGGCAGCCAAGCGCAGCCGCGCAAGCCCAAGCTCCACCGCCGCCAAGCGCGCGCGTGAGGTGGAGCTTGTCGAGGACGAGCCGTCGCGCAAACGGCCCCATGTGGCCTTGCTGGCCCTGGCGACTGTAGCGGCCACAGTCGAGGCGAATGCGGCCAAAGCGGCGCGCGAGCAGCAGGGCGGCTGGGGTAATCGGCTCGAGCCCAGATGACCACCTGCCGTTCCCGACCATCTTGGACTCGATCGAGCGGCTGCATGCCATCGTCCCGCAGACGCCGGAGGCGAGCGCAGCGGCAGCCACGGATGAGCCAAGCGATGCCATTGTGCACGCCCTCTCGGCTCTCGTGCAGTTCGCGCCGACGATCGCCCATGAGGTCGACTCGGTGCTGGAGTTGAACAAGACCCTGGCGCTGGAGGAGCTGGCCAAGGAGGGCGCGGCGGCGGCGGCGGCGGCGGCGGCGGCAGCGGCGGCGGCCAAGAGCTCCCGCGGGCGTGTGCGGCACACGGAGAAGCGCGCGGCGGACCGCAAGAAGAAGCCCAGCGGTTCCAAGGAGAACGTGAGCCGCACGAACAACGCGAACGCCCGCCGCGCTGCGACCCGGCCAGCGTGGCGGTGATCAAGAACGATCAGCGTTCGAGAAGCATGAACAGTAGCAGCGAGCAGCAGTAGAGCAGCAGTAGAGCAGCAGTAGAGCAGCAGTAGAGCAGCGAGCAGCAGTAGAGCAGCAGCGGAGTAGCGAGCAGTAGTGCAGCAGTGGAGTAGCGAGCAGCAGTAGTGCAGCGAGCAGCAGCTGCGAGAAGGAGTTGAACGTCCCTTGGTCAATCTATCAAGGGCCGGAGAAGAGCGCTAACAAAAAAATTGCAACTGGGTCCAAGAAAATCCTTTCCGCATGTCACAGTCAGCAGCTCGCCTCCGCTTGCATCGCAGACCATCCGCGGATGCCAGCCGCAGGCCGCAGCGCTGGCTTCCGTGCTGGCATGCCTCCATCTCAATCGAGGCAAAAATATCGGAAAAAAAAAAGCTCCCGTGCGGATTCGAACCACAGACCTCTTGATTACGAATCAAGTGCTACTACCAACTGAGCTACGAGAGCTGATGCCAGGAAGTGGCTTTGGAGGCTTATGAATCCTGTTTGCGATTGCAACCAGTTCAAAAGCAAAGCGGGACACACCCCGTCTGAACGACGAGCTCAAGCTGAGGTTGCGCGAGGTCATCATGATGACGTCTGTCATGTCATGTACGCGCACGTCATTGTGCTCACAATCAAATCACCATGATGAGACCCCAAAAAAAAGCAACAAAAAGAAAAGAAAAAAAAAGGAGGAATCCGGAATCGAACCGGAGACCTCGTGCATGCTAAGCACGCGCTCTACCAACTGAGCTATACCCCCACTGATGAAATTGCTGTCGCCCTGGTCGTACTTGTGCGGCGTAGGCTTTTGGCATTGACGGGCAACGTTTGCATGCGAGAGCGACGGCGCCACCGCCCGCCCCACCAATGCTATGCTCGAATGATGCCGCAGCGCGCGAAGGAATCGAAGACCGTCTCCTCTGGGTGGTCAGTGCCTCCGCGTTGTCGTCGTCTCGGGAGAGCGCTTGCAAGCAATCTGGCTTTGGCGACTCGTCGCGCGAGAGTTGGACGACCTCGTCGTTAGGCAAGCACGGCTCGCTTTTGTGCGTTTTGGAGGCTGCCAAGACCACGATGGTGAAGATATCCACCGGCGCGAGCTTTGACTCGCGCTGCGCTGCCGCATGGGGCTTGAAGGACACGGTTGCCACTGAGGCTGCAGTTCTTCTGCGCAAGACCAGGGTCGCCAATGGCTTGCAGGCGCATTCGACGCCACTGTAGGTCGTTGCGTGTCACCGCGAGTAGCTGCGGAGGAGGACCTCGACGACGCCCTCGTGGCCGTTCGCCGTGGCCATGTCTAGAGGCGTCTCGCGGTCGATCGCCTCCCGCGCGTCCAGATCCGCCCCGTGGTCCAGCAGCAGCTCGGCGACGCCCTCGTGGCCCGAAACGCTGGCGAGGTGGAGCGGCGTCCAGTCTTCCTTTGCACGCGCGTTGACGTCGGCGCCTTTGTCAAGCAGCAGCTTGGCGACGTCAGGGTGCCCGCCAAGGCACGCATAGAATAGCGCAGTCCAGCCCGCCTCTTGCCGAGCGTCCACCTCGGCGCCCCTGTCGACAAGCAGTGCGACGACGTCCTCGTGGCCCATGTGACTGGCCATGTGCAGCGGAGTTAGCTCCTCTACCGCGCGCGCGTCTACCTCCGCGCCGCTGTCGAGCAGCTCCCGCGCGACGTCCCCGCGGCCGCTGCGGCTGGCAACGTGCAGCGGCGTCAGTTTCTCGACCGACACGCTCGCGTTGACCTCGGCGCCGGAGTCCAGGAGCAGCCTGGCGACGCCCGCGCTGCTTGCAACGTGCAGCGGCATGGCGCCGTCAGCATTCTGGGCGCCCACCTCGGCGCCCTTGGCAAGCAAACAGTTTGGCGATGCCCTCGTGGCCCCACAAGGACGCGACGTGCAGTGCAGTCGCGCGGGCATCGCCCGCTCTTGCGCGCACATCGGCGCCCTCTGCGAGCAGCAGCTCGACGGCCTCGCCGATGCCCTGGTAGCATGCCATGTGCAGCGACGACGGCTTGCCCAGTGACAATGTCGGCACGAGGCCTGCCCGGCACTCTGACCACCCGTCACCCCCTTGCTTGAGCACAGCGAGATACTGGCCCGCCTTGGCGTACTCGGTATCCACCACGACCTCTGCCACCAGCTGCGGCGAGCAGCTGTTGGCCTCGCTTGAAGTTTCGATGCTGCAAGCGGCCAACTCGTTCCGCGGCCTTGGCTGCGGCGTCCAGTTCCCAGCTCGGCAGCGCCAGGACTCTCATCGTGCCGCAGCCGCTGCCCTCGGCCAGCTGTGGCGCATTCGCCCCTCCGATCGCTATGCGCGCGTCAACTTGGTTGGCCAGCTGCGCGAGCGACGACCGCGCCTTCTCGGGCAAAGCGCGCTGCACGCTCAGCGAGTCGACGAGCTGAAGAGGCCGGTCAAGCCACTCGGGCTTGGGCACCGTCACGCGCGCCGCGTTCTCCAAGGCCATGAGCCGCTCGCTCTTGCCGTCGTCGAGCAATGCGCGCAGCACGATCCCATTCGCAATCTTCAGTCGCGCACAAATCGCCTCCGCGCCGCAGATCGGCGCGGCCTGGAGCACGGCCCACTCGTGCTGCTGCTCCTGCTGCTGCTCCTGCTGCAAGGCGCGCAGCGTCTCGCAGAGGCTGCCAGGCAGCGAAAGCACCGGCATGGCACCCGGTGCGCCGCTGAGGTCCACCACGACAGGGAGCACCGTGTGCTCGTCGCCGCAAGAGGAGGTTGGCAATATGTCGGCGCCAGCGCACGCGTTGACGAAGCTGGTGCGCCCGCCGCCGCCCGTCACCAGCGCCACGACCACCATCACAACCGTCGAGTGGTCCTCGCGTCCCACCAACCCAACCAAAAAAAAAAAAAACAATTGAGCGACACGGAGGAGATTCGAACTCCTGAGGGATAACCCATGAGATGATTCTGTGACGGACACCGCCATTCGAATCACACGCCTTAACCACTCGGCCACCGTGCCTTGGGGCGCAGAGAAGCGTTGTCACAATTATAATGACAATCTGCAACCCATCAAAGAACGCACCCACGCAAACTCCCACGCTCTGGCATGCGCCTGCACGTGTCCGTCTGGCTGGCAGAATCGTGTGACGGTCGGCGCGATGGTGCGGTGCGTGAGGTCGCTGCTGCCGCCACCGTCGCTGCCGCCGCCGCTGCTGCTGCTTGTGCTGCTGCTGTCGGCAAGTGTTGGCGCTGTGGCGGGCTTTGATCGAGGAACTAAGCTCACGGCCAGCGATGCTGCAGCTTTTGATTGGTTTGGCATAGCTGTCTCGCTCAGCGGCGACACGGCGCTGGTGGGAGCCTCTGAGAAAGACTATACGGGCTCGGCATACATCTTCCAGCGGAACCAAGACGGGACGAACGCGTGGGGACAGGTGGCCAAGCTCACGGCCAGCGATGCTCCTGCAGGTGATCATTTTGGCCACGCTGTCTCGCTCAGCGGCGACACGGCGCTGGTGGGAGCCTCTGAGAAAGACTATACGGGCTCGGCATACATCTTCCAGCGGAACCAAGACGGGACGAACGCGTGGGGACAGGTGGCCAAGCTCACGGCCAGCGATGCTGCTGCAGGTGATCATTTTGGCCACGCTGTCTCGCTCAGCGGCGACACGGCGCTGGTGGGAGCCCATGGGAACAGCGACGCTGGTTACAGGTCGGGCTCGGCATACATCTTCAAGCGCAACCAGGGTGGGCCAAACGCGTGGGGCCAGGTGGCCAAGCTCACGGCCAGCGATGCTGCTGCAGGTGATGAGTTTGGCCACGCTGTCTCGCTCAGCGGCGACACGGCGCTGGTGGGAGCCTCTGAGGACGACGACAATGGTCGCAAGTCAGGCTCTGCATACATCTTCCAGCGGAACCAGGACGGGACGAACGCGTGGGCCCAGGTGGCCAAGCTCACAGCCAGCGATGCTGCGGCATATGATGCGTTTGGCTGGGCTGTCTCGCTCAGCGGCGACACGGCGCTGGTGGGAACCTACCAGGACGACGACAATGGTCGCAAGTCAGACTCTGCATACATCTTCCAGCGCAACCAGAACGGAACGAACGCGTGGGGCCAGGTGGCGAAGCTAACGGCCAGCGGTGCTGCGGCTAATGATCTCTTTGGCATAGCTGTCTCGCTCAGCGGCGACACGGCGCTGGTGGGGGGTTCCTATGGGGACGACGACGATGTTTCCAGTTCGGGCTCGGCATACATCTTCAAGCGCAACCAGGGCGGGCCAAACGCGTGGGGCCAGGTGGCCAAGCTAACGGCCAGCGATGCTGCGGCATATGATGAGTTTGGCTGGGCTGTCTCGCTCAGCGGCGACACGGCGCTGGTGGGTGCCTTTGGGGACGACGACGCTGGTTTCAGTTCGGGCTCGGCATACATCCTCCCAGTGGTGCAAATGGCGACGCCGACCACTATGCCGACCACGACCCCGACGGCCTCCCCAACAGGTTCGCCAACCAAGGCGACCTACGCGCCCACGTCTTCGCCTTCGACCAGCAGCCCGACCAGCAGCCCGATCGAGGAGGACAAGACCCGCTCGCCGTCGACCAGCCCGACCGTGAACAGCAAGGCAGCCGTGACAACCACCGCGCCGAGCGCTTCGGAGGTGACCGCTGGCCTGGACGTGGGCGCCATTGTGGGCATCAGCGCTGTGGTGGGCCTTGCCGCCGTGGCTGCCGCTGTCTTCTTCTTGCGCAAGCCGTCCAAGCCCATCGACCAAGACCAAGTCGAGCTTGTTCCTGTGATCAGTGACGACCCAGCTTACTGGTACGAACGAATGCACCGGTAACCTTCCCGTTCCAGGACATCGCCCGGTCGCGCCACGAGAGTAGCGAGAAGAGACCCGGGCGCGGACTGGAACGCTTGTTTTCTGTGCGCCAGCGATGAGTGGCTCTGAGCGGGCGCGCGCGTCGAGGGCAGAGCCCGAACGCACGCGACCGCCAGCTAATATTTTTCGCCAAGTGATAGCTCGAGGACGAGCTTGGGTGTTAGAGATGGCGGTCCAGCAGGATACGAACGCCCCCAGGCGGAGGGATCGACGGCTGGTCCGGCTGGTCCAGGTGGAGACGAGGCCCCTACGGCGAGCCCGCCGCAGGTGCAGCAGGATGTGGATGGTGGCCCGAATGGGCCACCGCATCAGCAAGGGGCCTCTGTGTCCATGGGCCCGGATCCTGATGCGGCCGCTGAGGCACGTCGGGTACTGGCCGGTGCCTCCGCGGTGGTCTTCGCGTCGCGTGCTGGCGACGCTCATCGTCCGTTTGACGGGGGGGTGCTAGGGCACCCCGGTATAGGCTCGGGGGTGCCTGTGGCTGCGCAAGGACATACGACCATCGGGTATATGCCGCGCGGCGCCCCCCGGCCCGACCCTTCCTGCCGGCGGGCCGCCCTCGCCCTGGTGGAAGGGGCACCCCCGCCCCCGCGGGGGGCGGAGGGTGCCGTGCATGCGCTGAGTGCAATCGAGGATGTTCGGCCGTTTCGGCCGCCCCTCTCCCGACCGCGGAAGCTCATCGACGAGGCTATCAAGGACCCGAACAGGTTCATCAGGTCCTCGACCGACCAGGTCAGACCTTTCCTCGTCACGAACCTGCGTTTTCTCTTCAAGAACGCGCCCCCGCATTTTCCCCAGGACCGGCATGCGGCGGTCGTACTCGCCGCAACGGCCTCTCGGTGCTCGATCTTATCAAGCACGCATACAACCGCACGGAGACGAGCCCGTATGACCAGTCGGCCCCTTCTGAGGTAATGCCAGATGTGGACGAGGACCGCGTCCCTGACCCCCCACGCCGGTCGGTTCCCGAGGACTTTGTGACGCTGGGCACGACCTGGAAGGACGCGGTGGACGTTGTAAACGGCCACCTCGATCAGATCCGCCTCCACTACGGCCGCGACCCGGACCTCGACCCAAAGGTGTACGAGGCCCACCATGCGCTACGACAGCCTCTGGTACTGGCCTGGGCGGCAGACGCGCGCGACCGAGGTACGTTGCTCGGGAGCCTGCGTGAGCGGATTCGGCAGGAAGCAAGAGTGTCTGGCTGTCAGATGGGTAGCCCCTACATGCCCGACGTGAACCACCAGTACCTTGTGTGTAGCTACCTTACCTTCGTGGCGCAAAAGGTCATGGCGGGCGCTTCTGCACGGGCCCTGTTACCGTGGAAGGAGATCAAGGACACCAGCTGGATGAGCGCGTTCCAGACCGACACCGACGGCCTCGCAAACGATGTACTCGGCCCTCTCGGTGCGACGGGCAGCTGCCGGCCATCCCGCGTGGCGGCTGCCGGCCTCCAGGTCGCGTCCATCCTCCGGGCCCTATACTGGCTCCCGGGGGAGCCAGATGCGTTCTTCCCGGTCACGGAGAAGGACACGAAGAAGGCGGAGCTCGCGCTCGGTGCGGCCACCTTTGTGGAGGCCGCTGCCCGTGAGCTGTCCCACAATGTGGTCGACTGGGGGGACGATAGACTCCCCCACGCGCCGAATGACCCCTGCCAGCAAGCCGCGGGGGCCCTTCGGCACCTGCATGCCCTCCTCCAGGCCATCCGGAAGGCGGTGAGCGAGGGGTGGGAGCACCCGCTCTTCGATGTGCATGTCCGCGCCTTCGAGCAGTCGTGCCTCTTCCTGCGCGACCCCCCCACCCAGTCGGGCCCGGTCTGGCAAGGCCAGGGCAAGGCGGGGACTGGGAGGTCCCGACAGGGACGAGCTCCCCGACGCAAGAACAAACGTGGACGTACCCACGCGGCCGGGACGGGAGGCCCCCAGACTACGACTGAGGCCAAGCGACCCAAGTCCGAGCCCGGCCCCGACTCGGCGTAGGGCGAGCAGGCCGGCTCGCCGGCCGTACGCTCGGTGCCCCACGACGAGAGCGCGAGTCCCGCCATCGACGATCCCCTGAGGGTGGACCTGTCTGGGCCTGGGCAGCGCACTACGAGTGGCCCCAGACCGCGAGGTCGGGGCACCCTGGCAGCCGCGGACGCGGTTGCGGTGAATGCCCGACGGAGCATATCACCGGTGGCCACACCTGCGACCCCTGGCCCCCCTGCGGGCGTGCGCCAGGGCGCGTCGCAGCAGACGTCAGTGGCCCCACCCGCGACCCCTGATTCTCCGGCGAGAGTGAAACAGGGCGCGTCGCCGGGAAAGTCCACGCTGCCCATAGGCGGCCGTGGCGGCACGAGATTCCCCCCCTGCGGGTCGAGCCCCCCGGGCTCCCCCGCCCAGGCCCGCCCTGGTCGAGCGGCGGCTTTGCGCCGCTTGTCTCCCAGGCGCGGTTTGCCGGGCGTGCAGGGCGAGGCGGTCCCTCCTGCCGGTCCTATGGACCCGGACACGCTGCCCGCGCACTGCGCTGGAGACATGCGTGGTCCCCACGGTGGGTTGAGCGCGAAACGTAGCTCCCCCCCCCAGTCGCGCCCCGGTCGAGCGGCCCCGAAAGGGTGTGGGTCTCCCAGGAGCTGGACTGGTCGGACCAATCGTACGGGGGCGGATAGCCCCGGCACGATGGACGCGCCCCTGGCGTGGGAAGGCACGCGCGCGGAGCTTGAGCGGGCCGACGATGCGGAGTTCGAGCGCTTCTTGGGCTCCCTCCGGCTCGTCCCGCAGACGCGCCTCCGGCCGGCGCTCCAGTACTTGAGGCCGGCCATGGGGAGCGCCCCCGCCCACTACAGGTTCTGGCAGCCTGCGCGGATGCAGCCCGACGCGTCCGAATGGCCGCCACGCCTTGAGAGCGTCCTGCTGTGCGACCCCCGGTTGCCATCCAGGGGCCTCCCGGCGGAGGCAGTCCCAGCCGGTGTGGCCGGAACGGCCGACGATGCGGCATACTACACGGAGCACTACCCGGCACCGCCACGGACGCGCACGGACGTCGCCTGGCGCTGCCCGTGATCACGCGGGACGTGGTGCGGTTCCCGCACCTCATCCCCGCCACACGCCCGCTGCCGTTGCGCGCCGACTATCCGTGTGGGAGCTCCCTGCACTGGGCCGCGGTCGCGGCAGACCTGCGCCCTGCGGATGGCTCCCCGCCCTACGCCGACCAAGCGCTGCTCGGCTACCTGCATGAAGGCTGGCCGGTTGGGCATCGGCTCGACCTGCCCGGCGGCGACCTCCGCGTGTGCTTCCAGAAGAACCACCCCGCGGCGACCCGATGGGAGGAGGGCATGCTGGCCCTCGACGAATCCACGGCGGCGGAGCTGGAACTCGGACGTATCCGATACGTGGGTGACGCCCGAGATGAGGAGGAGTTCACCGAGCTGATCCGACGCGAGCAGATCACGCTCGCCCTTCGCGCGCCGCTGACCCTCGTCCCCAAGGGCGGGGGCCGTTTCCGACGGATCGAGGACGCCTCCAAGCCGGCCCCCTCTGGGGTGCTGCCGAGTAACAGCCGGATCACGCTTGCGGCGCAGTGCCGCAACCCGTGTGCCTTCACACTTCTCCGCCTGATCCGCCGGGCGCGGATGACCAATCCGGGTCAACCGCTCCAAGGCTGCAAGCTCGACTACAAGGACGCGTACAGGCTCCTCCGGATCCGCCCCGAGGATGTCGGCGCGGTGACCCTCCACTGGCGTGACCGGGTGTACATGGACCGCTGCCTCACCTTCGGCTCGCGCACCTCCTGTGCCTACTTCGTGCGCACCCAGCTGGCGGCCCAAGTCGTCATCGCCCGTGAGGCCCGCCGCGATGCCGAGGGTGGGCTCGCCCCACCCCGTTCCAGGTCGACCAGGTTGAGTTTTGCTCCATTGTCGATGACACCGCCCTGATTGGCCCCCGGCCGCCGTGCAACACTACCGGGATGTGGCCCTGCGAGTCTGCAAGAGGTGGGCCTCACCATACAGGAGACCAAGCTTGCCCTGGAGGGCGACGTCCAGGACAGGATTGAGTTCGGCGGCCTGCTCATCGACCTAGCAGCGGACACCATCGAACCCCCCCGAAGAAGCGCGAGAAGGCGCGGGCCCGCCTGCGCCTTCTCCTAGACGGCGCCCCTCTCGGCGAGCGGGCCCTGACCAAGATCGCTGGGTTCCTGTCCTTCATTGCACCGGCCTGCCCGGGCGGGCAGGTCCTGCTTGGCTCCCTGTGGCACGCGATCTCCATCGCGCGCCGGGCCGGGCGGCCGCAGCCGGCACGGACCACCTACGAGAAGACGCACGCCTGTGGCTTGACATGATCGACCTGGCCCAGCCGGTCCCCGCCTGACACGGATGGACCGCGTACGGCCCGTTGCCCGCATCCTGACCGACGCGACGCGCGGCGGGGGGTTTGCCTCCAAGGCGGCTGCCTCTACTTCTTCTCCGTCCCGTACAACGACGAGGAACGCGAATATCGGGCACGGCAGCGAAGAGATCCACATCACACGCGCGGAGGTGTGCGCGGCGGTGATGGGCCTCGAGCTGTGGGCCCCTAAGGACGGCCACGCCTGCCTCGGGATCGACAACAAGGCCGCCGAGTTCTTCCTTACCCGCGGCAGGACCCGGCGGGACATGCTGTCCGCCCGGATGCTGGTCGACGCGATGACGATCCTCAACACGCAGGGCGCGACGATGGGGCCACACATCTGACGAGCCAAGACAACCTGCTTGCCGACATGTGCTCCCTCACGGCCGCTGACTTTACCGCGCAGATCAAGGCAGAGGCCCCAGGCTTACGCCTGCGACAGGTCCAGCCTTCTCGGCGCCCCCTCGACATCTGGCGCGCGTGCGGCTTCTCGACCGCCGCGCTCGGCTAGGGCCGTCCCATGGCGCGGGCCCCGCGTGACCGAGGCGCCAGAGGCCGGTGGCCACGGCGCCCTCGACCCGCGAGTCGCTGCCGCCGCGGCTGCGGCGCGCAAGGTCATATCGACGGGTATTTCCGCTGCCCAGGCAAGCGAGTGGGCCCGCTGGCGCGAGTGGACCGCCGCTCGGAACCTTCCGACGTACATCACCGAGCTCCGACCCGGGCAGCGCCACCAGGATGTGGTCCTTGCCTACATGCACGACCGCTCGACCTCGCGGTCCGCCTCCTCACTCCGCAGCGTCGCGGCCGCGATCCGGATGCACCACCTCGCGGCGGGTCTCGATCCGCCGACGGGGACCACGGCCAGCTCGCCGTGCACCGGAAGACGCTCGCGCGGCTTCCGACGGCCCAGCCGGTCCGGCGCATGATGGCGTTCACGGCGCAGATGCTCCGGGCGGCGCTCGACCTCCGCCCGCCACCGGACGTGATGTGCCCTCGTGCTTGGCTTCATCGGCGGGTACCGGGGTGGCGAGCTCTGCCCCACGACCCTCACCGGTTTCAACCCGGACCGGCACCTGACGTGGGACCGGGTCGTCTTCTACGACACGGGGGTCCTCATTCGCCCGGCGCGGCGGATGAAGCACCGTCCCGCGGGGGCACCAGAGCCCGCCGCGGTTCGGGCGGGGGCTGACGCGCCCCTGCTCTCTGCGGAGGGCACCCTCCTACCCGCCGCGCGGCGGCACCCGGCCCTGTGCCCGAGGCGCCTGCTTCGCGAGCTCCTCCCGGCAGCGGCGCCGCCAGACCCGAAGGGCCCCGTGCTGCGGGCCCCTGGTTTCGTCCTGACGACGAATGCCCTCCGGAAGTGGGTCCGGCGGGCTGCGGCGGCAGCCGGCGTCCCGGCCGTTTTCGTCGACCGGTACTCTGTGCACTCGCTGCGGGCGGGCCAGGTGAACTCGGCCCTCGCCGCCGGGTACACCCTGGACATCATCATGGACATGGGCAGATGGAGCTCCGCCGCGGTCCTCACCTACAAGCGCGCTTCCGCTGGCGTCCTCCTTTCGGCTGGCCGCCAGCCGCCGCCGGGGACCGGGGCCTGGACCGACGACCTGCTCGACGTCCTCTCGCCGTTCACGGTCGCCCCCTGGGAGGTGCCCGATCCACCTGCCGGGCCAGAGCCCAACGCCGACGCGCAGGTGGAGCCCCCGGGCGCGGCCCGGGCGGCGCAGCGGCGTTCCTCGCCTGCGGCACTACGTGCGGATTTGGGGAGGCAGACCGGAGAAACGCCCACGGCCCGGAGGTTGGGGAGGCGCGGCGGACGGGCCGTACCATCTCTCCAATCTACCTCTCCCCAGGCGACGCCGCTTGACCCGGATGAACAACACCTGGCCAAGCGCCGCCGCATACCGTGACACACCTGGTACACGTGACACGGCCCCCGTCGTGTGACGGGAGCGATCCACCATCGCAAGCAAAAGAAAACATGTACGTACGGTACCAGTGCCGACCCTAATCCGGAAGGCTATGCTTAGCCTAAATAATACACGTGGTCAATATCAGATGTATCAGGAAACTACAGCTTAACACAATTCTAATGCACCATATCCGGTAATTGTTGCACTAGAATTGGCAAGCAGAGCAAGATCTTGCACCTGCTCGTGTGCAGGGCGTAAGGCATCAGAGAGAGTATGGGCCCACAGGCGGCCACAAGAGGTGGCACAGTAGCCCCTCGTCCACCGCCTTCGTCGCCTTCTGATCACATTCGGTCTCTATGGACTTGAGCTTTTGATAGGTTTTGAAGCAGTGAGATGGGTTCAGAGAGCCGTTGGTGTAATCAGATTCGGACGCTGGAAGTCACCACCAAGACACATCAAATCGACGTGGGCCTGGCTGCTGACTGGCTGTGAGTCAGCTCTTGTCAAAAGAAAGGTCAACATCATTCAAAACGAGACAATGAAACTCAATCACAGTGACGTGTCAGTCAGGTGAAACCTTTCTTCGCTTTGCGAGCTGCTCCTCGTGCGTCGCCGCAAGTTTTGCGGCCTCCCGCTCCCCCGGTGTTGCGTTTCGCCAGGCCTCAACAGCGCTGGAGGACACGCCTATCTCCTTGAGCAAGTCGGTCTCGGGCCGTCCTTGTTCGTCACCTCCGGCCTCGTTGCCAAGAACGCCATGCGATTCTCCAGGAGTTCCTGGCCTGGCATCTTGAAGGCAGATTTGAACATCTCGTATGCGGCATTGTCCTTGCCGCCCGATGTTGCCCGCTTCACGTCAGAGACAAAGCCCCTCATGAGGCCCACGTTTAGATGCAGTCCGAGGTGATAGTCAAAACGTGCAGCGATCAAGTGCACCGTCTTCTTGTCGAGCTGAATGGCTTTGCCGCCCTTGTCAGTCGCCTTGCCGCGTGCGAGGTTGGCGAGAGCGAGGTACGTTCGCACGAGCGGGCTCGTCTGCAGCGTCGTGTTGGTCTTCATCGCAATGGAGGTCGGCGTGTCCAGCCGACCCATCAGCTTGCTGGCAGAAGGCTGGACGGGCGTTTTAGATATCTGGGCCGCGTCGGCCTGGATGAGGGGGGTGTTGCTGAAGCTGCTGTTCCTGCTCGGCGGCGTGTACTCAACGCGGTACTTGGGGAGCGGGGAGACGCTGTGGTCGGCGTTTCGCTGGGGCCGCCCTCGCGTTCTGCACGATCTCAAGCGCCGTGGAGGCATCGATGCACTGCTTCTTGAAATCCCCGGTGCCCGCGACCAAGTCTTCCGCTGTCTTGAGGAACGCGAGCTCGTTCCGCATGCTCCGCTCGTACTTGGCCGGGCCGCGATCGGCCTCGTTAATTGCCTCGCTCAATTGGCGCTCCAATTCGCTCAATTGGCGCTCTAACTCGGCCTTGGCAGCCCTCATTTTGGCGTCAATCTCGGCCTTGGCCTCCTTCTTGCGCTGCTCCGCCTCCTCGACCTTTTGCGGCAAGCACCTCTCGATGGCCATGTTGATCACCCTCTCGAGCGACTTGACTTGCGACTTGACGCTCTCCTGTACACGTGCAAGGTCATCGGGCGTCGCCACCTTGCAGAAGGAGAAGTTCGTGTCGAGGTTGCGCGGCCGCTGGCTGATGCTCGAAAACACCGAATCGAGCGACCCAGAACTCGGCCGGCTGCCGCTCGTGGGTGTCGACGCAGCGCGGCCTACTGGTGTTGCTGGAGCAGTCGTCGCCGCTGCGGGCGGGCCAGGAATGTGGCTGAGCTCGTCCGTCTCCTGTGATGCCATCAGCAAGTCCTCGTCACAGCCACTGGCGTGCACCGCCATCATCACACCCGCGGCTTCGCGCGGCTTGACGACGTCCGCGAGGTGCGCGTCACCCATCTTGATCATCGGGTTCAGTAGGTGAGGCTTACGCGAGAATGGACGCATGCCCGTCTTGAGGAGGCCTTTCTCGAGCCTGGACTTGCACTTCATCGTCTCGACCCACGCATGCGCGGCGTACTCGATGCGATGACTCCTCTTCAGCTTGCCAGTGAACTCACCGCCAGCCCGAAGCTTGGCAATTAAAGCACCTCGACAGCCCTCCATTTTGCTCTTCCAGATGCCAAACTGCACCACGTCTGGTGGCTGGCACTGTGAGGTGGTGTTGGGCAGCCACACGAACATGTGCACGCCAAGGTCAGCGAGTTTGTTGAGCATCAGCGGGTCCTGCCGGCTTGTATGGCCGTCCACGAAGAGAAAGACCGGTTTGTCTGGGGACACGTCTGGGTACGTCCGGCGGATGATGGCGCTGTAGATCTCGAAGAAGTTGGCCTTGTTGACACTGCCGGTCTTGGACGCAAAGATGAGATCCCTGCTGTCAAAGTAGGGGTGCTTGTGAAACGTGTCGCCCATCTCGAAAGACGTGAGGCGTTCAGTGGCGACCTGGTTGAAGTGACGTCGCGCCTCGGAAGACACTTCGGTGCCACTGATGACCAGGGCCACTGCTGGGGCAGCAGCAGTCGAGCGTCATGCCGCCGACAAGAGTGACGTGTGAGTCATCCTCGGAGACCGCCGAGTGCCGAGCCCGGCCACCCTCGGGCACTAGACAGGTCCACCACGCGCTTCATCTGCGCCTTGGTGCTCTGTCTGGAGGGTTTGAAGTCCAGCCCCGACTCATCGAGAAAGAGGACGCGCGGAATGACACGGTCGTGCCAGATGAACTCCCCACGGGCGTCTGAGTCATTGTTCACAACACCTGCGCTGAGGTCCACGAGCTCCTTCTTGGTCACGTCGTACCACCAGTTGACTGTCGCCGTGCTATAGCTCTGCACGAGCTCCGGCTTGACGGTAGCCGAGTAGAGGTGGGCCAAGCCTGGCTCCCACTTCTTCATGCGCCGTAGCCAACCTTTGAACCAGTTCTTCGACGGCACGTTCTCTCTGGTGGCCATCATTGCCTGCGCGAGCTCGCAGACCTGTGGCCAGGTCAGCGGAAAGCCACGACGGTGCGAGAGGAGGACATGCTTGAGGAGGTTAACCTCCGCCTCGATGGGCACCACCTGCGGACGACCCTGCGGCCGGGGCAGGGTGTTGTTGATGCAGGAGCTCAGGGTCGCCACGCGCATCCTCAAATCATATTTGGTCTTGAAGTACGCAACCACCTGCTGCTGGCTCTTGATGTGCGCCAGAAAGTGCTGTAGCCGATGCTTCTCGAGCTCGGAAACCCACTCGGCCAGCCGTTCCTCTCGCTTTTCGAGGGTCTCCTCTCGCCGGTCAATGCGCGCCTGCTCAACGTGCTTCTCCAGCTCCGGGCTGTCGTCCAGCGCCTCCTGGTCTAGGTCGAGCTTGGCACGCTGGGCCACGAGTCGCTGCTGCTGGGGCTTGATGGCAAGGCTGAGCTCCGTGAGCTGCCTGCGGGCCCTGACGTAAGCGATGGCCAGTTCAAAGATGGCGTTGGGCGTTCGCTTCCCGTCGGGTTCCGCGTTGCGCTTGATCCACTCCACGCGGGCCGCCTCGAGGTCAACAAGCCGTACGCGAGCCGGCACACCGCTACTCCGGAGCTCCACGGTGACAAAAGCGTCTCCGAGCCCCAGTCCTTGCACAGTCGCTTCCTCATCGTGGACAAGGACCTCCCTTCCCTCGAGGCAGGCGACCACCATCTCTTCGGCTTCGGCGAGGGCCTTGCGCTGCTTCGGGAGCCACACGTCAAGGTCTCCCGCGTGGCTGGCCAGCCCGGCCGCCTGTCTGGACATGCTAAGCCAGCTGCCACACTCCGCCGCCCCTTCTCCCTTCCACACGACCAAGCCTTTGCGCTAGGTTGCTTCCGGGTTTCTGTACTAGGGGCTTAAGCAGGCAGCAGACATTTCCAGAGTTTTGGGTAGCCAGAGGCATAGAGGAGGGCCAAGCTTCCGGATTAGGGTCGGCACTGGTACCATACCAGGTACCATAAAACCGAAATTTGGGTGAGCGACAACCTCCGCGTCGACGTCCATGCTACCTTGCAAGCCCCTGCTAAGCCGTGTGACTGCCGTGAACACTCTCAGCTCAACGAGCTTTGTTGCGGAGCGCTCTTTGCCAACCGTCGCAGCAGCCGCGTGCAAGGCGAAGCATGACAAGTTCGACGCCGCCGCCCTCGGTCCCGACAACAAGCTCCTCGACCCGGTCCTCTCTACGGCAGGCGGTACGGCCGGCGACTGGCCCGCACTCTGCCGCATCGTGCACGACTCCTACGACAAGCACCAACTCGACGGCCTCGCTGCCAGCCGTCGCCCCCTCGTGGAGACGATCTTACAGCACCAGCGGCACCTATTGCGCGCGCTCTTGGCGACCCAGGAACCGCTCGTCCCACCTGCGGTGGCACATGCGCAAGACCTCGGTTTGTACCGGTGGCAGCCTGTGCTCCCTGCAGCCCCACTCGGCATCGAAGTGGGCGTTGGGTAACTCTAGCTTGCTGTTAACCTCGCGACCAGTCTTAACTCGGCGTCAGTATGCAAGCTGAAGCTTCCAAAGCTACGATTTCCAGCCAGACCTTTGCGCGGTGCGGACCAAGGCCAAGCACAACAAGTACGACGACGCCCTCAGCCCCGACTACAAGCTCCTCGCCCTGGACTGCAGGCGGCACGGCCAGCGACTGGCCCAAGCTCCGCAGCAATTGGCTTGACGGCCAAGCTGCCAGCCGGCGCCTCCTTGTCGAGACGATCTGTGTCAACCATTCAGTCAGTCAGAGCCGAGCTGAGGCTGCGCGCTCAAGCCAAAACCAGCTCTTGAGTGCACCTCACGTCAGTGTGAAAGATGACGACGGACGGACAGAGAGAGTGAGGGAGAGCCTCACATGTCAATGAGGGAAACTGCAGCAGCAGAGGAAAAGAACAGTGAGCTGGCGAGCGCAGTTGCCCCCCTTCCCCTCCTCCTTCCTCTTGCTCTCCTTCCTCTTCCCGAAAGTGGTCTTGGCAGTAAATCGTCAATTGTGAGCCTAAATCGTCAATTGATGCGCGGCATCGTCGTGGCTCCTATCGATCGATCGATCGATCAAGATGGCGATCCGAGCAGTAGTGGGACGAGGACGAACGAGTCCCGATGGGAAGGATCGGCATCCGCGCCTTTGCTGCCTGGATCTTTGTTGCTTGTTGTTCTTCTGCGGAAGTGGGAGAAGAAGGCAAAAAGACGTGCAAAACCTGAACCTCCAAGTGCACAGGGGCAACGAGAACACGAGCAAGATGCTGCGCAAGATCGTCGTGGCCGCGGCTGTCGTCGGCCCGGCGATGGCCGTCAATCTGCGCCAGGCCGTGCAGTCTATGCTGAGCGTGGCGCAGCACCACTCGCTGATGCCGGCCAGCAACTTTGTCACGCCGATGGACGGCTTCTACAACGCCAAGGCCAGCTTTGCCGAGATGCAGACCTGTGGCAACGGCGTCCGCGAGGGCACCGAGCAGTGCGACGGTGGCGAGTGCTGCAAGGAGGAATGCACCTTTGAGAGCGTGGGCACCACCTGCTCGATGACGCTCAAGAGCGGATTCGTGGCGTCCGGCACCTGCCTGAGCGGCGACTGCGTGAGCATGCAGGAGCAGTGCGCCGTGGCCGTGGAGAACTTTGGCGGTAAGACCTGGGGCGCCGGCGGCAGCGAAGAGGAGATCCGTGCCGACCCGGAGCCCTGCACGGACGAGATGGCCGCCAACCCGTGCCATGAGATTGTGTGCAAGGAGGACGGCAAGTGCCGCAAGTTTGCCATGGAGGCCAGCGAGAACTTTATGCACGTCGAGCCTGGTACCGCGTGCGGCGATGGCAAGATCTGCTGGGCCGGCAAGTGCACGAGCGCGGCCGCGGTGGACGAGGCAATCCCCAAGGGCACCCCGCAGGTGCCGGCGCCCGCGAGCGTCATCTTGGCCCAGACCGAGACGAGTAGCGAGGCGGCCTCTGCGGGGTCGCGCATCGTAGAGGTCATGGTTTACGTCGACGAGGCCGGCATCAACGCGGGGTGGAACGCTGACAAGACCAAGATCCTGTTCGAGAAGGTGAACACCTGGTACAAGGCCAACTCGCAACTGGACATTACCTTTGTCGTGACGCACCTGTACCAGCTGAACCGGTACTGGGGCACCGACTCCTCGGCGATCCTGGATGGCTTCACAGCGTTCACCAACACCATCAGCGAGAGCTTCGGGCGCTGCTGTCCGGCGTGGACTTTGACGGCAACACTGCGGGTGTCGCCTGGGTCGCACGACGTGCAGAAAGTCGGCCTCGGCGTCCATCAACATGATCTTCAGCAGCATGGACACGACGGCTAAAATCCTCGCGCACGAGCTTGGGCACAACCTCGGCATGAGCCACGACTTCTCGGACAAGTGCTCCGTCGACGAAAAGGGTTACATCATGGGGTATGGCAGCCTCACGACGCCGGCGCTTCTCTGCGTGCAGCCGCAACGCCTACAACGCCCACCTCAGCGGCTTCACGTGCACGCTCAACCAGCCATCGCGCGACATCTTTGGCCTTCACAACCCGAGCTCGCCGCCCGCGCCGAGCCCGCCGAGCCCGCCGAGCCCGCCGCCCGCACCGAGCCCGCCGAGCCCGTCGGGGTGCACCTCGACCCTGTCGCCGGGCGCGGACTGCCGCAACGCTCCCGACTGCTGCCAGAGCGGCACGACGTGCTACAGCAAGAGCCAGTGGTGGGCGGGCTGCCTGCCCAGCTGCACACCGGGCATGACGGACAGCTACGACAACCACCCCTGGGCCTGCACTGTCCTCGGCAGCTGCGCCTCGACCCTGTCACCGGGCGCGCCGCAACGCACCCGACTGCTGCCAGAGCGGCACGAGCTGCTTCAGCAAGAACCAGTGGTGGGCGGGCTGCCTGTCCAGCTGCACGCCAGGCATGACGGACGGCTACGACAACCACCCTTGGGCCTGCACAGTCCTTGGCAGCGGCGGCGGCGGCGGCGGCGGCGGCGGCGGCGGCGGCGGCGCGCGACGGTGACGGTGACGGTGACGGCGGCGCCACTGGCGGCGGCGGCGGCGGCGGTACTGGCGGGCCGCGCGAGGACCTGCCGCAGATCATGCTCGACACAAAGGAGGTGCTGTTGAGCAAGAAGGACGAGCTTAACGCGATGATGTCTGTGAGCTGGAACCCGGCGCCGCAGGTGTACACGATCGAGGGCTTCGTGGAGGCCCTCGAGGCCGTTTACAACCTGCCGTACGGCGAGGACCGCTTCCTCTTCAACCTGGGCGGCGAGCGGAAGGGCAGCAGCAACCTGGCGCTGGCCCTCGGTCACATCGCCGCGCTGCTCGGGCAGGCCTCGCAGGAGTCGCTCTCGTCTGGCATCTGCGACGAGGTGAGCTGGGGCCAGAGTAGCACGTTCTCGGGCCACCCCGGCTGCGGCCAGCGTGGCAAGGGCTACGCCTACCCGAGCTCCTCGGAGAGCTGGGGTTCCGGCCTGTTCTACTGCCTGAACGGCCCCGACTCGCACAAGAGCTGGTCGCAGGGCTGCCCGACCGCGAACCCGCCTGTGAGCTACATCCAGGGCGCCAACCCGTTCACTGGCATGGACACGCAAGCTATGCGCTGCGGCGGCTCTGGCGAGGAGTCGTGCTGCTGGTGGGGCCGCGGGCTCCTGCAGCTCACTGGCCAGTGCAACTACGGCACGTTCCAGCGCTGGTACGGCACCAAGCTTGGCATGGACGTCTGCCGCGACCCGGGCCAGATCTGCAGCGACGAGTTTCCTTCCGCCAAGTACTGGACCGCTTTCGGCGGCTGGGCCGGCAGCGTCATCAACAACTACGACGGCTTCGACTTTGACGCCGAGCTGCGCGCCTGGGCCGCTGCGAGCTACCCGGTCCACAGCAGTTTCGTCAATGGCATCGGCAGCCTGCTCAACATGGGCACCAGGTCGCGCACCGCGCACGGGAACGCCGAGCGGCAGCAGTTCACGCAGCGGTTCCTCGACGTCATCCGCCCGTGGACCACCAGAAGGGCTACTGACTGTCCGTCGCAAGTGAAACCAGTGATCGATCGACCTTTCCTCCTGGATCATGGCACCTTTGCTCCACCCGCGCGAGGCAACGACCCGCTGACCGCGTTCGTTCCCCCTCTCCGCCTGCTGCGCCACTTGCTGCGCCCTATCGCGCCCGCCGCCTGCGCGCCACGCCGCCCCCCGTCGACTATAGGTCAAGCGACCGACCAGCCAGGCGGCGCCCTCGCTGCGGCATGCCAGCAGGCAGGCAGGCAGGCAGGCGGTCCAACCTCAAGTTTACCCGAGTGCTCAGAGTAGTAGAAGCTCTCTTGGGCGCAGCAGAGTTAGCTTGAGCTAGAGCACGACGTGGAGTAGTCAAAGTCCACGCGAAAGCCAGGCTTGCGCGCGCAGACGACCTTGTCCGAGCAGGTGGCAAAGTTGACGTCCGTGCGGCGGAAGCGCACGTAGGCGTTGAAGAGCGGCAGCGAATCTGCATCGAGCGCCACGTCGAGGCTGCCGAGCTCCGGGTCCGCCTCCTCTCCCGCGCAGGGAAGGTCGTCGTCCGGCACGAAGGCCAGCGTGTCCCAGGTCTTGGCCTCCTTGTCGAAGACCTCCACGAAGACGCCGAGCTCGCACTCGGACGCCGGCTCCGTGGCGTACTGGTCGAGGCGGCGCTTGCAGGTGGACGCGGCCATGGAACCGCCGCACTGCTCCTGCAGGTCGCGCACGTCCGCGGCGCCGCCGTTCTCCACGCGCGAGATGCACAGGTCTTGGTCCACACAGGCGATCGTATCGCAAAACTGGCGGATCCAGCCGCGAGTGTCCACGCGCCGGTTGCTGCGCAGCGCCTGGTTGCGGCACTGGTTGCGGCTGCGGCTGCGCTCTTCGCACCAGCCCTCGGCGCGGTCGTACACGTTGAGTTCGCTGCAGTCGAGGCCAGTGAGCGCCTCGCAGAGCGCCACCTTGTTGGGCAGCGCGTCGGGGCAGAGTCCATTACGGTCCAGCTGCACCTGCGTGGGCTTGGCCTGGTCCTCGGAGAGCAGCGAAGCGTCCGTCCACTCGCTGGGCACGTAGCCGGCAAAGTCCGAGCTGGCGCAGAAGCCGTCCGCCGCGGTCGCGACGTTGCTGGCTATGGCCGTGTCCAGAAGCGCGTCCACGTTGAGGCGGTTGCCGCCAAAGGTGCCCGAGTCGGCGTGGTAGACGCGCAGGCAGGTGACGTTGACGCGAATGAACTCGTTGCCGCCGCGCGCAAACTCGAGCATGTAGCGTCGGATCTCCGAGCTGGCCGAGGTCGTGGACACCGCGATGGCGTTGCCCGCAAACAAAGACCCGCTCTGCCCTGCCACGACCACCTCGTCCCCAGACGAGGCAGTGTTGAGGTCGTCCTCGCCCACGCGATGGTCCCAGCCATGCAGCGCCGAGGCCTCGGTCGTGGCATCGTCGTCGTCGCCGTCGCCGCCAGGAAAGCAGGCGTCGGCGTTGAGATCCAGCGCCACACGATCGTCGCCAGTGCCGTAGCGCACGTACAGCTCCTTGAGCACGCCACGCTCGCCCACGCGGGCGGCAACCTTGAACACGTCGCCGGCGGCGTCCTCCACCTCGTACAGCTTGGTCCCTGCCAGCCCGGACTTGGCCCAGTCAGCCTGGCAAGGCGAGCCAAAGCGCGCCACAGGCTTGTCCACGAGCCGGCGTCGAACACGCAGGCGTTGCCCACGTGGTCCACGGTCTGCTCGCACTGCTCGCGCGTGATCTGGCAGCCCTTGGCCGGGTCGCGGCCGTCGCAGACCAGCCACTTGTGCTTGTCCGTGGAGGCCTTGTCGAACGACTCGCCTACGGGGTCGCCCCACACGGCGCAGGTGCGGCAGCAGGGCGCGCTGGGGCCAGTCAGCCGGAAGGCGAGCTTCAGCGTGCCTCAGAGGTCTCCAGGGCCTCGAGCGCGCAGTCCGGGCACAGCGGAAGTGCGATAGCGGCCAGCTGCTCGCTCAGCTGGCCACGGCGCGCGTCGGCAAAGGGGCACGAGTGCGGGCAGACGCCGCTGGAGGCGGCGAGCGCGCCGCAGAGGCCCGGCGGGTCGAAGAGGTCGGGCGGCTGGCACGACTTGAAGATCGGGATGGGCTGCGGGTTGTCCGGCCCTGGCTGGCGCACGCCGTCCGAGAGGATGTGGTAGATGGTGATGCTGCCCTCCTGCACGAGCGCCGTGCTGCTCGACTGCGGGATCACGTCCGCCGCCGCCGCCGTGGAGCTGGTGCGCAGGCGGGACGCGATGGTGAGTAGCGTCGGGTCCTTGCTGCCGTTGCTGGGCGTGGCGCCGAGAACCGAGCTGCGCTGCACGAAGGCCGACTTGGCGTTGGTCTCCTCCAGGAACTGCTTGTTGCCAGCGATGTTGAGCTGGAAGTTTAGCGAGCGGTACACGTCCACGCGCAGCTCGCCCACCCGTGAGATGGTGTCCGTATTCATTTGGGCGTTGCCGAGCTCCGAGTTGCACTTGCTCTCGCTGGTGTAGGCGGTCAGGTCGGTGTTGAAGCCGCGCCAAAGCGTGTAGTCCGTGGCGGACACTGAGCCGCTGTGCACGTAGTTGTAGAGCAGCAGCAGGTCGTGCTGCTCGAATTTGCCGTCGCTGGACAGGCGCTGGATGCTGCCAAAGGCCATGCGCTCGAAGCGGTTGAACTGCGCGCCGCCGTTGGGCACGTTCTGCTTGAACTGGCGCCACGTGCAGTGCAGCGGGAAGGGCCCGAGGTGAGCCCGCCGGCCATCTGCGCGCTGCCGTCCGTGGGCAGCTTGACCGCGAAGATGCGGATCTCGTCGCCGTCGCTGTCGCTCTTGGTAAGGTGCAGCGCCACCAAGTTGACCAGCTGGTTGCGCGCCAGGTCGTCCTCGGCCGCCAGGTGCACGTCCCGCGAGGCCTCGTCGCCCACGGAGCGCGCGTGATGCGGAATGAGCCGAGCTCCTGCTTCTTCTGCAGCGAGTCCTTCCACTGCTCGGTGCACGAGGTGGCCTTGATGCGGTCGTCGGAGAGGTACACGTAGGCGTAGGCCTTGCCATCGGCGTTCACGTCCTCCGTGTCCGTAAAGGTCACCAGGGCCGTGCGGACGTACCGCTGCCGCCCGCAGGGTTCACCACGAAGTTGATGCTGCGTGCAAACCCTCCCGGCAGCGCGCCGCAGTCCTCGGCAGCCAGCACGGAGCTGGAGTCCACCTGCAGGCGGCGGCGGCGGCGCCCTCGTCGTCGTCGTCGTCGCTATCGCTGTTGCTCCCGCCGCTGCCGGCGCCGAAGCCGACGCGAACGCGACGCGTGACCTGGCTGCCGGCAGAGTCGACGCCGCTGACGAAGATGGTGTTGACACCGCACTCGATCCGTCGGGTTGAGGTCAGGGTGCACGGCGTACGTGAGCAGCGGCGACCGAGCGTTGGCGCCGCGTCCGGGCCTTCGATGGGCCAGATGGTCACCGAGAAGGCATCCGGGTCGTCCAGCGACTTGCCAAGCGAGACCAGAGCGCGGCGATTGTTGGTGGCAGCTTGCACGCGGCCAAAGCCCAGCAGGTGCAGGCTGCAGAGGCGGCCGATGCCCGGCTGGTGCGCTTTGCGGCCGTTGTCCACGCGCAGAAAGTTGAGCTCGGCCGTGGTCTCGACGCTGCTCGAGTTGGGAGAAGTAGCGCGCTTCGGCCACGGCTATCGTGCCCTGGTCGTCGATGAAGGCGTGGAAGCTGGGGGTCCCGCCCGCGTTCCAGCCCTCGTAGTCCTCCCACTTGCGCGCGGCCGCCGGTCCCTGCGGCCCGGCGACTCGCCGCACTGCGCGTCGCTCGTGCGCGTGTGGAAGGAGAGCGAGACGTCAAAGGCCAAGCTGGACGAGCAAGCCGAGCGCTCAAGGCAGCCGGGCGAGCCGCTGCAGTCCACGACGCGCACCGGTACTGGAAGAGATTGGGGTGCAGGTCGCCCGTGAGCGTGAGCTGGCCCCCGCAGGGCGGCCTCGAGCGCGGCACGAAGAGCTCTTGCTCCCAGACGCCGTCGCGCAGGAACTCCACCGAGACGCCGTGGCTGCACACGTCCGGCTGCTTGCCGTAGTTGGCCGCCACGCCGCAGCCCTTGTCAGCCTTGCAGCTCGCCAGCGTCCCGCGGTACGCGCCCGAGGCCAGGAAGGAGGCCACGCCGTTCTCGCTGATCAGCTGCCGCACCATCTCGCGCGACAGCTTGTCCTTGTTGAGCTCCGCCAGCCGCTCTACCCACCGGTTGGCGACGGCCTCCGGCTCGCTCTGGACCTCGTGCGTGAGCTCCTGCTCGCACGCCTCTGCGTCGGAGGAGGCGAAGCACGAGGCGCACCACTCGCGGACGAGCGTCGCGTAGGTCTGCTTGTTGCAGGTGGGGTCCATCAGCGTCCTGCAGTTGGACAGGTGGTCGGGCAGGTTGAGCTGCATGCACGTCTCGTGAAAGCTGCGCTCGGCCGCGGACTGCGCCTCCGAGGCGACCTCGGCGATCTCGCCGCTCGCGCAAAAGCCTTCCTTGTCGGCGCTCCCGGAGGGGGTCGACGAGGCTGCGCACGTCGATGCGCGGCATGGACGGCATGGCGTCAATGTCCGCAAAGGTGTCGATGTCGCCGTCGCCGGGCGGCATGCTCGTGGAGCAGACGAGGTCGAGAGCCAGCCCCGTGGACGCCATCGTGACCTTCCACTGCACCTCTGCCGCGTTGGGCAGCTGCACCTCGAAGAAGACGCCCGCCTGCGCCAGCACCTCGTCTCGCCCCAAGCGTTGGCTGCAAAGGCGGCGCCGGCAGCTTGCACGGCCGACGCCTCCACGGGTAGCGGCTGCGCGGGACAGGAAAGGTCAGCACGTTCGTGTCCGCCGAGCCGGCCGCGGCCAGGTGCTTGCGCGGGTCGTACTGGTGGCACAGCGCGGCGTCAAGCGAGCGCGCCCAGTCGCCGCCGCTGCTACTGCTGCCGCTGAGGAGGACGCGGCGGATGATGCCGCGCTCCTCGAGCTCCAGGCGGACCTCGAGCTCGGGCGACCGGTGCATGAGCATGGTGGGGAAGGAGATGTCCTTGCGCGACCAGTCGGGCTGGCAGCGCGAGCCGCTGGCCAGGAGGCTCTGCCAGGTGCTGCCGTCGGGGCGCGACCCCTTCCAGCGCAGGGCTCGCCCTCGTGGTCGGTCTGCTCGGCGCAGGCGTCCCGCCGCGTGCGGCACATGGCGCTGCCAGAGCGGCGGCGGCCGTCGCAGAGGATCCAGTGCTGCTGCACAAGCTGCCCGTCCACCTTGGTGCTGCACACGGGGTCGCCGGTGCAGTAGCAGCGAGGGCAGCAGGCGCCCTCGCTCAGGCTCGAGTCCATGTCCAGCTGGATCACCAGCCGGTCCGTGGCCGTCACATGGCAGCTCGACCCTTCGCAGAAGGGTTTATCGGTGGCCATGCCGCGGCATTCCTTGCTGCCCTCCGAGCTAACGCTGGCAGTTTGGTGGCGCTGCCCTCCGGTGTCTGCAGCATCGCCGCCAGGGCGCTGCCGCCGGAGGCGGCGGGACAGCAGGCGGCCGTCGACACGGGCAGCGTCCAGGCGCCATCCAGGCCGCATTGCTGGTTGGGCTGCAGCACGGTGGCCACCTGCGGGCCGCAAAGCTCTTGGCCGCTGGCGAGCGCCAGAATGAGCGTCAGCAGCGCGACGTACGACTGCAGCGTCACCATTTCTCATTCACTTTCGCTGCGCGCTTCAGGCAATGCGTCTTTCCTCTCTCTTGTTGGCGGTCTGCTCCTTCCTTCGTCGCCGCGCTCCTGCCGCTCTCCCGACTTGCTCTACCGCAACCTCGAGCAAGGTCTTCTCCTCCCTCTGCTTGCCTGCACTCTGTTCTGCCTGGAACCCAGCGTCGCCGCCTGCTGGTCCCTGACAGCCTCGTCCGTGAGGCTCGAAGCAGTCGTAAACAATGAATTGACGCAGACGGGGTCAAATCCACCCGGCGTCTGCGCCGCGGTCTGAGCCCAACGCGCTTCTTTGCGCACGCGCACATGCACTAACATGTCAACTTGACTCTCCTTTGCCTCTCCTTCCTCTTTTGGTGCCGCACTCAGATATCACTTTCCAACTCGGTGCACGCGAGCATTCTTGGCATGTCCCTGCCTGCCTGCTGGCCGGCCGGCCTGCCAATGAATCGGCCTCTTCACCCAACAAGTGGTGAGCCTCAATGAGAGAGACCGCAGCAGCAGCAGCAGCAGCAGCAGCAGCAGCAGCAGCAGCAGCAGCAGCAGCAGCAGCAGGGGAAGAGCAGTGAGCTGGCGAGCGCAGTTGCCCCCCTTCCCCTCCTCCTTCCTTTTGCTCTCCTTCCTCTTCCCGAAAGTGGTCTTGGCAGTAAATCGTCAATTGTGAGCCTAAATCGTCAAATGATGCGCGGCATCGTCGTGGCTTCCATCGATCGATCGATCGATCAAGATGGCGATCCGAGCAGTAGTGGGACGAGGACGAACGAGTCCCGATGGGAAGGATCGGCATCCGCGCCTTTGCTGCCTGGATCTTTGTTGCTTGTTGTTCTTCTGCGGAAGTGGGAGAAGACAAAAGACGAGCAAAACCTGAACCTCCAAGTGCACAGGGGCAACGAGAACACGAGCAAGATGCTGCGCAAGATCGTCGTGGCCGCGGCTGTCGTCGGCCCGGCGATGGCCGACAACCTGCGCCAGGCCGTGCAGTCTATGCTGAGCGTGGCGCAGCACCACGAGTCGCTGATGCCGGCCAGCAACTTTGTCACGCCGATGGACGGCTTCTACAACGCCAAGGCTAGCTTTGCCGAGATGCAGACCTGTGGCAACGGCGTCCGCGAGGGCACCGAGCAGTGCGACGGTGGCGAGTGCTGCAAGGAGGAATGCACCTTTGAGAGCGTGGGCACCACCTGCTCGATGACGCTCAAGAGCGGATTCGTGGCGTCCGGCACCTGCCTGAGCGGCGACTGCGTGAGCATGCAGGAGCAGTGCGCCGTGGCCGTGGAGAACTTTGGCGGCAAGACCTGGGGCGCGGCGGCAGCGAAGAGGAGATCCGTGCCGACCCGGAGCCCTGCACGGACGAGATGGCCGCCAACCCGTGCCATGAGATTGTGTGCAAGGAGGACGGCAAGTGCCGCAAGTTTGCCATGGAGGCCAGCGAGAACTTTATGCACGTCGAGCCTGGTACCGCGTGCGGCGATGGCAAGATCTGCTGGGCCGGCAAGTGCACGAGCGCGGCCGCGGTGGACGAGGCCATTCCCAAGGGCACCCCGCAGGTGCCGGCGCCCGCGAGCGCCATCTTGGCCCAGACCAAGACGAGTAGCGAGGCGGCCTCTGCGGGGTCGCGCATCGTAGAGGTCATGGTCTACGTCGACGAGGCCGGCATCAACGCGGGGTGGAACGCTGACAAGACCAAGATCCTGTTCGAGAAGGTGAACACCTGGTACAAGGCCAACTCGCAACTGGACATTACCTTTGTCGTGACGCACCTGTACCAGCTGAACCGGTACTGGGGCACCGACTCCTCGGCGATCCTGAATGGCTTCACAGCGTTTACCAACACCATCAGCGAGAGCTTCGATTTGGCCGCGCTGCTGTCCGGCGTGGACTTTGACGGCAACACTGCTGGTGTCGCCTGGGTCGGCACGACGTGCAGAAAGTCGGCCTCGGCGTCCATCAACATGATCTTCAGCAGCATGGACACGACGGCTAAAATCCTCGCGCACGAGCTTGGGCACAACCTCGGCATGAGCCACGACTTCTCGGACAAGTGCTCCGTCGACGAAAAGGGTTACATCATGGGGTATGGCAGCCTCACGACGCCGGCGCGCTTCTCTGCGTGCAGCCGCAACGCCTACAACGCCCACCTCAGCGGCTTCACGTGTACGCTCAACCAGCCGTCGCGCGACATCTTTGGCTTTCACAACCCGGGCTCGCCGCCCGCACCGAGCCCGCCGAGCCCGCCGAGCCCGCCGGGCCCGTCGGGGTGCACCTCGACTGTGGCGATGGGCGCGGACTGCCGCAACGCTCCCAACTGCTGCCAGAGCGGCTTGACCTGCCACAGCAAGAGCCAGTGGTGGGCCGCCTGCCTGCCCGGCTGCGTGGTGGGCATGACGGACAGCTACGACAACCACCCCTGGGCCTGCACCGTCCTCGGCAGCGGTTGATCTTGATTTGCAAAGCACATGTTATCTCCTTTTTGCCTCTTCCGAAGCCCCATCGCAAGCGGCAGGGTCATGCACTGGACATGCAGAGCCTGCGGTGGCG
Source organism: Thraustochytrium striatum (assembly GCA_022244645.1). Lineage (NCBI taxonomy): Eukaryota > Bigyra > Thraustochytrida > Thraustochytriidae > Thraustochytrium > Thraustochytrium striatum. The sequence goes on along the minus strand of JACDIV010000102.1, from coordinate 57,951 downwards.
TGGTCTCGGCTCATTGGCGCCATACCGGTATGTACCGCTGCAGTACGGTACAAGTACGGTACCAGTACACACGTACTCAAAGGCGCCTTGTGAAACGACGCATCACAGACGACTGACATGTGAGTCACATGTCACAGTTGCATGTTGCATCGTCCAAGCAGCGAAAATGCAAACGCCAAAAGAGAAGCAAAAAAAAAAAAAAGAGAAAAAAGAACAAGCAACACTCGCGCTTCCCACCTGGTCCCCCACGGTAGTACTAGACGAGCCCTACGGGGCTTAATTACGGAGTTCGAATGAGATCCGATGCTGAAAAATACCCGTGGTATGATCGCTTGTGCTACCTTTCGGTTTTCCTGGCATACTACCTGGCTACTTACGTTGAGGTTCTATGGGGATTAGATAGCAAAAACAATAAGAGTTGAGAGAAGAAGCGACATGGACGCAAACTCCATCTCGGTTGATGACGATTGCAGCACCTTGGAGCTGGACGCTGCCGCGCAGCTGAGGACCGCGGCGCCGCGGGTGAGCAGAGGTGCTGAGAGGTGCTCGGTGGATGAGCACCGATCGCAAAGCCAAGCGCGACGCTGCATGCGACGGCCTGCGCAAGGACGATAGCAAGTAGCGCGGCGGTGGCTACCAACGAGGCAAGTACTTTGGCAAGGGTCCCAATCCACGCCGTCAAGGCCGGCCCTACGGGCGCTAGCGATCCGAGCGCGGCCCTGGATCTTCGCGAGTGCAGGAGCACGTCCGGCTGCGTGCTGTTCCTTGCCGACCACGGCATCACCTGCGCGCAAGAAGCGCCGTAGTGACCCAGCCCGCTTGGAATAGATAGACGTACAGTACTGGTTCCATACCTACGTACTCTGTCGCGACGTGCGAGTACGGCGTTGGAGGCCAAAAGCATGCCCGAAGTCTGCAGCGCGTGGTTTGCAAGTCGCACGTTCACTTCAATCCCCGCAGATTTAAAAAAAAAAAAAAAAAAAGATACAACTCTCCCTGACAGGTTCGAACTGTCGGCCTTGCGATTAACAGTCGCACGCTCTGCCAACTGAGCTAAGGGAGATGCTTCGTTGACGGGCAGTCGTCATCTGCAAATAAGAAAGCTAGCTCTCTGTGACCGTCAGGTAAAGTGGTTGGCCTGACCTTGGCCAGGCTTGGAGCTGCTCAGCGGTGAGGCCCGAGCTACTGATTGGTGGCTGGAAACACGCCCGAGCTGGTTGCTGGTTGCTGGTTGCTGGTTGCTTGCTGCTTCATGCTTGCTTTGCTCAAACCAAGTGCTTGCTTGCTCGCCAGCAGAAAATCGAAAAAGAAAAAGAAAAAAGTATCCACGGTGGTACTCGAAACCACAACCTCCTGATCGGCTGCGTTCGGGAGTTACTGAAAACTCTTGAACTTCGTAGTCAGACGCGCTATCCAATTGCGCCACGCGGACATGTTTTCGCTTCATGTCGCTGAAATAAGTACCTCCTGATTAGAAACACGAACAGGTTTCGGTTATGATTACAGGTTTCGGTTGCATTGTAAATTGCGACCTTTCAGGGGAATCGGAGACGCCTCCAGCCGGCCAGCTAGGACTAGCTAGAGGCCAAACCTTGGCACTCAGTGCGCAAGCGTGTCCGCAAGGATCGTGAAGCAGGCCATTTCGTGGCAGAGCAGGGCTGCAGGGCACACCCAGAACCGTTTTGGAACTGGGCAAAGTGGGGCCGAGCTGGAGGTCGGCAAAGTCGGGCGTGCGCAGGCACGAAATCTGTTTGCGAATCGCTCGAGACCGATCCAATCGGGTCTGGAAGGCCCTCGCAGGTGCGCGCAAGGGCCCTGGGTCCACGCAAGGCCTGCAGGTACGACGTACCGGTACGTAGAAGTGAGGCTCTTCTTTGCAACGAATGAGGTGTGCGTTTGCAGATGAATCTACCTTTCATTGGGTGTCAAGCTCAGCCACACTCTTGTCATCCTTCTCCAGCTTCGACTTCAACGCATTGATCTTGGTTGTCACCTGCGTCAGCTCTGGCGCGTCGTCTGGGCTCCCCATCAGGCCCCTTGATGCTCTCCAAGAACTTCTCCGCAAGAGTGCGCGACGGAGCTGACGGCTGGTCCTCCTCCAGCTTGCCACGCAGCCACTCGACCCATTCCTCTCGCCATGTGTAGCGCGCACGAGTCTCCACGAACTTCTTGAGCTCCTCCGCGTAGGTGCCCTTGCGCGTGCTGGAAGCGCCGCCGTCATCCGGGGATGTCAATGTCGCAAAGTCGCGCAAGGCAGCCACGTAGGTCCCGTTGGTCTTTGCCAAGTACAGGCCGTCGTTCTCGGTGATCTCATCACGCAGCTGCTTCTTCAGCGAGCCATAGAGCAAGGCTCGGCACACCCTGCCTTGGATGGAGCCCTTCGGAGCGAGCTTGGCCACGCGCACGGTGTTTCTTAGCAGCTCGTCGCGCCCGCCGTCGCCCGCGTCCTTCTTGAGCAGCTTTTTGCCTGCGAGGTCGAGAATCTGCGCGCTGTGGTTGGGCGCGAGGATCTCAGCGGTCCGCCTCGCCATCTCGAGCACACGACTAACGATTGCTGAGGTCTGGTGAGGCGTGAGTGGCTCCTCCGAGGGCTTGGCCCCCGATGGCACATGCTTGCTCGCTGTGGCATAGTCTGCGCCCAGCGCAACGAAGACGTCCCGACGCGTGGCCTCAGGAAAGCGCAGCGGAACGAACGGCGTCGAGGGCTCTTCCTCGCCGTCGCTTCCGGGCGCGTGGGCGTCCGCTGCCACGCGCTTGGCCGCGACACTGGCGGCAGCTCGTCGCACCCGCTTCGGCGCACCTGCTTCGTCGCACCCGCTTTGGCGCACTTGCTTCGGCGCGCTGTTGCCACGGAGGGCAGCGGGCTGCCTCCCGCGTTTCCGCTGCGTCTTCTCTGCCACCGTTTGCCCGTCGCACTCGCAGCCACAGCGCCGGCAAGGCGAGTCGCACAAGTGGCAGCCGCCAACCTTGCACTTGCAGGACGGCATTCGCGGGGTCGACCGTTGCTCGGCCTCAGGCCCAACGGGCCTTGCCAGCGCTCGAGCGCCTTTGCCTGAGCCCTCCCGAGCCCCGCGCACCCCTATATCTGCCTGAGGCTCGCCTCCCGGCAAGATCCAGACGCAGGTTGGCAGCCTGCCGACCACTGCTTGGATTCCAACAAACCATCGACTCGTCTCGGTGTCCTCTGCGAAGCGAGCAATGTTATTTCCGTGTGCAGACCCCAGCGGACGAAGCGATTCCGATTGCCTCCCGACTTCGCAGCACATGCTGCAGAAACTCGGGGTTGAAAATGATGACATTCAGAATACCCGTTTGGAGTCGGAGTTTGCGCCACCACTGCCTATCAACAACCGCAAAGCAGGGATTGAGAAGGCCTGTCTGTCTGTGCTTTTGGAGCAGAAAAGTGATGCAGACTGGCTGAGCTCACGTCACATGTCAGTCAGTCAGAGCTCATCAGACGACAAACGTGAGTTCACATTCCATTTCGTGCGAGAAAAAAAAAAAAAAAAAAGGGAAGGGCCGAACCGGAGTCGCACCGGTGACCTATTGAACTGCAATCAATCGCTCTACTGTTGAGCTACCGGCCCTCGAGTTACATGTTCACCCGAAGGCACTTGGTGAAATAAAAACCTTGGAGCCGTGAGAAGTGCTGGGAGAAAAAAAAAAGGTTTCGCGACACGGGTGAGATTCGAACTCACGCGGGAGAACCCAACTGGTTAGCAGCCAGTCGCCTTAACCACTCGGCCACCGTGTCCTGTACGTGCTAATCAACATCGCACAACCCATCATAAATCTGGGGACAATCGTGACGAAAATGGAGAAAAAGAAGCGATCTCGATGCAGGGGCTCGAACCCTGGACCATTAGGTTAAGAGCCTAACGCTCTACCAACTGAGCTACATCGAGTTATTTCGCTTGTCGACCGAACTCGCCTGAGCTATAAATACTAATGCTGTAGCCGGAACCACTGAACTCCGTGCATCAGGCTGCTGCCGTGCGCGCTGAGCGAAGCGGGCGACGAGTGAAGTAGGCAAGCGAGCGCTCCGTGCGCGACAGGACCGTGTTCGCGACGCCGGTGCTTTGTGCCTCTGAACCCCTCCAAAACGATGTTGTTTCGGTCTGGTCACTGCAGCAATCTCGAAGACACATCAGCACCGTATCGAGCAAAGCTTGAGCTTCGACGCGCCGATTGATCGATATTCGCGACGCTGCCGTTCGGCCACGGTGGTTCATCGCGCTTCGACTGCACTCCACCGGTACTGCTTGCTTGCAAGCGCTGGGCTTGCAAGCGCTGGCAGCCTTCGTGCACGCCATGAAGGCAGAACCTCAACGCAAGCGAGCCAGAGCACAAGAGCACGAGCACCAGAGCACGAGCAAAAGCACGAGCAAAACAAGCCAAGCCTCGGTCTTGGATCGGGTCGAGCAATCAGACCATGGTCAAGAGCGAGAGCAAAAAGGCCGCGGCGCTCGTGACGCTGCTGCTCGTTGCGGCCGCCGAGCCGACGAGCGGCTGCCAGCTGCGCACGCAGACGCACCAGGACTGGCTGGACGAGCCGCGGTGCCGCGCGTCGAGCCCCCTGGCGTGCTACGTGGACGCCAACTTTGCCTCGGCCTTCCCGAACGGGCTCGAGCTGGGCAAGTCCAACAAGGCCGACCAGCTGCGCGTGCTGCTGCGCGACGCGCAGGCCGTGCACGCGATCCAGCGCGATGGCGGCAAGGGCGAGCTGCCCTCCTCGTGCACGAGCGGCGACCCCGCCTGCCTGGCTGGCCAGACCAACAACCTTGTCACGCAGACGCTCGCGCTCACCCTCAACGCGGGCTTTGACGCCTGCTCTCGCGCTGGCAAGTGCGAGAGCTTCTGCGCCGAGTGCGACCCCGGTGCTGCCTCGGCCGCTCTGGCGCAGGCGACCGCCACGAGCGGCTGGTGCGTGGGCCTCACGGTGGACCAGATCCTCAAGAAGGCCAACTGCATCCTGAGCGGCGGCGGGCGCTGCGGGTGGGCGTGAACCGCGCGGTGGAGTGCCTCGCTGCGGCGAACAAGGCCTTCCACGACGGCACGGCGAGCGACGGCGCGCTGCGCTGCGCTGGCGAGACGCCGACGCAGCAGCCGGCGCCGAGCCCTTCGCCGAGCCCTTCGCCCGAGCCCACGCCGACGCTGCCGCCGGTCTCGGTTAGCTCTTGCAACAGCAAGATGGAGGTTGCCTTCGTGGCCGACACGAGCAACAGCGTGGGCCGCGGCGAGTGGGACGCGCTGCGCGAGTTTATCGCCAGCACGGCGCCGGCCTTTGCGCCGGTGGGCGACACGGGCAGCCGCCTCGCCCTCATCAGCTATTCCGACGTCGTGTACGACTATCTGGACCTGGACTCGGCTCAGGGCCGCAGCTTGCCTGCCTTCACGTCCTTTGTGACGAACGACATGACGCGCGGTCGCAAGAGCACGGCTACGGGCGACGCGCTCATCAAGGCGTACAACATGTGGCGCAAGCGGCCCAAGGCGTCTGGAGTGTCGCGGGCGCTCATCCTGGTCACCGACGGCGAGCCCACGTCCACCAAGACGTGCGTCAAGGAGGGCTTCTCGGGCAACCCGGTGACCTGCGCGCGCCAGGTGCTGGCCAAGCTGCAAAAGGACGTCAAGGTGGTCTACGTCGAGACGGGCCGCATCTCCAAGCCGCTGTTTGAGGCAAGGAGGACTTTTACTTTCCCATCCGCTTTGCCGACCTGCAGGGCATCCGCGACACGCTCGTGGACGACATCTGCTCGGGCAACGGCCCCGCGCCCCTGGGCACATGCGAGCTGCTCACGCACGGGCCGAGCGACTGGCTCACCAGCGGCAGCGACATCGCCGCCGCCACCACAAGCAGCAGCAGCAGCAGCAACGACGATGGCTCTTCGCCGGCCGACTATCTCGCCGCCAACTTTGACGCCGCCTTCCCGCAAGGCCTCACCGTCGGCGGCAGCCGCGGCACTTCGGTGGTCTTCTCCAGCGCGAAGCAGCTCGTGAGCAACGTGCAGCTGCCCACGGGCGTGGCCCCCGAGCCCACCACGCTGCCGCTGGACTGCAAGGGCAAGCCCAAGTGCCTGAAGAACCTGCCGGGCAACCCGCTGCTGGCCCAGACGGTGGCGCTCGCGCTCAACTTGGGCTTTGACTCGTGCTCGCGAGACGCCACTTCGGCGTGCGCAAAGTTCTGCCCGCGCTGCGTGAACGAGCCGGGCATCGCCGTGGCGCGCGTGCGCGTGGGGCCTTGCCAAGGCATGTCGGCCGCCGAGGTGCTCGACAAGGCCAACTGCGTGCTGAACGGCGGCTCCGGGTGCGGTCTGGGCCCGCGGGATGCCACCTCGTGCGCGCAGCAGATCAATGCCGACTTTGCCTCCACCACGCTTGGCCTCGGCGCGCTCAACACGGATGCAGTCAGCTGCGATACGCAGTCCCCCACCAAGAGCCCGACCACGAGCCCGACCAAGCAGCCCACGGCGAGCCCGACCAAGCGCCCCACGGCAAGCCCGACCAAGAGCCCCACGGCGAGCCCCACCAAGAACCCGACGGCGAGCCCCACCAAGAACCCGACCAAGCGGCCGACGGCGAGCCCGACCAAGCGACCCACGGCGAGCCCCACCAAGCGGCCGACAGCGAGCCCGACCAAGAACCCGACCAAGCGGCCAACAACGAGCCCGACCAAGCGGCCAACAATGAGCCCGACCAAGCGGCCGACGGCGAGCCCCACCAAGCGACCCACGGCGAGCCCGACCAAGCGGCCGACAGCGAGCCCGACCAAGCAGCCCACAACGAGCCCGACCAAGCGGCCCACAACGAGCCCCACCAAGCGGCCCACGGCAAGCCCAACCAAGCGGCCCACGGCGAGGCCCACCAAGCGGCCGACGGCGAGGCCCACCAAGCGGCCGACGAAGCGACCCACGACCTCGCCGACCTCGAGCCCCGTGGTGTGCAGCACCGCCGAGGTGGACGTGATGCTGGTCGTGGACCGTTCCTCGTCCATCACCAACAGCCACTTTGAGCTCGTGCAAAAGATGAGCAGCGCCATCGCGAGCGAGTTCACGCTGCCGAGCAACGGCCGGGCACCCGGGCCCGGCGAGTCGCGGTTCGCGCTGGTGCACTTTGGCTCGGGCAGGTCGGTGCTCAACACGTGGGCCGACAACACGGGGATGGCACAGTTCGAGCAGCTGGCGAAGACGCCACGCCCGCGGGGTACGCAGTACACCAACACGTGGGCCGGCCTCAGCGCCGCCTTTGACGAGGTGTCCGCGAAGCCACGGCTGCAGAACGGCCGCAAGATCGCGCGGCACGTGATCCTCTTCTCGGACGGCGTGCCCACCACGAACGCCAACAGCCAGTACAACCTCGGGTGCACGTCCAGCAGCGAGACTGGCGGCAACAAGGACGCGAACAAGCGCCGCTTCCACTGCGTGCGCTACTGGGCAGAGAAGGTGGCCGAGCAGCCAGACACGAGCGTCATCTACGTGCAGCTGCCGCCCGGCGGCGGCGGCAGCGGCACGGAGGAAATGGAAAACCTGCTGCTCAGCAGGACGGCCCCGCTTGCGAGCTCTTCGACGGGCATCAGCGCTGGCGCGAGCAACTACAGCCGCCTGCTGGCCACCGACTACGCCACCAGCCTGGAGCGCGTGCTGGACGAGATCAAGGCCAGCGTGTGCCATTAAAGATTTTCGAGTCATGCAGCATTCATTCCACGAGCTTGACGATCGCGAGCACCGCTGCCGCCCGCCCGCCCGCCCGCCCTTGCTGCGCCTCGAGCTCCACGTCGAGGTGCCAACCAATCCGCTCTCGTTGCAGCGATCGACTTTGATCAGCAAGCCCAGGACGATGCCGCTGGCTGGCTGGCTGGCTGGCTGGCTGGCTGGCTGGCTGTGGCTGGCTGGCTGGCTGGCTGGCTGTGGCTGGCTGGCTGGCTGGCTGGCTGGCTGGCTGGCTGGCTGGCTGCTGGCTGGCTGGCTGGCTGGCTGGCTGGCTGGCTGGCTGGCTGCTGGCTGGCTGGCTGCTGCTGGCTGGCTGGCTGGCTGCTGGCTGGCTGGCTGGCTGGCTGGCTGGCTGGCTGGCTGGCTGGCTGGCTGGCTGGCTGGCTGGCTGGCTGGCTGGCTGGCTGGCTGGCTGGCTGGCTGGCTGGCTGGCTGGCTGGCTGGCTGGCTGGCTGGCAAGACCACGAAGACTGCCGCTCGATCACGTGTCGCCTCAAGCTCCTTGGCCGGCTGGCCGTGGCGCACGACCAACATCCGTCGTCACTCCGCGCGCGGCAAGGCTGAGGCAATAGTGGCGACGCACAAGCTCGAGCTCGCGTTTCGCGACGACCCACCACCGACCCTTGGCGCACGGCAGACGCAATGCTACAAGCACAGGCGGGCAGCCTGGCGGTTCCTGCGCCGCCTGAGCAAGATACTACTACACGTACGAATGATGATTAAAAGTCTGGAATGCCCAGGCCGGGCGGCCTGCTCTGGACCTCCTCCGCCGGTCCACGCACCGCGATGGTGGCGCGATACGTATACCGTGGGCCACCGTCAGCCGGCGGCGGCGCCTGCCGCCTGGCGCCGCCACTGGCGCCGCTGACGGCGCTCTCCGAGTCCACAAAGCTCGACCACGGCTTGCTGATGCTGCCTGCGACGCGCGAGTGCGAGCTGCCCACAGCGCGACTGTGCTTTGACGGCCGCTGTAGATGCTGCGTGTTGGGTGCCTTGTCGCCGTCGCCCGCATTCTCTCCTGCTCTGCGGCTGTACGCCCACTCGCCGCCGACGACCAGCACGAGGGCGGCAACGCACACGCCCACGATCGGGCCGGCCACGCTGGGCGCTTTAAGGCCTTCGTCACGGTCAGCGTTCCACGCTGGTCGCGGTCCAGGCCCGCCGCCGACGGCAGCGCCAAAGCCGCCGTCCGACTCGCTCGAGAGCCTGCCCTCCGGCCGCTCGTCGGGCGGCAGCAGCGGCGCCCCCGCGGCGTCTGCCTGCAGCAACGCCGCCTGCACGAGCGACCCGCTTCGCCACACGCCGAGGCACCGCCCGGCCGCAGTGCACTGCACGTCGACCGCCGTGGGCGGCTCGGCGGCGTCGAGGTCTGGCACGCGGCTGGCCGACGACCAGGTGGCGGCAAAGTCGTCCGAGACGGCTTGCGCGGGAGTTGGCTCGCCGAGCTGACGCCAAGCGAGCACGCAGCGGCCGCTCGGGCTGCACGCCACGGCGGCGCCACGCGCGTCCACGCCGGGCGCTGAGACGGGGTCGAGGCGCGACCATCGCGCCTTGCCGTCGTCGTCGTTGTCGCGGCTCGTGCTGGTTGCTGATTCCACCCAGGCGGCGCCGAGGTCGCCAGCATCGCTGCCCGCGGGCGACTCGCTCGGCGTGAACACCATCGCTTCGGCAGCGATAGCGCAGTGATGGGTACCGGGGGCGGTCACCACGCACGACACCGAAGGCGCCCACGACTGCCCAATGCCTGCGCCACTAGACGCTGCCTGCAGACGCGAGCTGCGCTCCAGCAGCTCTGGTGCGTCCCACGTGGTGCCGCTGGTGCGGCTGTGCACGACGGCGACGTGGATGGCCGAGGGCCCGAAGAGCCCACGCGCGTTGCGAAGCCTGGCAGCGCACGCAACCACGCAAACGCTGGGCGTGCACGACACGCGCGGTCGCTCGGGCAGCATCGCCGCCGCACCGGTGTCCACGAGCGTCACCGGCAGCGTCTCGCTCACGGCGCCGCCCACGAGACGCACCGCGAAGAGCCCCGACGGGCGCATGGCCACGACCACGCACTGCGCCACGGACGCGGCAGGTCCAGCGGCGCCAGGCGGGATCGTGCAGGCCACGTCCGGCTGCCTGCCCGTCTCTGAAAGCACCGTGAGCTCGCCCCAGGTGATCCCGCCGTCCTCGCTGCGTGCAAACACCATCTCGAGGCCCTCCTCCGTGTCCTCCTCGAGCCCGGCTTTGCCGCCGCCGGCCGTGGACGCTGGCCGGACGGTCCACACGGCCACGCACAGCCGCGATCCGGCGCTCTCGGCGCAGCTTAGCGCAGCTTCCGCGGCGGCGAGCGGCGTGAGGAAGGCGCCGTTCTCGAAGACGGCGACCTCGGCCGTCTCTCTGCTCACGGCGGCGTACACGCCTCCAGGGCCGTGCAGGAGCACCACGCACGGCGAGGGGCCTTGCCCGGGAAAGCAGTGCGCGCGAGGAGCTCTCAGCCCGCTCAGGGGCGGCAGTGCGCCAGCCTGCACGAGGCTTTGGGCGGTCGTCGAGGCCGGCAAGGCAGCCACCACCAAGAGGAGGCCCACCACAAGGCGCATCATCACGGCCACCATCATCAGAGGCTGGACGACGAGGCGCTTGCCGCAAACACCTCGCCGCTCTCGCTCTCGCTCTCGCTCTCGATCGGTCCAAGCAGGACTGCTCTCGACCGGGCAGAACCAGTGTTGGCCTGCGTGTGCCCACTTGGGCACGAGGTTCTCGACATGCACACGTTCCAGCCCTTGTCCCGAGATCGTGTTCGTTCATGTCGAGGGCGGCTGGCGGTCGAGAATGGCTCCGTGCACTGGCACCGCCTGGGCCTTCCAGGCCAGCTGCCGCTCTTGCTCTGCGTGGCCGGCCTGGGACCACTTGGCGCACTCGGAGCTCTTGACGACGGCGACGACGACGGCGGCTTCGGCTTTGGCGGCAGCTTTGGCGGCGGCTTTGGCGGCGGCTTTGGCGGCGGCTTGCCACGCGATGGGCAGGCGACTCGGCGCACACTAGTTGAGCGTGCGCCCAGGTGCAAGTGCGGATCCGCGTTTGGTCCGTGAAGTGCGCGCGGTATACGGGCAAGGTGGTGGAGTGTTGCGCGAGGGTGCGGTTTCCGGGTCGGTGTGGTAAGGGTATCTACCGGAAACGGTTTTGCACTAAGGAAAAGGCAAGGCCTCGGTCCTGGGGGCGATTGTTCACGTGTCAGTCGATGATGATGTCGATGATGATGAGGATGTCGATGATGAGGATGATGAGGATGGATGCCTGTGGCGACGACGGCGATGCGCGCGGCTCGACTGCCTTTTCGTCGGCGATGCGCAAGCGCTCGGGCGCTATCGCTGATTGATCAACCGCAGCCGTCTCTGCTCGTGCTCTTTCGCGAGCCAGCTATGTTGCCGCCTGCCTCGCGGCCATCACAACTATGGCAGCGGCAGCGGCGGCGGCGGCGGCGGCAATCGTGGCGAGCTTCCCCGCGCTAACTTGCAGCTCTCAATGCGCGTTCTGAAGTTCACGGCTGCTATCGGATCGGGCATCGGGACGTCGCTTCCGCCGACTCGACGCGTACGCTTGGGCGTAGTTCCGGCCACTGGCCCTGAACGCTGGCACCATGGCATCGAGCATGGTCAACGGTCCCACTGACGGCTGTGTCCTGCGCCAGAGCTGCGAGCCTGGCGGCTTTGACCGCGGCCTCGCTTTAGAGCTAGAACCCGAAGCCAAGCGGCGAGGACGAAGCGCGCAGCAGCGAGGCGAAAAGAAGGGTCGGGAGGTGATAATGGAGTATGCGGTGCTGAGCGTGGTGACGTGCTCGCTTGGCGTCGGCGTCGCCGTCAACGCGCTAGAGATGCTCCGAGTGGACCGCGAGCTTGGCGGCAAGCCGCCTTGGAAAAGCCTTGGTCTGTACCTGTTCAGCCTCAACCTCGGCCTGGTGGCCGTCTGGCTCATGCACTTTTGCGGCATGGCGGCCGTGGCAGATCCGTACACCACGCTCTACGACCCGGCACAGACGGCGCTCTCGGCGGGCATCGCCATCGCCACCTTCACCCTCGGCGCGCTTGTGGCCAGCACCGACCCGTACTTTGGCATGACGCGCGAGCGTGCCGTGGCCAAGGTGGGCGCCAAGGTCTCGCTCGGGACGCTGCAGAGCGGAGCCAAGGGCCGCAACGAGCTGCGCATGACCATGACGCTTGCTGGCACGCAGCGGCTGGCGGCCGGCGCGGCGATCAGCAGCGGCTGGCGGCCGGCGCGGCGATCAGCAGCGCCGGCGTGGCGTCCAAGCACTTTCTGGGCCTTGGCGCCGCGCGCAACGCCGAGTTTGCGCGCGGGCCGACACTGGTCGCCGGCGCTGCCGCGCTGGCCTTTGTGGTCTGCACCGTGGGCTACTGGATCGCGTTCCGGCTGCTGCAGTGGGCGCCCAACAACGAGCGGCTGCGCACGGCAAGCTTTGTCCCGCTGACGCTCGCCATCTGCTCGGCGCACTACTCGGCCGCCCGCGTCGTGCACGCGCCGGGAGAGGTGCCGCTGCCGGAGGGTGTGGACGCCGAGGACCTCGTGAGCGGCGGAACGATCAGAGAGGCCGGCATCCGGGCAGGAGCGACGCTGATGGTGGTCTCGTGCCTCGACATGTTGGCCGCCGCGCGCAAGCACACCGCCAAGCGCACCAAGCGCGTCAAGCGGCAAGCACACAGCATGCAAGAGGCTTCCGCAGTGCAGAGCCTCGACCTGTCCAACGGTGGAGGCACCTCGGTGATCCTTGGCCCCCCAGTCGCGCCCGGCACCACGGACCACAAGGCATGGTCGTAATCCGCGGCGCACGCAGCGTCGCGTCGCCCAAGGTCCAAGGCCGTGGTGCCAACCTGTCGGTAGGTAACACCGCCGCCGCGGTCAGCGTCCACGCTCGCGGTCCAGGCCTATTTTTGGGCAGCCAGCCAGCCGCTGCTCGCTCTCAGGCCGAGGCAACTACTGCACGGTGGGTCCGCGTCGACCTGTCCTCCAGCTCTGCGGGCTTACTGCGCGGACACCGGACACGGAGGCGTGCTTGCACCGGATCTTGGCCTCGCTCGGCCGGACTCGGCGCCGTGTCCGCAGTACCGGTACGAGGCAAACCGTAGCGAGTACATACGACCACAGCGCCGCGGCGCGACCGCGCCGTGCCGGTGGGTGTTTGGTGGGCGAACACCGCCGCGCCAAGCATGATTCTTGAGCGGCTTTGTAGTCGAGGTCGCTATAGGCCGCGAGGAGGGTGCCCGCGGAAAGCCGTTCCTCACATGAACAGACGCAGTGGGGCGCAGCCAAGGTTGCCGCGGGGTACCATGGTCGGGTGTGGCCAGCGCCCGAATAGGCGAAGCTAAGCGGCGAGGACGGAGCGCGCAGCAGCGAGGCGAAAGGAAGGGTCGGGAGGTGATAATGGAGTATGCGGTGCTGAGCGTGGTGACGTGCTCGCTTGGCGTTGGCGTCGCCGTCAACGCGCTAGAGATGCTCCGACTGGACCGCGAGCTTGGCGGCAAGCCGCCTTGGAAAAGCCTTGGTCTGTACCTGTTCAGCCTCAACCTCGGCCTGGTGGCCGTCTGGCTCATGCACTTTTGCGGCATGGCGGCCGTGGCAGATCCGTACACCACGCTCTACGACCCGGCACAGACGGCGCTCTCGGCGGGCATCAGCATCGTCAGCTTCACCCTCGGCGCGCTTGTGGCCAGCACCGACCCGTACTTTGGCATGACGCGCGAGCGTGCCGTGGCCAAGGTGGGCGCCAAGGTCTCGCTCGGGACGCTGCAGAGCGGTGCCAAGGGCCGCAACGAGTTGCGCATGACCATGACGCTCGTCGGCACGCATCGCCTGGCGGGTGGCGCGGCCATCAGCAGCGCCGGCGTGGCGTCCATGCACTTTCTGGGCCTTGGCGCCGCCCGCAACGCCGAGTTTGCGCGCGGCCCGACACTGGTCGCCGGCGCTGCCGCGCTGGCCTTTGTGGTCTGCACCGTGGGGTACTGGATCGCGTTCCGGCTGCTGCAGTGGGCGCCCAACAACGAGCGGCTGCGCACGGCAAGCTTTGTCCCGCTGACGCTCGCCATCTGCTCGGCGCACTACTCGGCCGCCCGCGTCGTGCGCGCGCCAGGAGAGGTGCCGCTGCCGGCGGGCGTGCACGCCGAGGACCTTGTGAGCGGCGGAACGATCGTGGAGGCCGGCATCCGGGCAGGAGCGACGCTGATGGTGGTCTCGTGCCTCGTCATGTTGGCCGCCGCGCGCAAGCACACCGTCAAACGCACCAAGCGCGTCAAGCGGCAAGCACACAGCAAGCAAGATGGTTCTGCAGTGTCGAGCGGTGCAAGCGCACAGAGTGAGGCCCCCTCGATCCTCATTGGCACTGCTGCTGCTGCTGCCGCAAGCAAGGCTCAGCCCATTGCTTGGCCGCCTGACGCCCGTTGAACAAGTAAGAACCGTCTCCAGAGTCCATGGTTGCCAACAGGTTGCGAGGAAGGTGGCTTGGCACGTGCTCGGCGACAGCTGCTCGCAAAACAAGTCACCATGGCCGGCCGGCGCTCGGCCGTGATCGATGTACGAGGAGGGCGAGCACCAGGTCGAGTATCGGTCCTCGGTCGTTTTGACCACGAGCAAGCAGCATCGAACTGGATTGATCATCACAGCGCAGCGAGTCGACGATGCACACTCGCAGACGTGCGAGCAAGCCGCTCCCGGTGGCCAGCCAGGGCCAGAGAAGTAAAAGGTTCGGGCAAGCCGAACGCCGACTTGAGGACTGGCTCTAGCTCCGGCTCTAGCTAGCTCCACTTGGGAGCAGGCCCAGCGATGGCAAGGCAAAGCAGTACGACAGCAAACCCGAGTAGTGCCCACGGAGAGCAGAACACAAACCCAGCGATATAGCTGTCACCAGGGAGAAGGAGGAGAAGCGCCGCGATGAAGTACGAGGCGCTGAGCGTGGCGACCTGCTTTATGGGCGTGGCCGTCGCCGTCAACGCGCTCGAGGTGCTCCGTCTGGACCCGAGCTCAGCGGCAAGCCGCCCTGGAAAAGCATCGGCCTTTACCTCTTCAGCCTCAACCTCGGCCTGGTCGCCGTCTGGCTCATGCACTTTTGCGGCATGGCGGCCCTGGCAGGCCCGCACACCACGCTCTACGACCCGGCGCAGACGGCGCTTTCGGCGGGCATCGCCATCGCCACCTTCACCCTCGGCGCGCTTGTGGCCAGCACCGACCCGTACTTTGGCATGACGGTCGAGGAGGCCGTAACCAAAGTGGGCGCACAGGTCTCGCTCGGGACGCTGCAGAGCGGCAGAAGGGGCCGCACTGAGCTACGCAAGACCATCACGCTCGTCGGCACGCATCGTCTGGCGGGTGGCGCGGCCATCAGCAGCGCCGGCGTGGCGTCCATGCACTTTCTGGGCCTTGGCGCCGCGCGCAACACCGAGTTTGCGCGCAGCCCAGGCATGGTCGCCGGCGCCACAGCGCTTGCCTTTGTTGCCTGCACCGTGGGGTACTGGGTCGCGTTCCGGCTGCTGCAGTGGTCGCCCAACAACGAGTGGCTGCGCACAGCGAGCTTTGTCCCGTTGACGCTCGCCATCTGCTCGGCGCACTACTCGGCCGCCCTCGTCGTGCGCGCGCCGGGAGAGGTGCCGCTGCCGGAGGGCGTGCACGCTGAGGACCTCATGAGCGGTGGGGCGATCGTGGAGGCCGGCTTGACGGCCGGCGTTCTGCTCATGCTGACCTCGTGTCTCGTGATGATGGCTGCCTTGCGGCAGCACGCCGTCAGGCGCGGCAGGCGCATCAGGGAGCAGACGCGCAGCGGATTCACGGGCTCTGACATGGCCAACCCGGACACGGAATCGATCGGAGAGACCTCGGCGATCCCTGGTCTCTCCACGATCAGCACCGACCAAGAAGGATGGGCGATTTAGCACACGCAATCAGCAGTTTGCCGTTGTCGTTGCTGCAAATACGTTGTCGTCTTCTTCTCGACGCGCCAGGCGCTCTGGTGGCGGACGCCGACGTTCTGACAAAGGCTGTCGGCAAGGTTGGTTGGACGGCCAACAGCTTGTGCCACGTTGCCAACGAGTGAGGTTGGCAAGAGGGTGCCCACGAGGGTGAACAAGCGCGGTTGCCGGCCTTCGGAGTCTACGCCCGCAAGCAAGCCATGGCGAGGCTCTCTCTCTCTCTTTCTCGAACTCTCTGCACGCCAAACCGCAAAATCGTGCGAGGGCACAGCCAACCCTCGCCCGCGACGCGGTTGCGAGCACCTAGTCTTAGGCCATGTTTTACCGAAAAGGTTAGTCCATGCGTTTTGGGAAGGGAGAAGACGCCTAGCCAAAGTAGACCGCACGCTTGTGTGCCACACAGTGCTCTAGAGCTAGCACGCTCGAGATTTGGACCTGCGCTGAGAAGTGGGACAAGTCTCCTTTTGCGCAATGGCGATGCGTACCAATCGACCTCGGCGAAGAAGGCAGGCCTGGTTGGCTGGTTGGCTGGTGGTCGCGACGAGCCGCTGGCTGGTGGCCTGCGACACGCACATGGTCGGATCGTGACATGCAACCGTGGGAGTATTCCGCAGTCTGCGCTGACTTGTTCGCTGGAAGAGCGAGCCCACACGACACCTACGTACCGATACGGTGTTCCTTCCCTCTCGCCCTCGTCGTGGCCGTGGGACGGGACGAGTACGAAGCTTCAGAGCTCGCGTCGGACCGTCCAAGTGGAGCAGCCACATCACCCGTCTGGGCGGTCCCAAGCCGCCGCCGTGCAGAGTCTGGTGCCCCCCCTGCATTGATTCAACGCGCTCTCGATCGATTCGCGGTGCCACATTCCAGCCTTTGAATGCGCGCTGCAGATTGACGAAGCTGACCGCCTGAGCGAGGGAAGTCTGAGAATCCAGGCCCGCACGCGCACGACATCCACACGTGTGCAATAAGCGGCATCTGGCGGGCGGACGGGCGAGCAAGGCCATGTGCGTACTCCAGGCTTTCCTCCTTCTCTCCAGGACCAGATTTTCGAGAGCCGGCTTGCAGCTCGAAGCTCGTCCACGTTGGTTGCAGCGCGTTGACCAGCGGGCGCGTCAGCCGAGCACCGGCAGAACACAAAGCGCGATCCAAAGACAGCAGAACACAAACCCAGCGATACAGCTGTCAACGGGGAGAAGGAGGAGGAGACCAGCAAGATGAAGTACGAGGCGCTGAGCGTGGCGACCTGCTTTATGGGCGTGGCCGTCGCCGTCAACGCGCTCGAGGTGCTCCGTCTGGACCGCGAGCTCAGCGGCAAGCCGCCCTGGAAAAGCATCGGCCTCTACCTCTTCAGCCTCAACCTCGGCCTGGTCGCCGTCTGGCTCATGCACTTTTGCGGCATGGCGGCCCTGGCAGACCCGCACACCACGCTCTACGACCCGGCGCAGACGGCGCTTTCGGCAGGCATCAGCATCGTCAGCTTCACCCTCGGCGCGCTTGTGGCCAGCACCGACCCGTACTTTGGCATGACGGTCGAGGAGGCCGTGTCCAAAGTGGGCGCACAAGTCTCGCTCGGGACGCTGCAGAGTGGCAGAAGGGGCCGCACTGAGCTGCGCAGGACCATCACGCTCGTCGGCACGCATCGCCTGGCGGGTGGCGCGGCCATCAGCAGCGCCGGCGTGGCGTCCATGCACTTTCTGGGCCTCGGCGCCGCGCGCAACACCGAGTTTGCGCGCAGCCCAGGCATGGTCGCCGGCGCCACAGCGCTTGCCTTTATTGCCTGCACCGTGGGGTACTGGGTCGCGTTCCGGCTGCTGCAGTGGTCGCCCAACAACGAGCGGCTGCTGCGCACGGCGAGCTTTGTCCCGCTGACGCTCGCCATCTGCTCGGCGCACTACTCGGCCGCCCGCGTCGTGCGCGCGCCGGGAGAGGTGCCGCTGCCGGAGGGTGTGGACGCCGAGGACCTCGTGAGCGGCGGGACGATCGTGGAGGCCGGCCTGACGGCCGGCGTTCTGCTCATGCTGTCGTCGTGTCTCGTGATGATGGCTGCCTTGCGGCAGCGCCGTCAGGCGCGGCAGGCGCATTAGGGAGCAGACGCGCAGCGATATTGAGAGCTCCACCAAGGGCAGCCCCGACTCGTCTTCAGTCGGAGGGACCTCGGCGATTCTCGCGCTCTCAAGTACCCTTGGCGGCTCGGTGGACCAAGAAGGGTGGGCAGCGTGAGCGACCCGCTGTAGAGCTAGCTAGCTAGAGCACCTGACAGATATACTCGGCTTTGTCCTTGCGCCCTTGCAGCCCCGAACCTCGATCAGCCAGCCAAGGCTTGCGGCAACGTCGTCAGCGCGGCCACACGACCGCGCGCGAAGGCCGCGGACTCGCTGTGCAGTGCGCCGCGCAGGTCTGCCTGGCCTCGTGCCGACACAGCCAGCGAGCCCGCCACACGTCATGTCAGAGGCAGCGCCAGAACACGACGTCGTGTCCGGCCAGCCGTGGCCAGCGGCTAGCGGCCAGCCGACCATACAACTGCCCCGCAAGGCAGGTCCTCTTCCAATACATGCACCTCGGTCACTTCGCCAGCGGCCGTGGCCTGCGCAGGACGTCCAGCCCGGCTCAACCTTCCCTCGCTCACGAGCTGGCTGACGCGTCTTGCAATAGCATAGCTCTAGCTCTAGAGGTCGGTCGGTCGGGGTTGGTCTATCGGTTGGTCTATCGGTCGGTCGGCTCAACCCTGCGATGTCCAAGTTGAAGGATACCTGTGCGACCCCATCACTCACTGATGCCCGTTGGACGTATCCGGTGAAAGTACGGTATCGGCGGGAGTACAAGGTACCGTAGTCACTTTCTTTAGATAGATTTGTCAGCAGGGGGATGGCACCGTGGAGGTGACCCGACCCACGCAGCCACCACCACACGTGAGGCGGAGGTTACCGCGTCGCGAAGTTTTGCACCGACAACTCCCTTCGAGTCTTGGCATGCAGTCACAGACAGTACCCGTGGCGGCGTCCTCCGCGCCTGCGCCTGCGCCTACTCGATATTGGAGAGCCGGCCGGCTTCTGCGCGCGGTGCGCTGTACGCAATAGACACTGCTGAGCAGCGCGGGGCAGCGCCAAGAGGACCTCGGGCCAGGCTTGCATCCGTTTTGCGCTGCGAGAGACAAGGATACCGTGCCAGGCCATGAGCCAGTCCCGCATCTCAGACAGGTTGGCAGCAGCCGGATACAGGCAGTAGCCAAAGCAGCAGAGCGCGCGACGTACGATATGGCGACCAAGTACGCGGTGCTGAGCGTCACCGCGTGCTTTCTCGGCGTGGGTGTCGCGGTGAACGCGCTGGAGGTGATTCGGCTGGATTCCCAGGTGTATGGCGTGCAGCCTAGCAGGAGCATTGGCCTGTACTTGTTCAGCCTCAACCTCGGCCTGGTGGCCGTCTGGCTCATGCACTTTGCCGGCATGGCCACCGTGCGGACGCGAACGTCACGCTGTACGACCCGAAAACAGACGGCGCTCTCGGCGGCGCTTGGCGTCACGGGCTTCGTCCTCGGCGCGCTCGTGGGCCAGCACCGACCCGTACTTTGGCATGACGCGCGAGCAGGCCGTGTCCAAGGTGGGCGCTTCGGTGTCGCTGGAGCAGCTCCAGCGGCACAAAGGGTCGCACTGCGCTGCGCAAGACCATGACGCCGCCGGCACGCAGCGCCTGGTGCGGGCGCGGCTATTAGCAGCGCCGGCGTGGCGTCCATGCACTTTATCGGGCGCGACGCCGCTCGCAACACCGAGTTCGCGAGCGGCCCAGCACTCATGGCCAGCGCCTCCATACTCGCCTTTGTAGTCTGCACGGTGGGGTACTGGATCGCGTTCCGGCTGCTGCAGTGGGCGCCCAACAACGAGCGGCTGCGCACGGCGAGCTTCATCCCGCTGACCCTTGCCATCTGCTCGGCGCACTACTCAGCGGCCAGCATCGTTCGTGCGCCAGAGAGGTGCCGCTGCCGAAGGCGTGCAAGCTGAAGATCTTGTGAGCGGCGCAGCGATCGTGGAGGCCGGCGTAGACCTGGGCGCCGCGGTCATCGGCGTCTCGTGTCTGGTCATGATGGCCGTGTCGCGAAAGCATACGCTGCGCATCAAGCGCTCGACGCGCTCAACCGCCGTCGGCGGCTCAAGCCTCGCCAGCTGCGAGGACCCCATCTCACGCAACGTCGCGTCGCCCAGCCGACGGGGCACCAAGGTACACGAATCCAATGGCCGCCGAACGAGCGGGCGGCGAAAACTACGCAGCGGGTGCGGTAGTGCCTGCAAAGTCACCCATCGGCAGAACGGTGTCGAGCTGACACGCTGCCAAGGTGACAAGACGACAAGCAAGCGAAAGCCCGCAACAGCCACGCACCGCAGCCATCTAGCTAGCTACGTAGGAGGGCTGTTCTTCGCCGACCGCGGCATTGCCTGCCAGACCGCCCCATGCCGCGACCGGGAGCTCAAGCTGGTGCAAGGCGGTCGACGCAGGTCGTTGTCGGAGGACTTGACGACGACGACGACGACGACGACGACGGGCGCTGCGGAGGACGAGCGAGGCAAGATGCTGCGATCTGGGCCTGGCTTTCTGCTACCTATACTTCGTGCTTAGAAGCGCGGCGTGTTGTCAAAGATCTTGAACTGGAGCCGTTGGCAATCAAGGCCCAGCCACGGCCGAGGCCGAGGCCCTGGGCGAAGGCTGGCAGCATTGGCGTCAAGGTGGTGGGCGTTGTAGTAATCGCGTGCGATGCCGCGGAGATTGACTGCGACGTCGCTCGCAGTGTCAAACATCAAGTTCTTCAATGATCGATTGCCAAGTGGAGACTGGTCAAGAGTACCCAGCCGCGGCGTCGATGCTGGTTGCGGCCGCAGTGGCAGGTGGCTGGCTCTCTCGGGGGACCCAAGAGGCAGCCAAAGGTTGACCGATTGCCTGGTCGATAGGTGCGTTTTGGCCAAGTCTCGGCGTTTTATTTCTCGCCTCGTCGTCAACGACTCTCTCCGCGCCGCTTTCGAGGCAGGGCTGAGCTCGTCTGAGCCTCTATCGAGCTCCACGACGCCTCTTGCGCCATGACGATTCCATCCGCGGTGAGCTTAGGCTCGCATGTGCCTGTCCGTTTCGGAGCCCGGGCAGGCGCGAGCAGCAGACCCCAATCGGCGCGGACACCAAGCAGAGACAGAGAGCTGACGAGCAGGACGACGAGCAGGACGATGGGGCGCTTTGGTGCAGCGCGCGGCGCCGCGATGACCGTGTTTGCGGCGCTAAGCTTGCTGGGCCGGTGCACGGCGAGGAGACGTACACGTTGATAGGCCAGGGCATGTGCCATGACGCGGATTCGCAGAGGTATGATTTCGTCGTGGTAGAGGCCCCCGAGTTGGGGGACTGCGAGGTCGCCTGCACGGCCAGCCCCAACTGCATCGGCTTCAACTTCTATTTCTACATGGGGATGTGCGACCTCTACTACAGCGACGGGACTATGACCGAGTCGGAGGCCGCTAATGGGATGTACAACGACGACACCAAGACGGGGCAGGGCCCTATCGTAGGCATCATCCCAAGTACCGACACGAAATGCTACATCAAGGGCGTCCCGTCCTCGGCCGCACCCTCGACCTCGCCGTCAGTGACGCCGACCATGTCGCCGTCAGTGACGCCGACCGTGTCGCCGTCGACGTCACCGACCACGTCGCCGTCTGCTCCGCCGCCGGTCTACACGTTCATCGGCCAGGGCACGTGCCTTGACGGAAACTTGGAGAGGTTTGACGTCGTCTACGTGACTAACGAAGAAGGCACGACTCAGGGCTGCGAGGGCAAGTGCACGGCCAGCCCCAACTGCATCGGCTTCTACTTCTACGTCACCATGCCCGGTGGCCAATGCTACCTCCAATACAGCGATGGAACCATGACCCAGGACGAAGCCAGCACTGGGACAGGTTCCGACCCCAGCAAGACAGGCCAGGGCCCTATCGCCGGCTTTCATCCCCACCCTTCTTTTGTCTGCTACATGCAGGGCACCATGGCGCCCTCGACCGCGCCGACGGCCTCGCCCTCAATGCTGCCCTCGACCTCGCCGTCAGTGACGCCGACCATGTCGCCGTCGACGTCACCGACCAGGTCGCCGTCTGCTACGCCGCCGGGCTACACGTTCATCGGCGACGGCTTTTGCGCGGACGGGGATTCGCAGGTGTACGATTACGTCCTGGTGGCCACCGAGTCGGGGATGCCCGACTGCGCGGTCGCCTGCACGGCCAGCCCCAACTGCATCGGCTTCTTCTTCAACTCCGCCGCGGAGGCATGCTACCTCCAGTACAGCGACGGGACTGACCGAGGTGGAGGCCGACAATGGGTCTATACCGACGTGAGCCAGACGGGGCAGGGCCCTATCGTAGGCATCAACCCGCATGGCAGCGCGATATGCTACATAAGGGCACCATACGCCCACGACCGCGCCTACTGCCTCGCCGGTCATCGGTGCGCCGTCCGCCTCGCCGACGGCGGCGCCGACGCCCTTTGGCTTTTGCACGGACGCTCGCGTGGTCCTCGCCTTTGACGTCAGCGCGTCGCCCGACGCGCCAGGCGCAAAAGGACGTCGCCAAGGCGCTGCTGACACGATCATACACCCGGACTGGGGCGCTCGCGTAGGCTTGGTCATGTGGGCACTGCGCTGCAGCAGACGGTCACGCTCGTGCCCAGCGACGGCATCAGCAAGATGGAGAACGGCAAGCTGCCGGGCAACGCCAACTTCATCGGCAAGCAGCTCACCAACTACCTGGACGCGCTCTCTGGCGCGCAGGGCTGGACGGATCTCAGCACCTGCTCGACCATCAGGTTGGCGGCATCGCCAAGGACCTCGATGGCCTGCCCGAGGACAACCCGGTCATCGTGCTTTTTACGGAGGGCCTGCTGGACAACGCGCCCGATGGCACGCGCGAGGCCATGTGCGAGGCGCGCGAGAAGCTCGCGAGCAAGCGTCCGGACGTCACCGTGGCGTGCTACCAGTCCAGCGACGCGGAGGAGCTCTCGCCGCTCGCGGACGTGTGCGACGTGGCCTGGCTGCGTGGCGCCAAGACCAAGGGCGAGACCGCGGACGAGTACGCGCTGCAGATGCGCAACG
Source organism: Thraustochytrium striatum (assembly GCA_022244645.1). Lineage (NCBI taxonomy): Eukaryota > Bigyra > Thraustochytrida > Thraustochytriidae > Thraustochytrium > Thraustochytrium striatum. Next base: position 35,182 of record JACDIV010000102.1, on the reverse strand, counting down.
CCGTGTGCGAGCCTGTGATCAAGCAGGTCAGCCCGTGCCTCGCCATCAACACGGACACCAAGCTGAGCGACGAGGAGCGGCCCAACCACTGCACGCGCGTGAAGCGCAACTACCGCGGCCTCAAGACTCGCAAGAACGACGTCGAGCAGGCACTCGTGCGCGCGCACTGCTTCTGGGACGACGAGAAGGAGATGTGCGACGCGCTGCCGCGCTTTGCCAACCTCTACGTGGCGCCCAAGGAGGGCGACTGCTGGGGCTTCAACCGCCGCAAGTGCCAGAAGAAGGAAGGCACCTGCCTCTGGGGCGTCATCGAGGACAGCAACGGCGTCGAGGTGTGCTACCCGGACCCTGAAGGCGACGGCGGCGAGAGCTCCAACAAGTGCAGCAAGCTGGCCAAGGGCAAGTGCAAGAAGAAGAGCGACGTCTGCGAGTGGAAGACCGGCAAGAGCAAGGGCTGCCACGAGAAGAAGGAGGACTCTGGCGGCTCGGCCTGCACTGGCCTCACCAAGAAGAACAACTGCAAGAAAGACGACACCTGCGAGTGGCGCCTGGACGAGGGCACGAACAAGAAGGCTTGCTTCGACAAGTCCGGCGGCCGTGACACCATCTGCGCTGGCCTCACCAAGAAGAACAAGTGCAAGAAGGACGACACCTGCGAGTGGCGCCTGGACGAGAGCACGAACAAGAAGGCTTGCTTCGAGAAGGCCGGCGGCCGTGACACCGTCTGCGACGGCCTGCGCAAGAAGGAGTGCAAGCAGCAGCCGGACGACGTCTGCAAGTGGGGTCGCTACCTCGGCAGCGGCCTCAAGGAGGGGGACAAGCGCTGCCACGCCGTCAAGGCCGGTCCCGCGGCCGCCAGCGACCCGTGCGCCGCCCTCAACCGTCGCGAGTGCAGGAGCACCCCCAGCTGCGTGCTGTTCTTCGCCGACCGCGGCATCACCTGCCAGACCCCGTGAGCCTATGCCGCGACCGGGAGCTCAAGCTGCTCAGGCGGTCGACGACGACGACGACGACGACGACGACGACGACGACGGGCGCTGCGGAGGACGAGGCGAGGCACAAGGTGCTGCGATTTGGGCCTGGCTTTCTGCTACCTATACTATGTGCTTAGAAGAGCGGCGTGTTGTCAAAGATCTTGAACTCTATGTCCTCCTCGCTGCTGTCGTCGAGCGGGATGGTGATCTTCATCATGCTCGTGGCGATGCCGGCGTAGACGGCGAACTGGTCGATGGAGAGCTTCTCCAGCGCGGACTTGGACAGCGGCTTGTAGCCCTCCGGGGGGAAGCGCTGCGCGCGCGGCGCGGGCGGGCTGAGGTTGTCGCGGCAGGCCTGATACCGGCCGAGGAAGGTTTCCTCCGGCGCCGGGTCGCGGCGAAGCATCGCTGTGACGACGCAGCCCGCGAGGCCCATGCCCTTCTTGACGATGGGCTCGCCGCCGTCGAGAACCGCTTGCCCACCGGTCTTGAGCTGCACGGCGCCATCTCCGGCCCGCTTGACGGGCACTATCAGCGCGAGGTTGCCAAGTGCGCCGGGCTCTGCCATGTGAAAGTCCTTGCGCACCACGACCGACTCGAGCAGGCCGACCTGCAGCCCAAAGAACGGCTTGACCACGCCGGTGCGCTTGGACGTGACCCGCAGCTGCAGGTTCGAGTTGCCCACGTTGCTGCGCACGTTGGTGGGGCAGAGCGGCGGCTTCGGCGGCTTCGGCGCGTCGTCGCCGACGCGGCTCCGCTTGACCAGACCCGCGAGGTGCGCGCGCAGGCCGAGCGCCACGGAGAGGCCTTGGCCCGGGAAGAAGGCAAAGTTGACCACCAGGAAGGTCTGCACGGCGAGGCCTGCGGCGCTCTTCTTGGCCTCGCCCTCGCTGATGGGCCGGTTCCACGCGGCCGCGCGCGCCTTGTGAGCCGGCACAGTGACCTGCGCGCCGCCCGTGGGCGGCGCCAAGGCCGCGAACGGGCTCAAGGCCGTCCAGGTGCTGACGTAGAACGAGAACTCGGGCGTGTCGCACTGGCGCAGGTCGAACGGGATGGCCCAGGTGAGGTGAAAGCCGATGGGGTTGCCCTTGGCGTCCTCGAACGGCCCGCTCGAAGCCGCCGCCGCGAGGCGCCGCCGCGCGCTGGCCGGCAGCAGCTCGCTCAAGCGGGCCTCGAGCGCCTCGGCGTGCTCGCGGCCCAGGTCCTCGTCGATCTCGAACTCGGTGCAGAACTTGGCCTGCTCCAGGTTGGCCAGCGTCGCCGAGCACATGGCGGTGTCGTTGAGCCCCAGCATCGACGCGGCTTGCCCCACGGCCTCGAGCGGTAGCGGCTCCGACTTGGCGCAGCCCTTGACGGCCTTGAGCGTGCCGAACATGGCGTCCGTGAAGGCCGGGTCCACCTGCACGGCCTCCACCAAGTCGGTCATGGTCTCGACGGTGCTCTGCGCGGCGTCCACAAGCTCCGGGATGCTGGGCAGGTCCATGGGGCCCAGCAGGCAGTCGATGCCCTGGCAGGCCAGCGCCTGCGCGACGGCGTCGGCGATAAAGTCGAAGAGGCCGAGCATGGTGTCCGAGGCGAGCGTGCGGACGATCTCCGCGGCGCGGTCCTGCACGAAGCCGACGATGCGCTCGGCCTCCTCCGCGACGGCCGCGATGGCCTGCTCGACCAGGTCCGTCAAGGGGTCCAGGAAGCTGAACAGGCTCAGCGACAGGTCCGGCAGCGGCAGGCGCAGGTCCGGGATCAAGCGCGAGACGAAGCGCTTGAGCGGCTTGAGGACGAAGCCCAGGAAGCCCGTCAGCTTGCGCACGATGTTGGCGATCGTGCGCAGGCCAAAGCAGCCGACGACGGGCATGCAGATGCGAAAGTTCACGAGGGTGATGAGCCACCTGAACGGGTTCATGAAGCCGCGCAGAAGTTGAGCCCCTTGAACAGCCCGTTCAGGTCGGGGAGCACCGCGCTCATGCTCCGGCGCAGGCGGTTGAGCGTGCCAAAGATGCCGGCTCCGAGCAGGTCCACCGCGTCGACGAGGTCGTTGGCCGTCCGCGTGACCACGCCAAAGATCTCCTCGATGGACTCGATCAGGTCGCCGCGGCCGGCGTCGAAGGCGCACTTGTGCGCGGTCACCAGCACGTTGGTGGCGAGCAGCATGGCCGGGCCCAGGCCGGCCACCGCCGTGGCGGCGCTCAAGAGCACGGCGTTCAAGCGGGAGCGCCCTGAGCACCCTGCCCACCTTGGAGATCAGCTTGGCCAGCTTCTTGCCGACGCCCTTGATCATCTTGGAGCCGCCGCCGCAAGCCTTGGCCAGCTTGGTGGCCGCGAACTTGACGACGCCGCCAACCACGGGCACGGCGCCGAACAGCGGCGCGCCAAGGCTCAGGCCGACGTCAAAGGCCCCGAGCACGCCGGCCACCACCGGCGTCACGGCCGCCGCGTTGGTGGCCACGCCGAACGGCCCGAGGAAGGCCGAGAGCACGCCCAGGCTCGACCGCGCGAGCGCCTCGACCTTGTCGGCCTTGGCGCCGACGCGGCGCTCGACCGCCTTGACGAGGCGGAGCGCCTCGCGGCCGACGCGGCCGTTCGGGCTGCGCAAGAATAGCCGCACGGCGAGCGTGTTGTCGTCGAGCGTCCCGGCCGGCCGCGCCTTGGGGAAGAAGGCGCCGTCCACGGCGTCCGCGCAGCCGTCCGCGGCCGACCTGAACAGGTCCGCGGTCGGCACCTCCACGCCCACGGTGAGCGCCACGCAATTGACGCCAGCGCGCGTGGCCAGCGCGGCGCCGGCGCCGCTATCCGCGGCCGCGAAGGATACCCGCGCGGCAGTCCGCCTCCATGGCGTGGCACAGCTCGGCGCAGTCCTCCTGCGAGGCCGCTCGGAACTCGCCGGCGACGCGGAAGCCGCGGCCGTCGCGGCACACGGCGCTGCGCGCGACCTGGTCGAAGATATGGCGCGTCTCGTGCACGAACACGTCGCGGCGCGACGCGTCGCACTCGACGATGTCCAGGTCCTCGTCGTCGTCGCCGGCGAGGTCGCGGCGGCCCATGAGGTCGCACGTCAGCGCGGCCACCTCGTCGCCGTCCACGCAGGGCGCGGCCACGTTGACGCAGCCCTGCTTGGCCTGGCAGAGCGCCGTGCACTCGGCCGGCGACTTGCCCTCGTACGACTCGACCGGCGCGGCGCCGCGCAGCACGTTGAGCAGCCGGCCGAAGCGGTCCTGGCGCAGCTTGAGGTGCACCTCCGGGCAGACGCTGCTGAGGCTGAAGGCCGTGGAGAACTGCCTGAGGCCGGCCGCTGAGGCAGACACGGAGAATCCCCAATGCTGTGTTGGCCGAGCACAGCGCCTTGCAGCGCTCGGTCGAGGCGCCGCGCACGACGGCCTCGAGGCCTGGCGGCACCTCGCCGCCGTGGCAGGTCTTGCCGCGCACGTACTCGAAGGCCGCCGCCGGGTCGGCCGCGCCGGGCGGCCGGAAGGCCACGTGCAGCGTGCCCGTGCAGTTGGTGCACGCCGCCGCGCCCATGGCGCCGCAGCCCTGGTCGAAGGTGTCGCCCTGCAGCTGGCAGGCCAGCGTGCGCGGGTCGAAGTTGAAGCCGTGGCACGTCTCGTGCTGCGCGCGGCACAGCGCCTTGCAGGCGTCCAGCGTGACCTGCACCTCGCCCGGCGTGGCCAGCGGCGCGGCGCCGCACTTGCCGTCGCTGTCCGCGGTGAAGTAGAGCACGGTGTGGGTCACGTACAGCGTCCCGGTGCTGCACGACTCGCCCTCCTCGAGCAGCCGCGACTCGAGCGCGTCGTGCAGCGTGCAGAGGCCGTCGTCCTGCCTGTAGCTCAGCGCGAGGCAGGCCTCGAGGCCGTCGCAGAGCGCGGCGCAGACCTCGGGCGCCGCGGCGAGCGAGGCCAGCTCGGCGCTGGCCGCCGCGCACTGGCCCTTGCCCGCCTCGGTGTACTTGTCGGGCACGTACTTGAGCTCGAAGGCGTCCTCGGGCTGCGCGAGGCCAGCCTCGGCGCAGGCCGCCGCGCCCGTGGCGAAGTCGTTGCCGTCGCGCAGCTCGCAGCTCCTGGCCGCGGCGCGGTACACGATGGCCTGGCAGCGCGGGTTGAGCTCGCAGCGGCGGCGGCACTGCGTCAGCGACCTGTCCGCCAAGGTGGCCAGCACGCCGAAGCCAGGCTCGGCCGGGCAGGCGGCCTCGGCGGTGGGCACGCGCAGGAAGCTAAAGTCCTCGTCCACGTACTTGTGCGTCGAGATCATCTGCGCCTTGCTCGGCGCCAGCGCCGCCTCGCTGCCGCAGGGCTCCATGGCGATGCCGAGGTGCAGCGAGCAGGTGGCGTCGGCGTAGTCGTACGTCACGCTCAGGCAGCGGTGCCCGTTGTCGCGCTGGCACGCCTGCTTGCAGGCCTCCATGGTGACCTCGACGAGCGACTCGAAGACCGGCCCGGCCAGGCACAGCCCCGGCAGCGGCAGCCGCGCGAAGTCGAACTGCGAGTCGGCCGCCCGCAGGCCGCCCGTGACCTGGCCTGGCTCGCAGGCCGCGTTGCGGGTCTCGCCCGGCTGCACGGCGACGCTGAACAGCCGGCACGAGTTGGTCTCCTCCGCGAACATGGCCGTCTCGCAGTCCTGCGTCGCCTCGCACAGGGCGAGGCAGCTGGCCTCCGAGTCGAGCCCGGTGCGGGCCTCTAGGGCGAGCTCTGCTGCGCCGTCAAGCGCGCCAGCCGCGTCGCACAGCGTGCCCGCGTCGATGTAGTCGCGCAGCACTGCGTCATCGCCGCTGTCCGTGCCGGCGAAAGGCCGCGCGCTGATGGATACGGCAACGCCGCCGCTGCTGCTGCCGCTGCTGCCGCTGCCTGCTGCTGCTGGGCACGTTCACGCCGGCGTACAGCGCGCAGATGCGGCCTTGCTCGTGCCAGGCCCGGCAGGACGCCAGGTTGTCGCACACGAGGCCGCAGGTGGCGGCGTCGGCGTTGGTGACCTCGAGGATCTTGGCGAAGGGCTGCGCCCCGGCGGCGTACTCGAAGCTGCCGAGCTCAGACGCAGACGACTCCTCGAGCTCGCTCAGGATCACCTCGGCGTCGCCCGCGAAGGCGAAGGGCTCGGTCGCGTCGGCGGACTCGAGGTGGCAAGTGCTGGTGGCCTGCTCGAAGAACAGCTTGGAGCAGGTCGGCGACAGGTCGCACGCCGCGCGACACGCGTCGGGCGTCGAGTCGAGCAGCACCGCGGCGAGCTCGAGGTCGTTGTTCACGCGGCCGACGTCGTCGACGACGGCCTCCGGCAGGAGCTCGGCCAGGTCGGTGGTGGCGATTGTCAGCGACATCTCGATGCCGGCGCCGCACGGCGCGAGGTCGTTGGTGCTGTGGAAGGTGCAGGTGCCGCCGTCCGGCAGCGCCACGGCCACGCAGGTCTCGTCCGCGCGGCAGATGCGCTCGCAGTCGTCCAGGTTGCTGCTGGTGCGCGGCTCCATGACGTAGAAGGCGAACGAGCCGCCGTCGGGCGCGCAGAGGCTGGCCGAGGCCGGCGCGACGCCAAAGCTGCAGTCCGTGGGTCCGCAGTCGCGCGGGAAGCCAATGTCCGGCGAGTCGTAGTTGCAGTACGTCCAGCGGCCTGCGTCGCGCTGCAGGTCGGCCTCCGTGGAGTAGAGCACCATGTCCACGCCGAGCGCGTTGTCCACGCTGCCCCAGGTGCCGACCAGGTTGTCGTACAGCGAGAAGGTGCCGGGCGCGGGCACCAGGCGCTTGTAGAAGGCGGCCGGCAGGCCATCGACGTCGAAGCGCACCACCTGGTCGCTGGCGGCGAGCCCCGACGCGGCCTGGCCCCAGAGGCCGTCCACGCGCTCTTGCCGAGGTCAAAGGTGGTCACGCAGCCCGTGCGCTCGAAGACCTTGCGCCAGGTCCGCGACTCGGGCGCGGCAGGGCACACGCCGCGCGCCCTGACCATGCGCTGCTTGGGGAAGGTCGCCGCCGCTGCGCGCGGCGATACGCGGAGCTGGTAGTCGCCGACCTCGGACGCCGTGGCGTTGCCGCTGCAGGCGCCGACGTCTGGCAGCGCGCGGAGGAGCTGGCAGTCGCCGGTGTCGGGGTGCTCGAGGACGCCCACGCATGCGCTCGGGCCGGCCATGTCGCACAGCGTGCCGCAGGCCCCGGCGGCGGTGACGTCCGGGTCGGCAGGGCAGCCGACGGCCACGGTGAGGTAGTCGCTGGCCACGGCGAGCTCGACGGGCGCCGCGTCAAAGGCGCAGGCCGTGGCCTTGCTCGCGAGGAAGCACTTGCCGTCGCTCGACAGCCGCAGGGCCTTGCAGTCCGCGTAGTACGTGCACCAGGTGCGGCACTCTTGCGACGTGGCGACGCCCGACACGGTCGTCAGCACGTCGACCGCGTTGACGCAGTGGCCGGAGGTGAAGCGCTCGAACTGGTCGGCCAGCGAGTCCTCGACGACGCGGACGGGGTGGAAGCTCAGGCTGTTGTCCTCGCTGGCCGGCGAGCAGTCGCTGGCGGCGCTGAACAGCTCGCAGCTGAGCAGCTCCTTGGGCTCGTCGGGGTCGCTGAGGTCGAACTGCAGGAAGCGGTAGGCGGCGCAGGCCTCGTTCGCATCGCAGGCCTGCTCGCAGCCCAGGATGTCTTGCGGGCCGGCCTCTTCGAGGAGCACCAGCTCCGTGCAGTCGTTGTTCGGCACGTAGGACCGCCGCACGTCGAGCAGCTCGGGCTTGGGCGCTCCGTCGCCCACCAGAAGCGCTCCCGGGCTCAGCTTGAGGCCGCTGGCGACGACCTTGCCCCCGGTCACGGCGGGCGTGGCGGCCGGCACGGGAAGCTCGGGCCGGTGGTCGACGCGCACGCTCATCAGCTCCACGGCGCAGTCGCCGCACGCGGCGACCGCGCTGCCAGAGCGCGAGACCAGCTCCCCGCCAAAGACCTCGAGGCTGGCCGCTTGCAGGAGCACAGCCTGGCCGAGCTCCAGCTCGCAGTCCGCAAGTTCGAGGCGCGCCGTAGCGCCCGAGACGCGCACGTCGCCGCGGAAGAGGTTGATGTCCTCGAGGAGCAGCACGCCCTGCACGTCGAAGAAGGTCCTGGTGGCAGCGCGCATGGACAGCCGCACGAGCGAGGCCCGGCCGGCAAGGTCGCTGCTGCCCGACTGCGCGTTCTCCGCGGCGACGATCTCGACCGTCTTGCCCGGCGGGATCACGAGCGCGGGCTGGCCGACCCGCCACACCAGGTCGCGGAGGAGCTCGATGCGGCCCGTGGGGCACGTGGTGATCTGCTCGGCGAGCTCGGCGACCGTGCTCACCTGGCACGCGGGCGCGGGCAGCTCGCAGCAGTTGGCGCCGGCCTCGAAGAGGCAGTTGCCCTTGCCGCAAACCAGGCCGCCGGCGCACTGGCTGTCGTTGTCGCACACGCCGCTGGCCTGGCCGCAGGGCGCGTCCTTGGTGCAGCACGCGGACGCCTTGGTGAGCTCGGGCTCGGTGGCGTTCTCCGACTCCTCAAAGCCGCGGCACAGGTCGGCGCGGCGATCGATCGGCGTGCAGCTAGCGGTGTCCGCGACGACGTCGAGCGTCGCGGCGTCGACGCACGCGCCCGTGCTCTGCACGATCAGGTGGCCCTCGGCGTCAAAGGTCACCCGCTGCCGGCTCGCCTGTCGTCGGCAAGGCGTGAGGGAGGCCTTGGCGTTGTCCGAAAAGTCGAGGCACAGGCCGCCGTTCTGCAGCCGCCGCCCGTCGAAGGACCACGCCGTGGCGCACGCTTCGTCGCTCACCAGGACAGCTGCAGCGGCGGTTGGGTCGCGACCAACGCATGTCGAGTTGGTCGCCAGCAACAGGTTGCCCGCCGTGGCGATCTCCAGCAGCTGGTTCTCGTCCGCAGGGCCCTGGCAGCTGCCGCCGTACGCGAGGTCCCCGTCGCCGGAGATCTCCACGCACTGCCCCGCGAAGCCTGCCAAGCGTCCGAACTGGTTGATGATGACCTGCATCAGGTCCTCTTGCCCCACCTGGCAGGGCACGAGCTGCGGGCCAGCGCTGCCGAGCTGCAGGCAGCGCTCGCCCGGCGCGGTGACGAAGCGGCCGTCCTCGGCATGCCAGAGTTGGGCCACCGCCGAAGGTGAGCAGGGCTCGAAGCGCAGCTCGTGGTTGAGGCACGCGTCGGAGGCCGCGTTGCGCACCTTGAACTTGGCAGGCGCGCCCACGCGGTAGGCTCCTTCGGGCTCGGCGCAGTCCTCCAGCGCGAGCGCGCCGGTCTCCGCCTTGGCCCCGAGGCACAAGCCGCTCGCCACGTCGCGCGGCCGCCCGCTCGGGTCCACGTCCACCGCAGCGGTGGGCGCAAAGCAGTTGCCCACGGCGAGGGTCGTCAGGTCCATGCACTTGCCCTTGGACTGCAGCTTGCCGGCCTCGATCTTCCAGTTCTGGACCCCACGCGTGCCGTCGCATGGCTGCGCCTGCAGCTTGCCGGCCTCGTCGGTCCCAAGGCAGGCGGACCCGGGCAGCTCAAACTTGACGCGGATCGTCTCGGACTGCTCCTGCCCGTGGCTCTGCGCGACGATCAGCAGCGCAGCGGCAGCGCCATAGACGACGGCGAGGCGGCCAAACGCGGTCATCGGCACTCAAAGCTCTCCGCTTTGGCCCCAGGCAGATTTTCGGCTTTGGTTCATGCTCTCAATCAACCAACTTCCAGCAAGCCCAGCACAGCCGCAGCAGCAGCCAAAAGACTGACGGACATGTGAGCTCTTGGTTGACGTCGAGCAAAGCAAAGCAAAAGCCCACCTGGCGCACACTCGCAGAGGAAGAAGCACACAAGGCATCGGTGAAACACTTCCTCATCGCAACCACCATTCCGAACGACTGGTCCTCGATTGCAGCGCAGCTCAGCAGCCCAAAGCGCCGTCGATCGGCCACGGACAGACATGTGGCCGACCTCAATTGTGGGCTTCTCGCACACACCCCAACTTCCGACTCCCGCCAGGTGTGGCATGCCGTCTCGGTCTTGTATGACGTCTGACATGTAACGATTCAAGCCAAATGTTAAGCGAAATGTGCGCACGTACGGTCTCAACTGGCGGAGACGGTTGCAAAAGTTGTTGCAAAAGTCGCCGGAAACGACGGATGGAGCACAAAGCCTGTGGCTGTGAGCTGGATCGATTGAGGCCCTTCGCCATCAGTGAGGTGGATTGCGTGGGAATTGGCGCGAAAGTGCCGCAAAGCCAGTGGCCGATGCCGATCCTCTGTCCTCTGCGTGCTGCTGCTTTCCGCACACCTGGCAACTGCTGGTGCAGTCGGAACCCAGGCGGTACGCCTGCTTGCGTTTCCATCATTGTGGACGTCAGTCACTTCACCCTTGTGGCGTCGACGGACCTGGCCTTCGCAGGGAGATCTTGAGGATCGATCCTCTGCCAAGGCCAACAAGCACATGCTGGCCAGCAGCCAGGCTCGCTTGGCGGCGGCAGCAGCGAACAAGTTGAGGTTTGCTTCCCGCCGCAAAGCAAAAACAGCGCCGCCAAAGTCTTTTGCTTCGCGCAAAGCCAGCCCCACAAAGGCAGCGGCAGCAGCAGATGGTGCGCTATGGGCGGGGACGTGGGCTTCGCCCCGTCGTTGCGGTCGCGTTCGTGCTGCTCGCCTTGATGACCGGCACGGCGAGCGCCGCGATGGTTATGCTCAGGAACCCCTGGCAGTCCAGCGACAAGTGCATGACCAAGGCCCCGGGCAGCCGTCATGGCGAATACCGGATGGATACCTGCGACGGGAGGCGCGAGCAAATCTTGGGCACGGTCAACTTACAGCTCCACGACCTCACCGGCAGCCAAAGGTGCATCAAGCCCAGATGCTTTCGTCCCAACGCCAACTGCGGCCTCGTGTCCGCCACGTGCCCAGCGGACAACTACCAGTGGAGAGTGCCGTCATCTGGCAACCTGAGAGTGGGCAAGAGCGTCTTCGCCAGCCTCTGCGCCGCGTGGAACGTCAAGCTAAACCACGTCGGGTTGACGTCGTGTGGATCTTCAGGCACTCGCAACTGGCAGAGAATCAACATCGGCGAGTGCGCAGACGGCCAGGTGCATGACATCAACCACCTGAGCGCCACCTGCAAGTTCTGCCCGGCCGGCGAAGAGCCCGCCGCAAGCGACTTTGCCGTCAACCGCGACTGCCAGGTCTGCTCGGACGACAGTGCGCGCCCCACCGCCACCGCCAACGACGGCCTGTGCGCAGTGTGCCCGGCAGGCACGACGCGGACGAGCAGCACGGAGTGCACGACCTGCGGCGACGCCCAGTTTAGCGATGGCGGCGCGATGCCGTGCACCGACTGCCCCGCGAGCACGTTCCAGTCCCGCGTGCCAGGCCCCGGCGTGTCGCTCTCGGACTGCGCGAGCTGCGAGGTGGGCCAGTTTAGCGTCGCCGGCAGCACGGCCTGCACGGCCTGCGGCGCCGGCACGCGCCAGACGCGCCGCGACGCCGAGACAGGGCTGCCTGTGCCAGGCATCGGGCCGGAGAACTGCCAGGTCTGCGACGGGCCGGGCGAGTTCCAGCCGTCGCCCGGGCAGACGGAGTGCGAGACGTGCGCGCCGGGCGGCTTCGTGCCGGCGGACCGCCTATCGTGCGGCCGCTGTCCTCCCGGGCGCGCCCTGGACGGCGTGGGCGACTCGCGCGAGTCGTGCCCGCTCTGCGCGCCGGGCACCTTCAACGAGCTGGAGGGGCAGACGCACTGCGCGCTGTGCGCCGCGGGCACGGCCAGCGACGACCTTGGCCGCCAGACGCCGTGCGACGAGTGCGCCGCCGGGACCGTCTCGGGCCCTGGCCAGGCGACGTGCGACGAGTGCGAGGCAGGCACGGTCGCGCCGGCCAAGGGCATGACGGCCTGCACGCCGTGCGATGCCGGCACGTTCGAGGCTAGCCCCGACCAGGCCTGCCAGCCGTGCGGCTTGGGCACCTACCAGGACGAGAGAAGGCCACCGAGTGCAAGCGCTGTCCTGCCGGCTTTGCGTGCACCAGCATCGGCCTGTCGCCTCGACGGGCTGCTCTGCCCGGCGGGGACCTTTGCCGAGCTGGCGCAAGCGCGCACCGCGCCCCGCGGGCTCCATCGGCGAGACGGCAGGCCTCACGAGCGCTGCCGACTGCGCCAGCACTCGCGGCAGCCGGTCCCAACGCGGAGGCCACGGCGTGCGAGCTGTGCCCTGCCGGCACCTTCCAGGACCTGGACGAGCAGCGCGACTGCAAGGCCTGCCCCGCGGGGACCTACCAGGACCTGGCCGGGCAGTTCACGTGCAAGGCCTGCAGCAGCATCGGGACGGACCTGGCGGCGTCCGCTGCGTCCAGCGCCGAGGGCTGCGTCTGCCGGCCGGGGTTCCTCGGCCCGGCTTGCGACCGCGTCGAGGGCGTTCAGGCCGCCGTCGCGGCAGCGGCGTCCGCGGCGGCGGCGGCGACGACGCACGTGCGGATCGAGCACGTCGAAGGCGCGCCCGGCGCCAGGCTCACCGTGTGCGCCGTCGAGGCCTACGACACGGATGGCGCGCTCTGGAGGTGGCAAGCCTGCAGTTTAGCTCGCTCTCGCAGCCGGTCGGCGTCAGCGGCTGCTCGCGTACTGCCGCTGACGATGCGTCGCCTTTCGTGGCGGCGGTGGTGGTCGCGCCACGCCCACCGCGTCGCGCTCGTCCGCGTCAAGACGAGCGCCAGCGAGCAGCCGGGCGGCACGGACTTGGCGCCCGCATGCACCTCGCGGTGCTGGTCCACGCCTTTCGCAGCGCGCGCCCCAGGCACGACGTCGACGTGGCCGTGGACCGCCTGGGCTCGCCGGCGCTGGCCGAGATCTGCGCGCGGCGCGGCCGCCGCCGGTGGCGGTCTGGGGTGCGACAACGTGCCGCTGCTCGCTGCGTGCGCCAAGCAGGCGCTGATCTTTGGCGACGGCACGGCGGCGCCGCGGCGGCCCAGAGCGCGCTGTCGTGCTTGGAGCGCAGCGCGCAAGAGCTCGACCTGCCCGCCACGCAAGCGCTGCGCGAGGCCATCTACCTGCCCAAGTCCGCCTGGGCCTCGCTGCCCGATGCCGGCCAGCACAAGCTCCGCGTCAAGCTGGAGGCCGGCGGGCGGACGCTATCGCTCTGCGAGGTGGCCGTCTGGACCAGCAGCGGCCGCATCGTGCCGCTGCAGGCGCCAGCCGCTTCTGGCGACGGCGACGAGCAAGCCCTCCTCGCGGTCGTGGACGGCGACGTGGCGACATGCGTGCGCTGCGCAGAGGCAGACTCGGGCAGTGCGCTGCAGCAGGTGTCCTGGTTCGAGGCGCCCTGGAGCTCGAGGCGGGCGAGGAGATCGCCAAGGTGGACCTCACCCCGCTCGGGGCCTTCAACCTCGCCGGCGCGGTCGTCCTCTTGGACGGCCAGCCGCTCGGCCAGCCGAGCACGCTGGAGCTCAACGCCGGCAGCGCCTTCACGCTGTCTGCGGCCGCCCGCGCTGATCAAGGCCGACGCAAGCGCCGAGCACGAGGTCGCGATCCTCTCGGCCAGCGTGCCGCTCTGCGAGGTTGAGCTCGTCGACGCGGCGGGCAACAAGGTCATGCTGTACGACGTGCGCCAAGCCGGCGGCGACCGCACCGACGCGCTTCGCGCGGTCGACAACGACTACGGCCCCCACGCGGCCGCCGACGCGCCGCCGGCCTGCACCAGCGCGCGACGGCCTGGCGCGCCAAGTTCGTGCTGGACCGCGGCGCCCCGCTGCAGGAGGTGCGCGTGCACAACAGCCTGGCCGGCGCCGCGGCCTCCTCCGGCATGTCGATCGAGGTCGACGGCGTGGCCATCGCATCGGGGGTCGCCCTCTCGGACCACGTGCTGCAGGTCGCGGCGCGGCAGCTGCCGCTGCTCGGCGTCGAGGCCGGCGCCAGCCTCGCCGCCACGCTCGCCGCGACGGAGATGCTCGCGCGCCACGGCAAGGGGTGAGCAGCTACGCCGCCGGGCAGCTCGTCGACGGCGGCAGCGTCGCCGGCCGGGCGGCCAAGGTCGCGGCGGGCCGCTTCGTCAGCAACGACGCCGGCGATGTCTGCAGCCACGTGCCCTGCCGCGCCGGCGAGCAGCGCTCGTGGAAGACGCCCGGCCACGGCCGCGCGGCGCCGTGCGCAGCGCTGCCGACGGGGCTCGGCGACGAGCACGCCGCGCTGCTGGAGCTGGAGCTGGCGCTTGCGCATGCTCGGTGCGGCCTCGTGCAGGCCGCGGCGCTTGCGCGCGCGTCCGTGGTGCCAAAGTACGCGCTGCTGTCCGAGGCCATGTTTCGTCATCACGTCGGCGGCTGCGCCCGGCCCGGCGACGCGCCGGGCGATGCTGGAGCTGCTCGACATCACCAGGGCGGTTGCTGGCGCAGAGGCGGACGGCGGCCCCGCCGTCCTCGCGCGCCTCAGGGCGGTGGAGGACCTCGCCAAGCAGTACCTCCGCGCCGTGGACCAGACCCAGGTCGTGGCGCTGACCAGCGACGAGTCGCGCGTGGTGCCGTCGCGGCCCGTGGCCTTCTTCGAGGCCAGGGTGCAGGACATGGCCGCCCGGGTGCGCCAGGCCAGGACGGAGCTGGCGCCGAGCGTCGTGGACCAGCAGCTCCTCGGGTACCTGGAGCGCATCGAGGCGCGCCTGGACGGCCTTGACGCCGTGCTGGAGGGCAACCAGCTGAGCCTGGACAAGCTGGCCGCCTTCGTGCAGCAGGGCAACGAGGAGATCGTCGGGGCGCTCTACTCGGAGGCCGGCCTGGACAAGGAGCTGGTCGCGAGCGAGATCGAGGCCATCCAGGCGGCCGCCAGGCGCGCTCTCGGCGCCGTCGCCGACGGCGTCGAGACGCTCGTCGGAAACTCGCGCGAGAGCCTCGTGCAGACGCTCCGCGCCGAGGCCGAGGAGATGGCCGCGGTCCTCCGCGCTCTCGTGCAGCTCACCACCCTGGCGAGCGGCGAGGAGCTCGCCGCAGGCTGCGTCGTCCGCGCCAAGAGCGCCTTCCGGAGCCACCAGGCCTTCACTGGCAGCGCCATCGGCGCCATGAGCCTGGCGATGGAGCAGCTGCGCGGCATCCAGCCGGCCGCGCGCCGTCGCCGCGCGCTGCAGGACGACGCCGGCTCGTCGCCGGGTCTGTGCACCGCGGACGGCACGGCCTTCAACGACGCGGCCATCGCGGCCGCCGTGGAGTCCATCCTGGCCTCGCACGGGCTCGGGCAGCCGGAGGAGGCGGCCGTCAAGGTCATCCTCGCCAGGTCGTCGGCCGTGGTGCCCTTCGACGAGATGATGCGCGCGCTGGTGGCGTGCGCTGTGCCCGACGTCGGCCAGGAGGTGGCCGTCCGGGTCGAGGACGTCTGCGAGCTCGTGCCTGCTCTGGAGGGCGCGGCAGGTCGCGCAGCCGCGGCCACGGTCCTCGCCGTGGTCTCGCACGTGCACCGCCACCAGGACGCTGCAACGCTGCCGCCGCTCACGCTGCCGCGGCTGACGCCGGTCCGGTGCTCGGAGGTGCGCCGCGCCGTGCCGACCCTGGACGCGGCGGCCGTGGTCGCGCTGGCCAAGGACGCGCTCGAGGCGCACGCCAGCCGGCTCGAGGAGGAGATCGCGCGGCCCAACTTTGCCGCCGCGATCGCCGAGTCGCAGGACCCCGACGACCCGGACCGCGAGACCATGGTGCGGCTGCTGAGCGACGCGCTGGTCAAGGTGCAGGGCTCGGTCAAGGGCCTGGTGGACGCCAGCGCGGTCCTGCACGCGCAGTTCGTGCAGCTGCAGACGGGCTTCTTTGGCTCCCTGGCGGCAGCGCCGCGGCCGGACCGGTGCTCGACGCGCTCCCCAAGGTGTGGGCGGAGCTCGAGCGCAGCCTGGTTGACTTGCTCGACGACGACCTGGCCATCTGCGAGGCGACCTCGCAGCGCAGGCGCAGGCTGGACGAGCGGCGGCTGGCCAGAGCGCAGGAGACGGGCCAGCTGCGGCAGACACTGAGCGGCAAGGAGGCCGTGCTGGAGCAGGACGCGATCGACGAGGGCACCCGCGAGCGCGTCGTGGCGCAGCGCGGGCTGCTCGAGGAGATGTGCCGCAAGGTCAAGTCCACGCTCGGCAAGGTGCGGCTGCAGGGCGAGTCGCTGCACGTGGAGATGCTGCGGCTTGTGCGCGAGGAGGGCGCGCTGGAGCGGCTGCGCGAGCGCGTAGCGCTGCACGAGCAGCGCGCGGAGGGCCTGCTCGAGTCGCTCGAGAGGCTCGCCACGGCGGCCGGCCCGGACGCTCTGCTGCTCAACGTCGCCGTGGCCGAGGAGGACGGCAAGGCGGCGGTGGCCGACCTGAGCGCGCTGCTGGAGCGCGTGGCGGCCCAGGAGGAGCTCAGCAAGCTGGTCCTTGGCGCGCACGACGCCGTGCGCGGCTTTTGCGAGGCGCTGGCGTACGTCAAGCCCGAGTTTGACGGCGCGGCGTTCTGCAGCATCGTGCACGGCGGCGCGCCCATCGTTCGCGACGACATGACGGTGGCCGTGCAGCGCCTGCAGACGGCGATGGAGGGCGTCCTGGACAAGGCGGACTCGTTCCGGGACTACAAGGTGACCGAGCTGCGGCGCCAGACCGGCTTTGAGGCGTTCGAGGTGACCGACGTGCTGGACCTCGAGGCGCTGCGCGAGGAGGGCTTTGCCAAGTTTTTCGCGCTCGACCTGCCTTCGCCGTGCGAGACGACGGAGGGCGACAAGGGCCTCCTCTTCGCGAGGGGCGACAACGTCGAGGTCGTGCAGGCCGGCCTGCTGTTCCTGGACGAGGACGACGAGCCCATCTTCCCGGAGGAGAACAACGTCCCGGGCGACCTGGTGGTCCGCGTCGCGGTGGGCAACGAGGGCACCAAGACGTACCGCGGCGCGACGGTCGAGTACGAGATGCCCGTGTTTGACGACGCGTTCGAGTTTACCTACTCGGCCGAGTCGAGCGCCTGCGCCTTCCCGCTCGGCATCTTTGTCGAGTCGGGCGCGGAAAAGCAGGTCTGCGTCAAGTCCGCGCCGGTCTTTGGCAACGAGGCGGGCGGCAACGTGCTCCGCCCGCCGCTCTACTCGCGCTACACGGCGCGCGTCGCGACGCGCTCGGACGACCTGCTGCGGCGCACCAAGCGCGTGTTCTTCGTCTTCCAGGCGCTCTTCGACTCGCTCGACGAGAGCGAAGGCGTCTTTGACGCGTGCGACGTGCCGGAGGCCGTCTCTCGCACGCCGTCGGACGCCGACGCAGCAGCCGGTGGCACCTCGCCTGGAACTATCGCAGCTATCGCCGTCGCCACTGTGGCCGCGGTAGCCGTGGTCGTGGCGGCGGCGTCGTCATCCGCAAGCGCCGCCAAGCCGCGACCCAGAGCATCGACTCGCTCAAGGTCGTCAGCGGCGCCGACGGCAACCCCGAGGCGCAGGTCGCGGCCAGCAACCCCAAGTTGTCGACGTTTAAAACCCAGCAACCAGAGCAAGTCATGTGATGTGGCTGGCGCCAGCCTCCAACTCGGACCCACCCGCTTGCTTTGCGACCCCCCTCTCAAGTCCTCGCCCCGTCCGTCCGCCCGCCCGCCCGCCCGCCCCCGCCCGCCCGCCCGTCGGACCAGAGCAGAGCAGAGCAGGTGTTGAATAGTGTCCGTCCGCCGCCGCCAACATACTGCCTCGAAAGCAGTCAAGTAGAGCAACTCCCTGCCCGCCCGTCGTAGCCTCAGTCAGCCGTCGCATCCGAGCGTCGCCCGCGATGCTTGCGTCGTGCCTGGCTCTAGGTACCGGTAGGGCACCGCCAGGAATTGGCGCGTGCTCTGTGCGCGCCATCCTGCTGCGGCGCGCTGCCCAGGTCTCCAGGGCCACGTTGCAGCCGCCGCCTCGTCGTCAAGACGATTGTTCAGCACCGCGCCCTCGGCCTCCACCTGTGGCAGACACGGCTTCGGTCTCGGCCTCCACCGGTAGCAGCCCGTTGCATCCCAAGCCAAGCCGGGTGGACCGTGGTTGACGTCGCGGCCAGGACCATGACGGACGCGCAGCTCCAAGAGTGGCTCGCCGAGTGGCAGCGGGTACCTGCGGCACCAGCTGGTTGACAAGCTGACGTGGCAGGCGCTGCCCGAGACCAAACGGCGGCAGAGCCTCCGCAAGCGCGCGAGCCGGCGCCAAGCCATCGTCCGAGCCAGCTGAAAAGCGTCGTGGGCGACAAGGTGGTCGACCCGGTGACCCAAGACGGCGGTAAGAGCGTGTGGAGCTTGAGCGAGATCTGCGAAAGCACTGGGAGCGCGCGGGTCTGGACCTGCACAACGCGCCAGTGTCCCAGTCCACTCATGCATCGCGATCCTCGAAAGCATCGCTACCCATCCGGAAATGCCACTGCCGCATCGCCGGCCCTCAAGAGTCGCCCGCGACACCGCCTGGCGGCGCGTCCGTAGCGTCGTGACTCTTGTAGTGCGCAGCAAGCGCCACCGCCATTTTAAAATTGTGAAGATCATTCACCAGATGATCAAGACACGGTGGGCGAAGGCCGGCTTGACTCTTCGTGACCCCCTTGACCCTTCACGCGTGACGCTCGTGCTCGTCCACATAAACCCGATGTCGTGCGTCGTCCGCGGCGGGTGAATCGGGTCTGCACCCGACTCGCCTTAGCCGACGCACTCGTCAGCCAGTCGCTAGCTCTAGTAGAGAAATAACCGCGCATTCTGCGGCCGGATAATGCTGGTTAGCGGCAGAGGGGAGCTGCGCCTCCAAGTCGAGTGATCCAGGCAGTCACCTTTGGGATCTGCCTGCGATCGACGCACGCTGGACGACGAGGAGGCGCAGGAGTTTTCGGTCACCCACCATCCCGCCCGCCGAGGGTCTCTTCTTTTTTTCTAAATCATAAACCCGCGGCCTGTCCCGCCGTCCCGGCGGAACAGGGCCGCTTTCGCCAAGCAGCCGCCCTCGTCTGCACTCTCGGATCTGCCGCGCAGATCCATACCACCTGGGGCTCAGCCCCCGCCGGGAGCTCTGACCCAGGAGGAAGGCTCGCCGCCAAGACGGTAAACCCAAATCGCAATCGGAGTTTGCGTCCGAGTCGGGCAACACGGGCTCCCCGAGCTCCGACCTGAAGCCAGAGGAGCCGCCAGACAGTCAAGCTGCGCCGCTTTGAGTGGCCCGTCGTGGCGAGGTGGGGTCATCCGAGAGGTGTGCCTCGAAAAACCCCTCAGCAGCACCCAAAGCGACACGCGCTTGGAGGAGGGGAAAGGGAAGAAAAAGTTCGGCTTTGGTCGGAGTGAAAAGAGTCGGGACTGTGTGGCACGGGTGGCACTGAACAGCTTGCCGACGCTGCAGGAGCGCAGCTGACTCGGCGTGCGCGAGGCCAACAGCATGCGTGACGCGATGGAAGCACAGCATACTGCTGCGTCCTACCTCGTGCACCGTTTTGGGTGGAGAGTCGCTGACTGATCGAGAGGCGCACTGGCACTTGCGGGCAAAACCCAAACTTCAACAGCAAGAACAGGAACAAGAACAGGGAGAACAGGGAGATGATCGTCGGCAAGCTCGTGACCGTGGTTGGTACCCTCGTGGCCTCCGCCGATGCCGCCGGGTTGCGGAATGCCCTGCGCAACCGTGCGCTCGAATCTACGACGGCCACGCCAAGCGCCTCGCTCTACGGCACCAGCAGCTCGGCCTATTTCGGTGACGCCGTGGACGTGAGCGGCGACTTGGTCATCGTGGGCGCGCGGCGCACCAACAGTGGCGTGGGCGCGGCCTACGTCGTGTCCACGGACGACACTGGCACGATGCACGAGCTGGAAAACCCGCTCACCTCGGACTGGTCGTACTTTGGCGAAGAGGTGGCCATCGACGGGCCGACCGCCGTGGTGGCGCTTTCTTTGGCGACCAGGAGGACTACAACGACTGCGGGGAGGCATTCGTGTACACGCAGCAGAGCGACGGCTCGTGGAAGCTCTTGCAGACGCTAGAGCGCACGCGCGAGGCGCAAGCGTACTTTGGCGATGCCGTGGACATCTCGGGCGACTGGATTCTGGTTGGCGCCTCGGCCGGCAAGAGCGTCTACTTTTACAAGGTCAACTCGGACGGGACGTTCGAATTGCAGCAGACAGTGTCCAAGAGCGCCAGCGAGTTTGGCAATGTTGTGAGCATTGATGGCGACTATGCCGCCGTGGGCAGCTGGGCCGGCGACTCGGGCAAGATCTTTGTCTATGAGAAGGACGCTAACGACTCGTGGTCTCTGGCCAGCACGCTGACCTGCGACGCGTGCGAGTCTGGCTACGATTTGATCGGCAAGAGCGTCTCGCTGTCGGGCGAGCGCCTAGTTGTGGGCACGCACAGCACGTCCGTTTGGTCGGACGACTCGTACCCGGGCTTTGCCCTCGTCTTTCGGCGTGGCTCGGACGGCAAGTGGGCGCTCGAGGCGACGCTTGCGGCCTCGGACGGCGTCAGCAACGACTACTTTGGCTACGACGTTGCACTCTACGGCTCACGGATCGTGGTGGGCGCGTACGGCGCAGATGACGCCGGCTCAAGCGCGGGCAAGGCGTACGTGTTCGAGCTGGACTCGAGCAGCGGCACGTGGACCGCGACGCACAAGATGCTCGGCGCCGTGGCAAACGACCGCTTTGGCCAAGCCGTCGCCACGGGCTCTGGCATGGTAGCCGTCGGAGCGTATGCCGAGGACACTGGCGCCAGCAGCGCCGGCGCCGTATATCTCTACACCGACCTGTGACCGACCGTAAAAAAAATCATGACCTTTGTTGACTCCAGCGGACCTGTCCGTGGTCGTCGAGCGCTCTGATGCGAGTGGCGCCGCGTGAGGCAGCAGCACCGGCGGCCGCGGTTGTGACGAGCAAGCCGAAAGAGCGTACTCGAGTGGTACCGCACTTGTGTACCGGTAATCGGACTGAATCGTCAAGGAGCCTGGTGGAACCATGCAGCAAAATGGGCCGATCGAAGATTACTTGTAATTACGCCGAGTTAATTAAGACTGGTCGCGAGGTTAGACTAAGCAAGAGGACCTGGTCACAGCGTCGAAACTGGTCGCGATCGCAGACGCAGAGGTGGTTGGCACCGAAGGACCCGTGGCAATGCTCGTTGAGCTGATAGTATCACGGCAAATCACAGCGGTGATGACCGGTTCGGCGAAAGCGGGCGGACAGATGGGGACGCCGCGGCGGCTGGCAGCCTTGCCGTCACGCCCGGTCGCGGACAAATGGGAAAAAGCAAGCGCAGCGACCAGGAGAGCCAAAATGAGTGCTTTGCGGGCGGAGCAAAAACAAGCAACACTCGCGCTTCCCACCTGGTCCCCCACGGTAGTACTAGACGAGCCCTACGGGGCTTAGCTACGAAGTTCGGATGAGATTCGGCGGTCGAAATACCCGTGGTATGATCGCTTGTGATTTATTGCCGACTGCTCGTGCTCATTTATTCCCATCCACTCATTTCGAAGCCCTTAGGAGAAATGTATAGCGAAAACACTAGGACTCTACAAAGAAGTGACATGAACGCCAACTCCACAACGGATCAGGATCTTTTTTCTCGACGAGCACAGTGCCTCTCGAGCTGGGACACCGAGCAGCTGCTTGCAATCGCGGCGCCACAAGTGAGCGGAGGCGCCGCTGGTGCCGCATAGGCCGTCGGCCATTCGGTGCTAGACCGCCAAGTGCAAAGCTATAATCTTGTCCACGTTGATTTGTGACCATTTTGGCTCGACGCGACTTGATCAAGAGTGCCTTTGTGCTTGCCGCTGGCCGCAGCAAGGACAGCAATGGTGATCAGAGCTAGGAGCTATTGCGAGTAGACAGACGCGCTGCCAAGCCGTCTGCCAGGCCCGCAGCGCATTGTGGCGCGTCCAAGGAGAGAAGTGCAACTTGATGGTTGGGCGGAACACAAGGTCGGCGCGCGCCCGAGCAAGGTCGGGTAGAAGACGAGAAAGGTGTCAGGAGGCTCGATGGTCTCGGCGGGGGGGCGGTGGCGGCCTTTGACGGCTTGACTGCCTCGCTTGTCGGCTTGAGCTCTCTGTACAGCGCGAGCCAGAGCGAAGAGTTGGTCTCCGCGTCGAGGCGAACGATCGACGAGTGGCGAGTATTGAGGCCAGGTGACGCAACGATGGGCGCGGCCTCGCTTAAGCAGAGGGCGCTAGGCACTTTGTCGGGCTCTGGGCGCGATGTGGCTAGCTCATGAGAAGCAAATTGATGGTTGCCCAGAGCAGCGGAAACGAGCTCATGCAGAGGACAGGCTATCGGCGCGAAGGCCGGAAGAGGACCTTAGTTGCTTTGTCGGGCGAGTGGAGGGGCCTGCTGACGGCCTCGCGGCACGCTGTGCGGGCTGGTTTACTCTGAGCAAGTCGACCGAGGCCGGCAAGCCCGTGACGGTGCGGAAGCGAATCAGCGACAAGGAGCGAGTACAAGGCAGGGAAGCAACGGCGGGCGCGAGCCTCGCCTGGGCGGAGGCGCTAGAGCGTTTGCCGGGCTCTGGGCGCGATGTGGCAGGCGCGAGAGCAAGAAATTGATGGTTACTCAGAACAGCGGAAACGAGCTCACGCTGAGGCCGAGATACGGGCGGAGAGGCCCGTCGAGGGCCTTGGTTGCTTGTCGGACGAGTGGAGAGGGCTGCTGACGGCTTCGTGGCGCGCCGTATCGGCTTGCACACTCTGAGTAGGTCGACCGAGGCCAGCAAGCCTGTGACGGTGCGGAAGCGACACAGCGACAAGGAGCGAGCACAAGGGGCAGCAGACACAGCAATGGGTGCGGCCTCGCTCTGGTCGACGGTGCCAGGCACTTTGCCGGGCTCTGGGCGCGATGTGACAGGCGCGAGAGCAAGAAATTGATGGTTACGCAGAACAGCGGAAACGAGCTCACGCTGAGGCCGAGATACGGGCGGAGAGGCCCATTGGGGGCCTTGGTTGCTTTGTCGGGCGGGTGGAGAGGCCTGTTGACAGCTTCGTGGCGCGCCGTATCGGCTTGCGCACTCTGAGCAGGTCAACCGAGGCCAGCAAGCCCGTGACGCTGCGGAAGCGACACAGCGGCGAGGAGCGAGTACAAGGGGCATGGGACGCAACGATGGGCGCAGCCTCGCCTGGGCGGAGGGCGCTAGTGCGTTCGCCGGGCTCTGGGTGCGATGTGGCTAGCGCGAGAGCAAGATATTGATGGTTACACAGAACAGCGGAAACGAGCTCACGCTGAGGCCGAGATACGGGCGGAGAGGCCCATTGGGGGCCTTGGTTGCTTTGTCGGGCGGGTGGAGAGGCCTGTACAGCTTCGTGGCGCGCCGTATCGGCTTGCGCACTCTGAGCAGGTCGACCGAGGCCAGCAAGCCCGTGACGCTGCGGAAGCGACACAGCGGCGAGGAGCGAGTACAAGGGGCATGGGACGCAACGATGGGCGCAGCCTCGCCTGAGCAGAGGGCGCTAGTGCGTTTGCCGGGCTCTGGGCGCGATGTGGCTTGCGCGAGAGCAAGAAATTGATGGTTACACAGAACAGCGGAAACGAGCTCACGCTGAGGCCGAGATACGGGCGGAGAGGCCCGTTGGGGGCCTTGGTTGCTTTGTTGGCGAGTGGAGAGGCCCACTGACAGCTTCGTGGCGCGCCGTATCGGCTTGTGCACTCTGAGCAGGTCGACCGAGGCCAGCAAGCCCGTGACGGTGCGGAAGCGACACAGCGGCAAGGAGCGAGTACAAGGGGCAGCAGACGCAACGATGGGTGCAGCCTCGCCTGAGCAGAGGGCGCTTGTGCGTTTGCCGGGCTCTGGCGCGTGGCTAGCGCGAGGGCTGCAAATTGATGGTTACGCAGAGCAGCGGAAACGAGCTCACGCTGAGGCCGAGATACGGGCGGAGAGGCCCGTTTGGGGCCTTGGTTGCCTTGCCGAGTGAAGAGGCCCACTGACGGCTTCGTGGCGCCCGTATCGGCTTGCGCACTCTGAGCAGGTCGACCGAGGGCCAGCAAGCCCGTGGCGGTGCGGAAGCGACACAGCGACAAGGAGCGAGTACAAGGGGCAGCAGACGCAACGATGGGCGCGGCCTCGCCTGAGTAGAGGGCGCTAGCGCGTTCGCCGGGCTCTCGGCGCGATGTGACAGGCGCAAGAGCAAGAAATTGATGGTGACACAGAACAGCGGAAACGAGCTCACGCTGAGGCCGAGATACGGGCGGAGAGGCCCGTTGGGGGCCTTGGTTGCTTTGTCGGCCGAGTGAAAGGCCTGCTGACAGCTTCGTGGCGCGCCGTATCGGCTTGTGCACTCTGAGCAAGTCGACCGAGGCCAGCAAGCCCGTGACGGTGCGGAACGAGTCAGCAACATGGAGCGAGTACAAGGGGCAGCAGACGCAGCGATGGGCGCGGCCTCGCCTGGGTAGAGGGCGCTAGGCCGTTTGCCGGGCTCTGGGCGCGATGTGGCTAGCGCGAGAGCAAGAATTTGATGGTCACGCAGAAGCGGAAACGAGCTCACGCTGAGGCCGAAATACGGGCGGAGAGGCCCGTTGGTGGCCTTGGTTGCTTTCTCGGCGAGTGGAGATGGCTACTGATGGCCTCGCGGCTCGCTGCATCAGCTTGCGCACTCCGAGTAGGTCGACAGAGGCCAGCAAGCCCGTGACGATGCGGAAGCGAATCAGCGACAAGGAGCGAGTACAAAGGGCAGCTGACGCAGCGGTCGGGCGCGGCCTCGCCTGGGTAGAGGGCGCTAGGGCGATTGCCGGCTCTGGTGCGATGTGTCTGGCGCGAGAGCAAGAAATTGATGGTTGCGCAGAACAGCGGAAACGAGCTCACGCTGAGGCCGAGATACGGGCGGAGAGGCCCGTTGGGGGCCTTGGTTGCTTATCAGGCGAGTGAAGAGGGCTGCTGACAGCTTCGTGGCGCGCCGTATCGGCTTGCGCACTCTGAGTCGGTCGACTGAGGCCAGCAAGCCCGTGACGGTGCGGAAGCGACACAGCAACATGGAGCAGGACCTGGGAGCAGGGAACGCAACGATGGGCGCGGCCTCGCCTGGGCAGAGGGCGCTAGGCCCATTGGCGGGCTCTGGGCGCGATGTGACAGGCGCGAGAGCAAGAAATTGATGGTTGTGCAGAACAGCGGAAACGAGCTCACGCGGGCGCCAGGATACGGAAGGAGAGGCCCGTTGGAGGCCTTGGTAGCCTTGCCGGGTGAGTGGAGATGCCCACTGACAGCCTCGCGGCGCGGCGGAACAGCTTGCTTGCGCTGAGCAGGTCGACCGAGGCCAGCAAGCCCGTGACGGTGCGGAAGCGAATCAACGACACGGAGCGAGTTCAAGGGGCAGCAGACGCAACGGTGGGCGCGGCCTCACTCTGTTCGACGGTGCCAGCCACTTTGCCGGGATCTGGGCGCGATGTGGCTAGCGTGAGAGCAAGAAATTGATGGCTGCGCAGTGCGGCGGAAACGAGCTCACGCGGAGGACAGGCTATGGACTGGCCGGGTGGAAGGGAGCTTTGTATGCTTTCTCCGACGAGTGGAGAGGCCCAGTGACGGCTTCGTGGCGCGCTGCATCTGCTTGCTCACTCTGAGCACGTTGAACGAGGCCAGCAAGCCCGTGACGCTGCGGAAGCGAACATCGACAAGGAGCGAGACCTGGGAGCAGGGAGCGCAACGAAGGGTGCGGCCTCGCCTGGGCAGAGGGCGCTAGGCCCATCGCCGGGCTCTGGGCGCGATGTGACAGGCGCGAGAGCATCCAAATCGAAATTTCGCGGCCTTGGACACTGGAAACGCACGCCGAGGCACCAGGATGCAGGGTAGAGGACGGAGCAGCGCGCTGCACTCTCGACAAACAGGTGAAAAGCACTGTCACCGGGCTCGCAGCTCCGCGATTCACTTGTGGCGACCTGTCGAGCAGGCTTGAGACGCAGAGTTACCCGAAGACGACCTCTCTGGGCTGGTAAAGAGCGCTTGCAGCGCGGCAGAGAGTGCGGCAACGCTCGCGTCCGTGTGGTAGACCAGCGGTTAAATGAGCTGGTCTCGTCGCTCCTCGAGGCTCGATCCTCTCCAGCGGGCTTGTCCTCGTCGTCGTCGTTCAGGCTTGATGGACTTGTGGTGGACGGCTCGCAGGGGACCAAGAGGGGCAGGGGCAGAAGACGGCATGGGGGGGGCTTGGGCAGGCGTGACGGTCACTGGCCAGCTTGGCGACTCGTTGCTGGGCGGCAACAAGTCCGCGGCGGTGCTTGTCGCCTTTGATGACACCGAGGTGGGCTTGGCCAAGGAGCGGCGACCAAGTGAGACGAACTGCGAAGAGGCCGGTGCTTGGGCTCTGGGCCACATGGAGCGCGCCGAGGTGTTGCGGCGGTTTGGCGACGCCCTGGAACACTGTGGCGCCGGTTGGACCTGGCATGAGGAGGAAGACGCGGAAGAGGACGATTCTGGCCACTTTGATGATGCACCACGGTGCGAGGCGGGCGGATATGAGACCTCGAGGACATTCAGGGCCACGAGAGGGAGTGGAGCGTGCATAATTGTCCTCGCCGCCGCATTCATCGTGATGGGCAATCCCATGAGACGCTCCACGACGACCAAGATGAATAGGTGGAGAAGCAAAAGGACGGACGGACACCAGCCAGTGCAAGGTGCTGGCATTGAAACCAGGCTTGGTCCGGACCGTGGCAATAGCGGTACGCCAGGCCATCTGATGGCTTGGCAAGCTGGACGAAGAGCAAGAGTGAAGCCGACGACGACGTCCATGGCCAAGGCATCGTGCAAGGCAGAGAGCAGGCCCACAAGCAGCCTGGGAGCTTGAATGGCTCAAGGCGCAGGTGGAAAAGAGCGCAAGGAGTGCCGCTGCGTGTCTGGTCGGCCTGAAGGCTGGAAGCAACGAGACGGCCAAGGTGGACGTTCTGGTGATCTCGTCGATGGAGGGCAAAGCCACCAAGGAGGCGATGGCGCGGCCGGAAACACGGCAGGGCCCGGCAGGGCGCGTGGGAGAAGCGCTTTGCGGGCTGCAGCGTTGTCGCAGCATGGCGCGACGAGCTCGAAGAGACATGTTGCCAGCAACGCAGAGAAGCAAGCAAGGTGGGGGCGGAGCGCGCGCAAGAGAACTCGATCGCGTCGTGGCGTAGGTAGACGAAGGCTGTGTAGTGCTCGGCGGCACTCGGTCTGGCTCTCAAGCGGTTCTTGTGCCGCCGCGGTTGCTTGGAAGGGCAGAGGTTTTTGTTGGCGTGGCTTGGTCGTGAGTGATCCAGGAGAGACGATGACAAAGAGGTGGAGGAGGTCAAGACGGAGGGGTGGAGGAGGTCGAGGCAAAGGCATTGGAGGATACTGCACGACCAAGTGCGTCTTGTTGCGTTGCTGGGCGCCGTTCGTGGCGTTGACGAGCTGGAAGAACAAAAGTGGCGGATGGCTGTCAGCAAGGTCGCAGGGCGTGCAGACGTAAGGATAGAGGGCCGAGAACACGATAACGAGCAGGTGTACGGTCAGAGGAGGCGCCAAGGCGGTTATTGGTGACATCCTCGTCGTGGTCATGGCGAACTCGAGGACAGCAAGTGGCGGAGAATGAACGTGTCGGCGGCAGGGCTCGCGCGCAAGGCACACAGACGGGTCTTTAGGGAGCTCGGGACATGGGCGCAGACGATCGCCAGCAGTGCCGCGGATTCTGTGGTTGCGTGGTGCGCTTGAAGCACGACGTCCGAGCCGAGCAAATTGGGGTGAAGTGGAGGCGGTGTGGCGAAGGGCAGGGGCGTAGCGGGGCTAGGAACAGGCGGTCACCATCGGCCAGAGCAGGGAGACACTCCAGTCTCTTGGGTCCTCTTGCGTGTCCCAGAGCAGTGGAGTTGGCGTGGCTGTGGCGGTGTGGTAAAGACCTCTTTGCGGCACGGCCAAAGGAGAGTGACGGGTGGAGGCGCCATGGAAGGATGCGATGGCAACACGGCCCAGGAGGCGATGATGCCAGGCGAGTTTGTCGCTGTGGCCTGGAGTAGAGGGGCTGTGGGTTGTTGCAAGTTGTGAAAGTGTTGAAGATCTTGGGTGTGGCTTGGCTTTCCGAGAGGCGAGCACGAGGCAGTAGGCGGTGGTCAACAGGCGAGGTGCACGGAACGGGGGTGGAGAGCTGGTTCCGAGGCCAGCCGACGCTTGCTGTTCTGGGCGCTATGGCAGCGTCAGAGACGACGAAAGGGCCTCGGTGTTGGCAAGGTGACGCTGCAGAGCGCAGAGAACCGCCGAAGGGGGCAAGGAGGCGCGCAGGGTGGGTTGGAGAGGAGACAGAGGCTGCGAGCGTGCTCATCAGTGCCGTAATGGACCAGGGCGTGCTCACGAGCAAGGAGAAAACTTGGTCTTGTTTGGGCTGAGAAGGAGCAGAAGCCACCTGTGCAAGAGGAGGCGGTGAAGCGCCAGGCGAGGAGTGTGTGAGCTAGGATCGGCGCGATGGAAGAGATGGGGCGCCGCCACGCGTCTTGCTGATCGGATCGCGCGTCTTGGAGTGTCAAGAACGAGAAGAGGGCGGGCGACCAGGGAGAGGGTTGAACGCACGCACGCGCAAGCCAGGCTGCGAGAAGAGTGCGATGGACAGACTGGGGGGCGACGATAGAGTGCGGGCCATCGTGGTGCTTGGTTGCAGGCTTGGTTGTCTGGGCGGCTGCAAGAACAATCTGACCGCTTGGGTGTGGTCGAGTGGGCGTCTAGGGGGAGAATCGGAGGCAGTGGATGGCAGGGACGGGGTTGAGGTGGCGCAGACGAGGGTGGAGAGGCCCGGCAGCCGAGTCGAGTCGAGTCGCCATGGCGCTTGTCGAGGTCGTCTGGAAGGAGATGGTGACAGTGGCAAAAGGTGAAGAAGAGCCGGAGAGCGAGTGGACGGAGGGCAAGCAAGCACGACGGATGGGGCAGAGGATGGAGGTGACGCAGACCGAGGCGTCGAGCTGCACTGGCGTTGGCGTGAACCATGGCGTGATTGCAAAGAAGCACACGGCCAGGCAAGCAAGCAAGCAAGCGAAGACGAAGAATGGTTGGAAGCAGGCACGACGAGATGGCCTGAGAAGCAGCGCAGACGAGGTGCAAGGGCTACGGCGGGGCTCGGGACGCAGGTGAAGTTGGCAGCCAGCGCCACTGCCGCTCCTTGGGTCGTGGTGCGGCGTTCGAGGAGCAGCACAGAGCGAGAAGGTTGTCGAGGGTGGGCATATGCCACAGGGAAAAAGGGTTGCACGGGGCTGGAGACGAGTTGAACGCCGCAGATGGATGCAGGAGCGTCTGATGGGCTTTGCCGGTGGCGTGGCGTCGTTTAGGACGAGCGAGTGGCTGAGTTGGGCGAGATGAGGAGTTGTCGAGAGCGCATGGGCAAGCCAGGCGGTGGCGAGAGGGAGGAGAGTGGATCGGAAGGCTTGTTGGGGACGTGGCACAGGTGGATCAGAGCATTGGCACGCCTGAGAGCTCAGAGATCTGGCGCAGGTGGCTGCTGTAGGTGGTTGAACAAACAGAGCACTTGTGGTTGTGCGGTTGGTCAGTCTGGGAGGCGAGGTTGAGATCAAGAGTGGCGGTGAACAGGTCGAGGAGCCCGGGTAGAGGGTGGAGGTGAGCGGCAATCATCTCGACACGGCGCTTGGTGGGTTTGGCAAGATCAGCAGCGTCGGCGACTTGCGCGCGCTTCAAGACGATGATCGAGTTGAGAGCGAAGGAGTTGCGTTGTGAAGCAGGAGGGCGGAGGCGGTATGGGACAAGAGGCACGGGCGATCAAGGCGTCAGATCACGGGCAAGCGTCAGAATGAGCCAGAGCGTGGTCGCGAGCAGAGACAGCAAGGTTGTTTCTTGGGGTCGTGTAGCGCTTCCGAAACGGAGAGAGTGCGAGGCTGAGAAGAGGCCGGCCGTGGTGAGGCGAAGGAGGTGGCCGTGGGGGCCATTGGCAGCCTCGCTACTCTCATGGCCGTGCGCGAGGAGGTCGTGGACTCGTGTGGCGCTGGTGGTCGGTCGTTGTTGTTGTGAGAAGCACGTCGACAAGAGCGCACGACTCGGCCGAAGACTCGGTTGGGCGATCAGCCAGGAGCCGATCCATAAAGGGTTTCTCGGGAGCCAGTCTGTCCACAGATCGGTCAGCGAAGATTCGGCGAAGAAAGATCTTTTCGCCATCAAGATCGTGAGGAGCTTTGGTGAGACAGGCCGCCACGGGCGAGGCTGCGATGGCAAGAGCGCAGGGGTGTGCGTGCGGGCGCGGGGCTGGTGTCCACCAGCTCTAGCACACGGGGCTCGACTCGGAGCAGAGCGGTGGTGCGGAGTGCTGGTGTTGGAAGAGCAGGCTGGTGAATGAGTGAATGAATGAACATTGGCGAAGGGAGGTGGCAAGAGACGAGTTGTGGCGGCGGCGGTGGCGGCAGCGATGGTCGTCTCGGGGCGTCGCACGCGGGCGTCGGCACAGCAT